>VXAY01000174.1:631077-682731 GCA_013399855.1 Oxyruncus cristatus
AACAAAACAAAAAAAAAAAAAAACAACCCACAACGACATCACAGGGCTTTAGTTTGAAGCACAGAATAAACCCACTCGTGGCAAGCAAGCAAGAGAAAGTACTACTGCTTCAGAACTGTCCTAGGTCATAGAGAGTATAAGGATAAAAGCATCTCTGAGGCAGCTTGTAGATTTCATGTATTTCTGGCACCACTTTGCTACCACTGTTAAAAACCCCAAACCTAGGACCATGCCCAAACATCCTCCACCTGACCCCACTCCCCCCTCACCCAAAAATACCCAGCTCACAACAAAACTACCCCAACTATCCAAATAACCTCCTCCCCAAGCTCTAATTTCTTTGGTCATATCAACAGAAAACCAGGTTTTAATCTTCAAACAACAAAAAAACTTCATAGAAACTGTTTCATTTTTTCCCCTCCCACACAAGGAATCAGTGGATTGGAGCTCACCCTTTGGATAACAGAGCTTAAATCACCAGCCCAAAAGGAACTGTTATCTGTACTGTCTATTGAACTATGGGCATCAAACTAGTGTAGTGCTTACTATCAAGAAGAAAAGATGTGTAGTGCAGGTTAAGCACAGAGCCACTGAAAATTATGCAATTTATGTCTCAGCCCAGCCATAATCTTAAAAATATCATTACGCATGTGCTTCTGCAGAGTCAGGATCTCTAAATCCAGACAGCACTGTCTGATACTAAGTACCCTCTAGGTAGGTTAGCTCTAATGTTCTGGCATCTCAGTATCTTTCCCCTATCGCTCATCTGACACATAGTTTAATGAAGCAAAATTACAATAAACAAAGATAATAAAAGCACATGAACTACAGCAATGTTTGTTAAGAGAAAAGATGATTACAAACCCAAATCAATTAAAGACTAATGCGCATGCACATATGCGCAAAACAGTTTTTAGGGGAAGATCTACTCTAAACCAAGATACTCTCATAGGGCTTCTTTCAAGTAAAAAAGAAGATATACAAGTTTTAAAACACACATTATTCCCAGAAAATTCAGAAACCCCTTCTTATGAACCTGAAACTGTATAATGCTTCATTTTGCAAATCCCAGTTCTGTCTACCCACCTACAAATTAAAAAAAAAAAAAAGAATAAAGTATCTCAGCATGACTCATACACACATATGATCTCTGGCTTTGTCAAATCAGACTGGGACGTGAGCTCTGGAGCCTTCACTGTTGTGCACAGTTGTAAGATGGAGTATGTACTTCAGAGAGCATCAGCACCGTGTATTCCTGCGGAAGTGAATCCTAAAAACAAACTATCCATCTTGGCCAGCCCATTTTAAAGATTCAAGCACCAGAATCTTAGGCACTTCCTAGAGGCTGGTTGATTTTTTTAGTCCACTCACCTCTAACGAAGTATTACAAGAAAGTGGTAGAGGAAAAGTCAGGGCCAGGATGGTCAAGGATCTCAAGCATCTATAGAGATCCTTGCCCCCAGAAAAGACAAAACAGGCAAAAAAATTAACTGAAGGTATTTAAAAACCACTCTCCCTTGCTGCTTTTGTGCTCAGCAGGTTGAGAGGGACAGAGCAAGTGCTTTCATTCACTGCTTGTGACCTGCTGAGCTTCCACTACTGATTGACAGAAACTGTGTGCAGATACTACAGCATCACATCAGGCGGGTCCACCTTCTGCCACAGACTCTTGAGCACTTCTTGAAATTTACTTCATTTCTTCTACTTTGAGAAGACGAACAGGAAAGTTTGTTATCAACTTACTCTGCAGACAGAGGGGTAAGGGAAGTGGGCTGTTAACACCTTATGGGCTTAATGCATTTGATGGAGAGAAAACCTGTTTGTAAATTTGTATTTTGCTGCATTTCTTGTGAAAAGATGTGGTGAAGCAGATGGGAGAAAGGCTGCATACTAAACTCAGTGCCTGCTCCACACTTGCTAGCTGTGATCCCCCAGAAGCAAAGGAAATTGCTAGTAAGGAGGAATCATGAAGCAAATTCTTCTGGGAAAGATAGCTGCAGTGTAGGATGGGGCGGGCAGTGAGACACAGCAAGCAGAGACTTCATCATCCCACAGCAGTGCTGGAAACTCCTCCAAGGAGCAAGGGGCCTCCTCACAGCCAGAAGCAGAGCCATAAATCAATCTTGGGTGACAAAGGAAAGAAAGAAGACTTCCTAAGGACTCAGATGAGGCTATGTCAATTTTGTGCAGATGGGGAAGCCAGAGAAAGCAGGAGTGGGGGAAAGAGAATTCACCTTACCAGGAGGAAGAGTTGTTTTCGCTTGGGCTTTCAGATTGAAGATTACTTCATTTCAGTTTAGTTTCCTTTAGATAAAACAGACTGGGGGCCTTTTGTCTGCCCTTGCATATGTGGCACCTGATCTCGTGCCAAGGCAAAGTCCAAGCAGAGACACACTGTGCAGGGACAGGTCTGCACTGTTTCCAGAAGGAGATGCTCTTGCAGGACATGACTCAGACCAACATCATTCTTGTTGGTCTCGCTTGACCCCAGAGAGGCAATTTACAGAGAGCTTTACCCCAGACTTAAGTTTTCTCTTTTGTTGCAGCACTATTACTTTCCTCTTTCTGCTTTCTCCTGCCCCAAAGACACTGGCTCAGCTCCTGTGGTATGTGCATACTTGGGGGAAAGAGCCATTTGTCACCGTCAGGAGATGTGCTGTACACAGCAGGTCAGCTCTCACCTCCTGCTGCTCCTGCAGCGAGGGCTGCAAATCTTGAAAAGATGCATAACATGCACATCGCAAACAGCCATTCATCATTGCAGAGCTGTGCCTCAGACACCCAGGCACAACCCAGCAAGCTGCTCTAGTTGTGTGCACCAAAGAGGCATGTCCCCTCCTGCTCCTGGCTGCCTTGCAATGAAAAACAAGAACAGAGACACAAAAAGCGAGGCAGTTGGCTGCGGATGCTATCTGCTGCAAAAATTCTGTCTTCTCTCTCTCTCCTCCAGAAAGGTCCAGTGCTGCAAAGGTGTCCCATAATCATTAAATTATGAAAATGTAAGTTGCTGGAAGAAAATTAATACCAGGCATGACTGGGGAAAAGGTTGCTTTCTCGTGAAGTAATTATGAAATTAAAATTTGATCTCTCCCTGGCGATTGTACAAAGGATACGGCTGAGGTCTTGAACACAACAATACAGCCAGGATTCCAGCTGAAGGTTTCACTAGACAAAAAAGCTCAATTAAAAAAAAGGAGGGGGGGGGAGATGACTTTTTGTAAATTACATGAATTTGGCTAAAAGGCTCAATCAAGTAGGTTAGAGCACAGGGTTTGCAGACTTCCAATTACTTTTTACAAGTTGGAATCAAGCTGTTAGGAAATACAGCTTATCTGAATAAGACTAATAATGCTAAGCTAATTAGACCCACAGGCATTAGCCAGCAGATAAATTCAGGCAAAAAGAGGGACACTGTCACTTTAAATACTGCCTTGGGATCAGTGGAAAAGCTAATGAGGAGTGTCAGTTGGGGCTGTTTTATTAGGTGGTTCTCCAGAGACTGTAGCCTAAGGTTTCTGAAGCAGGGCTTCTCTGCTTGATTCAATAAATCAATTTATATTAAAGAAGGGTGCAGCACAGGCGCCAGCTCCATAAAGCATTTCTGTGGCATTTCTCAACCTGCTCAGGCACTCCTCAGGCAGGCTACCTGAATGTGCCGCCAAAGGACATTGAGCACAGCAATAAAAGATAGTGGCCGCATTGGCAATATTTGTTCAAATCAGCTGACACATTACCAAGCAAAACATGCACACTGGCTCTCACCAGGGTATTCTGGATCCCCAATAAGTGATTAATGAGAGCCTGGTTTTTGTGAGCCAGAGTTTGAACCGCAGACAGCAAGGCAGACTGCACAATGAAAGCAAAAGGCATCCATCCCAAACACAATAAAACGGCTCGAGAAGTGAAGTTGCTTTTTTAATCAGATGCTTAGAAGCTGAAAGACATTCCCTGTTGGAAAGAAAAGGGTGAGTACAGAGCAGGTTGGCAGCTTTCCAGGCAGCGGACAATATTGACTCTAGAATAAAATGGGTTTTGCTTAGCACTTGCCTCAGGGCACCAGCTTCCCTGCTTTGGAATAAATCATGCAGGCGGGTGATTCCCCAGCACCGGCTGGCCCTCGGGTGGGTAACCCCATGTGCCACAGCACTCCCTCGCCAGACACAGGAACATGGAGCTGGCAAGGGCTCTGCTGCTGCCGCAAAGACGGCGCACTCAGGGGCAGTGCCGGTTCTCCTGCTCGCTGCTGCCTTGGGCTTTAGCCCATGGCGTGGTGGGCACTACCCCAGCTCAGACAATTTCTGATGGGGTGCAGCACAACTCTGTGTGATCTCGGAGGGCAAAGGAAGCCACCAACAAATAAAGTCAAAAAATCAACTTTTTATCTAGGGCTCTTTTGCCATGGTAAAATCAAGTCAAAAGCTCAAGCTGTGATCTGGAAACAAACATTTAAAGAACTCCACTTCAGTGCAAGCAGTAGAAAGGCTACCGTTTTTGTTCCAAGGAGGAGCAAAAAACTAACTTTGAAACCACCAAAGCTGTTGCCAGCTGGTAGTGCATTCTGGATGCCTTTGGTTAAGTGCAGCACTGAATGACTCCTCCAGCCCTGTGAAAGGCTGAGAGGGGAATTCTGGAAGGAGCCACAGCAGAGAAACAGACAGACAGAAAACCAGGTTTTGGGAAGGTGCCTAGGATCTAGTCAAAGCAAAGTACTTCAAAATTGTTCACACTAGATTTACCCACAAGTGAAGCAAACCTGACCAACTGTGTCTTGACTTGTAAGTAAAAGGCAGAGACAGAGAGCACAATTCTGTGCAGTCCTTTAAAGGAGCAGATATCATCAGGTCTGCCGTTTTCCCGTCATATATTTCTACCTCAGGTTACTCGCACCCCCCCTTTTCAGCACTAGCCACCCGCTGCTTACATGGCCTCTAAGGCTTCCCTGATACTTTTGTTACCAGTACTTGCTGAAGTCACGACACTTCTCTCTGATACAAGTTTAACTTCTGCATCCTCTTCCCAAAATGCAACTCATGGGCCTGAAAACCCCAGCCCAGAGACCCAGCTGTGAAAGACTGTCAGTAACACAGATGTCTGCCAGCAAATTACGGCTTGAGACAGCTTGGAGGCTTGTGCAGCAGGAGAAACTGCTCTTAAGATGTCTTGCCAGCTACAGTACATGTTTTGCAATGGCTGTTCAACCACAATGCACATGGGGTGAGGGTGCAGGAGGTGCGGCTCCCAGCTCCCACCAAAACGGGATTTATTTTTGATATATTTAATACAGCATTCTTTCTCATCGCAACTGCCACTGCAGAGAGAGGAGAAAGGGTAGGAGAGCTGGAGTGAGAGGGGAAAGGCCAGTCTGAAAGCAGTTACAGGCGGCCTGGACCAGTAATGCGGTACACATTGCTGGATCAGTGGTTGTCCTAATGCTGTGGGGAAACTTGGCAGCTCTGCTACCACTGTGGGCTGTGGAGACAAAGCCAGTGTGGAAACTTCACATGAAAAAAAGAGAAAGAAAAAGAAGAAATAAAAAATAAAGGGCCAAATGCATCATGACAGACCCAAAGACAATAACCTTTTGTAATCCAAACAAGCTGGTCAAGCCAAGCCATTGTTGAGGATCTGAAAAGCTCCAGAGCAAAGGAGGAGGATAAAAATGAAGAAAAAAAAAAATCATACAGCTTCTAATAGAAAACACAGTTAGTACCCTGACTAATAAACCCTGTAAAAGAAAACAGTTCATTTTCCTGAGGAAACATCAGAGCAGAGAGTGTTTTACATTCTCTCACTCAAGGATTTCAGTAATTAAGTGTAAGAGTGGCTGTTTCTTCCTAACATCGCCTGCATCTCTTTACATGTATGTGCAGATGTCAACACACAGTGAGGTCAGTGAACAAAAAAAAAATTCAGACAACTGTTCATCTGCATTGTATGTGATAAAAATTCAGCAGTGTTCTAGTGTATCGAGCTCTGGTTGGCCAAAGCTCCATCCGACATTTTCTAGAAAAGGAATATATATGCTAATTTATTCTCCATGGTAGATAGTGCCCTTAGAAATAAACACAAAACAGACATGTCCTCAGCCACTTTGTCCTGATGCATCAGTTAAATCCATGAATTCGAAAGGGAAGAAATTAGAAGCAAAACACTTGAAGTGGAAAACAACCAGTAAGAAACCCCAGCCACCCCAAACCATAACCTCTGAGGGCCCATTAAACTGGAACTCTAATGTCTTGTCCACAATCCCAATCATTAAAATTGATCCAGACTTTTAGATAAATAGTAACTGGCTGCTTCTCCTCTGCTTATGAGATCACTGCACACAATTCAATGGAATAGAAATACGTTGGGCAAATATCTTGCAAAAATAAATAGATCCTTATTTAGAAGGGTTCTGATTTAGACAAATGTATGGTGATAGAGCAATTCCCTTATCATTTTATTGTCCTGAGGCAACCAAACAAAGAGGTAACTGATGCACTAGCTGTGAGATATGGCACAGTTAAAAGATTCCAATTCTTTTATTCAGGAAAAAAATATAGCCCCCATTTTCCACTTCCATCCAGAAGTCAAAAGGAACAGCAGGGAGAGGTAGTCTCATCACAGTCTCCACATGCTTTTGCTTGGCACAGGCCATCTATTTCTGGGACAATACTGCAATGAATTCAGACTTGAATTTTGAAGTCACAGTGCAAACATTTATTCCAGAATAACTGCTTGCAGCTAAGCACATTTGTACTAAACTGGTGACAATTTTGCATTGACCATATTAATCTGTAACCGGATCAACATGTGCTCTACATTTCAGGAAATTCAGAAAAAACAACAGGAAGTGTCTTGTCCTACCCACTATACGCTAGAGTTAAGAGAGTTCACACACCAGTACTGAAAAACAATACTTTGAATCAAATCTTCCAGTTCGACTCACTAATGCTCTTCTACTTTACTCCTTACTCTACATTTAAAATTTGAGCTCCTTCTTATTTATCTTCTTCTAATGCCAAACAGTATTAGCTACGCAATAACCATTTTGAATACAGTGAAGTGCTATGCACAGATTCACAAATGAAGTAGAAACTGATATAAGGATTATTTCTTCTCTTAATTTTTAACCTTTCCAACTCTGTGTGAATCCCAATGTTCTGCTGGTGATTTGGCCTGGAAAAATCACGATAGTAAGCAGAACTTCCACTGAGCTTCTTGATATGGCTCTCATGGTTCATTTGGAACCTCTAGAGTGCACAAAGATCTTTTTCCTCTTCATGCTTTACTTTGTATTTATCCCCACCAAGTTTGATCACTGTGATGCCCCTTCATGTAAATCACTTAATTCTTTCCAGTTCCTCATGGTCCTTCTTGTTCAATAGGAAAAGAGCTGTGGTGTCACCTGCCACTGCTGCAGCTTTACCACTCCAGCCTCATTTCCTTTCCAGACCAGTAGCCAATCGGGAAAATGCAAAACAACTCCTGTGAGTCTGAAGAAACCCTCTTTGCCTTTCAACCATGATAAAATAAATTTGTTCTTACCCTCCTCTCAGGAAGATCCTAGCCCATGATACTTCTGTAGCTCTCCCCCAAACTAGAAGGCTACACTTTGTTGGTTTCCCCCCACCCCCCCAATAGCATTTCACAATTTGAAAAAGAACTTTTGGAAGTCTATATGAAACCATTCTTTACTGATGCCTCCAGAGACATCAGGGAGTTTAACAAAAACCCTCCTTTTGAAGAAACTGGGAGAGTGTCTCATGATGTTCCAAATGTTTTGCAGTCTAAGTCCTCAGTTGATCCAATGTTCTCATTCTCTTCCTATTCTTTTGCTCATGCCTGTAGCCTTTTTAAAATGTGAAGTCATCATTCCCAGGGTGAGACTGCATATTCTACTAGCAGCTGTTCAAGATGAGAGATAATGATGGCTATTCCCAGATTTACATGTTCTGCACAAACACTCCAGATAATATTAAACTTAGACCATTATTCTGCCATTAAAACATCATTATATTTATGGTCTATAAAGTATGGAACAAAACAGAAGTGATGTGGAGCAGTTGTTGCCAGTAGGCATCCAAGTTTCCAAACCTACAAGAATTCAAACTTTATTCTTTAACTCTCTCTATTCCTTCTCTTCCTCATAGAACATTTACTACAGAGGCTAAAACATAAACATCATGAAAATGAAGACCATTTGCATATATTGGACTTTTGCCTTTATAGGTCACGCACAGAACTCACAACAGCAAAGATTAGGGTTTCTCCAAGTGAGTGGGAGTCACCTGAGAAGAAGCCTCTTGAACCAATAAAAAACAATGAAGACATTTAGCCATAGGCAAAAAAAAAATATCATCATTCTTTCTGTCTTCACTTCTTTAAGTCACTGCTGTTCATTCAAGCCTTTCATTTTGGGCTGGTTATGACTTTTGTTCAGATAAGCCCATCTCTAAAACAATTCCTCCAGGAGTTACCCAAATCGGGGGCCAGCTGCACTGGAGTATGGGAGGCAACTTTTCCCTTCTGTAAGCATTCCTCAGCATGCAAAAGCATCACAGCCCAGATTCTGATCCAGAATTTATAAAAAGCTACTTCCAAGATAGGAAAATTGTTTAGCTTTCAGAAACATCCCCCGGCACATCTTCCCCTTTATGTGTTTGCTCTCCTTTGAGTACTCCCACATTAAAATGAAACAAGGTCCTGGCTCTAGAGTGAGGTCAACGTATTTAAAACATTAACTTCTAAAAGAAAGATACATCTGAAAGAAGGAATGCCTTTTCTTTTAGTATGGAGGGGTGCACCTCCATGTTTGACCAGTTTACACTAATCAAAGACATGCACAAAGCAGGCATTGGCTGGGGAGAAGGCTGACCCCATGCCAAGAAGGACACATTCTTACCAGCCAGTCATGTTGAAGTCACGGTAGAGCATCCTCTTCCCAACTTCCTTGCGCTGCACCCTCCGTGGAAACTCTAAATGTGTGAATTCATTTCCCAGCAAGTGGGGCTGCATGTAAGCCTGTGGGCAGAAATTAAAACACAGATACTACATAAAACAACACATTATCTGTTTTTAATGAGGTAGCATTACCATCCCTTCCCAGACATATTCCACCCCTTCCTCCACCCTTCTTTTCAAATAAGGAAGATGACGTGCTCCATTTCAGCAAACAGTGTGCATATATACCAGTTCTGACCCTGCCTGGTGTCCAGCAGCAGCCTTATAGCAATCCTCTTGTCCTCGAAATCCTTCACTTCTCCCTGCTCCTCAAAATTTGGATCTCTTAAGTACACTTCATCCATTGACCCTGAGGGAGTCTGCAGGGCTTTGTAAAACAGAACACATCTCCTTTTGTATGTCATCAACTTGAGAGAAGGAAATGATCGAGTAAAAAGCCATGGAACAAGCAGAGACTTGGAGGAGTGCATGTGGAGTGAAGCTGAAGTTTTTTGACTCCCAGTTCAGCTATGCCAACAACACACACAACCCACAACACTACCACACTTGAACTGTCACCACCTCAAGAAAAATATCCTCTTTTACCTGCTCAGTGTGCTGCATCCCATCACATAAGACACTGCAAATAATCACAAGCTGCAGAGCAATTTATTTTCTTGTTTTCTAAAAACTACTTCCTTCATGCAAAATAGACTTTAAGAAAAGCAGCAGCAGTTTTGTGTCACAACTGCAGTTGGTATCTCTGATGGTTTTAATGTTCAAATGCTGCTGCTGTCCATTCTGGTGTACTGCTCTGCAGATGCTGGGAGGTCTCTGCCACAGTCATGCCTGAGGCTCATGTTCTCCAGAGTTGACCATACTGAAGAGCACCTCAAGGCAATTTGTCCAGTGTGTAAATTTTTGGATTGAATTTATACATATCACTCAACACAATAGGTTAATTCCAAACATACTCTATTTCTTGTTTCTGAAATAAACCTCACTCCTTTTTCTTTAATGCTTTCACAAAAAAAGCCTTTCTCCCTCCCTCCTCAAAGCCACACTGTGAGTGAGCTCTTGTGAAGACACAGTCAAATTGGCTAGGGAACCGCAAAAAGTTGCATTTCTTAACTTTTTTGCAGGTAACTCTTTTTCCTTATCCAGCCAGTTAAGGCAATAAAATCTGTCTTCTCTTCAGCAGCAGCTGCCATCACAGCAGATGAAATGAGCTGGGTTTAGTTTGTGGGTTTGTCATAAATCCATAAGTGCTCATCAAAGGTGAGCAGCAGGAAGCAGTGGAAGCCCTTATTGATCTACCTGGCATCTATCATGCAGATAGTTCACAATAAAATATTTCCTGCATTTAAGGGCTGAGCCTGCTTCCACTCGCTGGATCAGGCTCAACACATCACAACGCTAACCTTCTATCAGCTTGTCCCTGCTCCTGTCACCAAACATCCTTCCAGAAACACACCTCAAGCTCAGTCGAAATGGGACTGAGGGAGATTGCTGTGTGTAGCCAACAAGATTGGATTCTGCTTTCAAGAGGTGGCTTTCAAGCATGCAAGTGTGATCTTGATATTGTGATCCCTTCCTGGAACAGGAGCTCCAACAAGTTCTCTCTCTATGTACATTCAGTGCAGTCTGCAGCCAGCCAAGGTCCCCTTCTCCACCCAAATATTGCTTTCAAGAATCCTCTAATTGGATCACTGTTCCTCATTAGAAAAGTGGTTCAGAAGAACTAAGGACCTTTGAGAGGTCCAGCAGTATTAGTCCACATGAGGTTTTTCATACTTTCAGAACTCTGGACTCTCTATTTAAAAGTACATGTAAGCTTTTTATTTTGTTTATTTTTACCCCAGTTGCAAAAAAGATGGAACATTCCTAATGATTCGACGCATCACAACACATGAATGATATTTGTTGTTTGTATGACAACAAAGAAGTGGATGTTTTTCGGTATTTTTTAATTCTTTCTAGTTTATGATATTGTAAACAATGAAGTCAGTCTGCTTTGAAAGTGCAATTCAGTTCACTTTTAAAAATGCACAGCCTGTCTTAATTAAAACATTACAAACCACTTCTAGCTAAAGACTACTTTCGCCTACCTACAAAACAAGAAGTCTTATTTTAAGAAAAAACCCTCATACCACACATCAAAATGAAATTATCTAAACTTCAGATCGCAAAATTACTTACTAGTCTGAATCACAGGTCCAGAAGAAAAACGTTACAGGCTTTTAGCATTCTTCCACTTGAAAACAAGAATTTCCTTTATTGAAAAGGTAAAGTGATGGGGAGAGACTGCATTTCATAAAGGTTTACTCAAATGGAAAGTCTGAGGTCACAACTGAAATAAGATTAATAAAGCTGGCAGTTACCAGTGGACTGCTAATGTTCAAATAAGATTTCTCTTCCACAGCCAAGCCTCAGTGCTTGATTTACAATCTAGGGATCTTAACTCGATTCTAATATTTTTGGCGTCAGTGAAACAGAGGAAAAAAGAACAGTTTGGAAGCTTCTGGTGTCTGTGATCTGAATTCTTATGTGAAGAAATGGTGATTTTTGTTAGGCTTCGCTTTATTTTTTAATTTTCCATGGTTTTTACCCTTTTTTTGAACAGTTGTTTTTGATGCTTCACTGGTAATTCTACAGAGAGAAGAATGTTCTATTATAAAACTCAGCTGCAACCTTCAGTTGGTTTTGTTGAGAACTGTTCTCCATTTACTATGAGGTAAGACTCTTCTACACCTCAACCAAACCATGCTGGGCAGCAGAACTAGAAAATAAATAAAAACCAACACTTTAAAAACCTACAGATCTTTCAAGAAGATATACAAGCAGACAACATGAAATTCCCTCGAGTGATCAAATGAGAAATAAAAATGGTAAGTGAACTAGCAGAATTTCACCTGTGATGAGGTACCATATTTTCCATTTTTTAATTTGTTTAGTCTCGATTTGCAAGAACTCCAGATCAGAAACATCACCCAGGGAACCTGAACTTTAATAAAAGGAGTGACTATCAAACACTTTCTTCATATCTTTATGAGCTAGGTTCAGACAACGTTGTTATGGAATGGGAACATTTTCCATATTTTCTCTTTCAGAAGCTATTACAGCTTTTTGGCATAAATCTGGCATAGCCTGCACCATGTGTTTTTGGTACTCTGCCATTTTGTGGTGTATTTTGTGGCTGGATGTACTACGCTCAACATTAGTTGTTTAAAATGGATTTCACTCAAGGAAATATTAGTCACGGTTTTTTAAAAAGGCCATTTACTTCCTGCTGTGTTTCCTGGTGATCAGAAAAGCAAACATGAAATTAAGATAAACCTAGACTTGCATACTAGCTGTCAGTTAATTAGGTGGCAAGAAACACTGCATGTATCTTTTTGTACCTCAATAAGGTCTACGGATGTCTTTTCCAGCTCCTCCAGTATGCACTGCACTGGAACATCACTGGCAATAGTGGCTTTACTGCATGCTGTGTTATTTTCAGAATTGCTGTTTTCCCATACATCAACTATATCTTAAAACTTTATACTCTTATCATATTGTGCCCTTTTCTCCAATAGGATATTCTACTGTATCGAACTACCACTCGCAATGGCACACCCAGCACAACGCACACAGATGCAAATGATTCTGCCATTGTCATATGGACACGTTTAAGCAAAAGAGAGGTTAAAACTAAGTGAAGTGGTAGTAGGAAATAGAAGGAAAGAGGGAAGTAGAAGCCAAATCCATCCCTGTATTGGTCTCTCATCTTATGAAAGGCCAGGACCCTTTCCTTAAAACCACACATCTCTTATACCACAGCATCATGCAATGTCAGATGGTCAAAGCAATCCTACACTGGGTGATGCAGAGGCCACAAACTGTAAGAGAATTACATCTGACCTGTAAAATTGAAGCATTGACTGCACATTTAGGAGATCTAGGTGCATTTTCTTTTCAGGCTCACGTTGCCCAGGCATCCTTCAGCAGGTGAGTTAGTATCATTTTATCCTCATCTGAGCAACGAAATAAGAAAAGGTCCTCTTTGAGCCCATGCCTATCTGGGCTCATGAACCTTTGTTTGAATGGTGCCAAACACAAAGAGAACCCATGACTTGCTGCCACTGGTGGCCACCTCGACCCAGTCTCTACTAGCAGTAACACCTGCCCTGGTAGTCACGGTGCACCATCTTTGGTGAACTTTTGAGGGGCTGCCTGGCTACACACACAGCCACAGTACACGTTAACACCACACAGAACTCACATGACATCTCCAAAGAGCAACTTTGATAATTAACAGAAGTGCACCCATCTGCAGGACACTCAATTCATCCTTCATTTTAAACACATTTTCCAAGGGAATAAGTAACAAAATCTATGCCATTTACTGTTGCAGTTTAGACTATCATGACTGAAATTAATAGTCTCCTCAGAAGATGAAAGAAAAATTCCTTCTGGCAGTCACTGCCTGCACAGCTGCTGAATGTACCAGAGCAACTCCCAGTCAATACTGGATTTTGTTTTCCCTCAAGATACACTGATACAGAAAGCCAGGACTTTTCCCAAGTGCTGTATGGAGCTTTCCTGCTACAGTGCTAAAAAGAAAGGAGACATAGAAATTCAAAAGAAAAGGAGGCCTGTGAATGCTTACCAGTGGGAGGGAAGCAGCATGGTGCACTGAACCTCTACAGAAGCTGAAGGACCAAGGGAATACTGGTGCAAAGCTTTCACACATATGTCTTAAGAAGTGCTCTTTGACTGAAAGATTGATTGCCTTCTGCAATACTCTCACAAGTTGCCTGACACAGAAATCTGTCTCTGCAACACTACCTGCCTGAAATCTGCAGCTGTATGCTGTCTTTCCACTGCCCTCCTATGGAGTGCTGACCATGCCCAGAGCTGCTTAAAAGTCAGAGTGATTGGATAGTCAACTTGTTCTTTCAAGGTTTCCATGCCAGAGGCCTATGCCCAAGGCCATTCTTGGATGCACAGCAATAAACCTGCATTAAAATGGAGCCAGATAGGGAAAATATTTGTTTCCCTTCCCTCTCAGTCACTTAACCAGTACTAGTTGAAGCACAGTTTTGTGTAAGACTAGGCTGGAGGACTTCATATAGAGATATTCACATGACCTGAACAACTCATTATCCTATGGATTTCTTTCCACTGGAAGTTAAGGCTCAGAAAAGAAGACCTAAATGAACTTCCTGTGTGGCTGAAGTGATCAATAGGCACCAAAGGCAGAGGAAAGCTCCTTCACCCTGATTGTGCCAACAGTGTCTACTGCACAGGGAACCAATGCTCAGTAGCCTGCAGGCTGTAAATCCATATCCTCCCTCTTCTTGTACAGTAACTTCCCCACAGCGAACAGTATCTCTGCATTTACCAAGTAAAATACGAAATGATTAAGTGATTTTCTTCCTACTGTGGAGGAAGATCAGTGCCATACGTTTGAGGCAAAAAAACTCAGCTCTAACTGCAAATAAGAAAATACATCCCAAATAACTAACTTTCAGCCAGGAACAGCAGAGGAGAGATGTTCATGGTAGAATAGACTGATAGCAGAACCTGGGGACAGACAAAGGGAGTAAAATTATTTGGCTTCTAATCAGCTAGACAGAGGCAACCTCTGGAGTGTAATGTTTATGCCAACCTTGTAAGAAATTTGGGGTCATCTTTTTTTTTTAACAATAGAGTAAAAATGTTATTTATGGAATGTCATGTTTGAAATTATCTCTAATTTTGTTTCACGCTCTTGCTGCCTTGTATGTATTCTCTTTGAACGTGATACCCACGGACCTGGCATATTTGTTATATATAGAATTAAAATAAACAAAGGTAAAGGAATTATCCAGAGCAGAAAGAAAACAGCAGAAATACTTTTCAGATCAGCTACTGGTTTCAAATATAAGCCAGAAAGGACATCAAAAGAGAAGAACAATCCTTGTAGGCAACATTTTATCTTGTATTTCCTACAGAAGTAGCAGACTCCCCAGATGCTAAAGATACCTTTTATTTTAAAGGCTAACAAATTATTTTAAATTTAACTGAACTGTAAGTATTTATTAGGTCTATTTTCCATTTGTTTCTCTGAATATGAATACTCCCAAAAGCAGTTTTTCCTTGGAAATTTTCAGCTTCAAGACAGTGAACCTGACTGAAAAAAATCAAATGTGACAAATGGGGAAACACTTAAAATTTTTTCTTTAGAACCTTCCACTCCACCTTTCAACCATCAGCATTTTGTCTAGTTTCAAACCACATTGCTTGGGCCAGGCTAAAGAAAAGAGACATCCTAAGACCAGGGAATCCCACTAGCCTTGACCTGTCCACCTCAAGTCAGGCAAGGTTGACAGTGAGCCTGCCTTGCCCAAAGATTAAATTTCTAAGAGGAAAAAGGAGGAGACCGGAAGAAGCACAACAGAAATTTCTCAGCCGTGTTAGGAATGACATTCTGACAAACAGCCAACCAACTTCAACCAACTGATCTGAGCATTGATGAAAAACAGGACTGTTTGCATGAAAAATAACACTATGCATTTTGACTTATGTTACTTGGGCAGCTTATCAGCAAACACAGCCTGGTGTATAAAGCATCCCATATGTCCTCAGCTAGTCACCCTGTCCCAGCTTTACAGGTGCTGCTACACTAAATAAAATCAGTCTTTGATCACTCATCCTATCCTGCAGCTACTAATGTTCACTGAGATCACCTCTAAACTGGACATATTTTCCCTGATCAAGATACTACCACCATACTATCAGAATAAATTAATCAAACTCTGCAATATCAATGGTCTTCACTGAAGAGATAAGACTCCTTTCATTGAGATTTGCACCACCAGGCTTTTCTCCACTTTTGCTGATGGCTAAAAGACATACATGATCAGTCACTGGTGTTCAGTGAACACATCATCCTTCACTAAGCCACAGTAACTCAGGAGCATTTCTCTGAGCCTTAGGTATTACTGGGCAATGCTGGTCATCAGCAACCCCTAATTTGGTCCTCAGGTCTCTTACCAGATACTGAAGTCGCTGGCGTTCAGTCTCTGGAGTGAATTCTGAAGACATTGGAATGACTTCACCATTTCGGATTATTATAGCCCTGTAACAGTAATAAAACATCATCAGTACAGGAAAAAAAAAAAAAAAAAAAGAAAAAAATACCCAGGAAACCACAGGGTCCAGTCACACTCTCATTCTCTTCAGAATCACAGTCAAATAAAGCCATTTCTTTTCTACTGGCATGGCCAGCAGAACAGGATAATAATTTCTGCCCTGCATCCTTCAGACTGGATAACAAAGCAGATTTGCATAAGCCAACTTCATTTCAGAGCTCACAAAAACATCCAAGCAACAAAGGAAAGAGTTATTTCACTTGATATGTACAGGGTATCCTTATTAAGTGAAATGCAGACACCCAGAGGAGATGCTGCAGAATCACTGATTGCTGAACAACTCTTCGCAGATTTTAATACCAGTTGTGGCTGACACTGTCTAAATGACTGACTTCAAATGACTCACACAAGCACTTTCCAATTATTGATTGGTTATATATCACACCAGAACATTTCTACTCCAACAGCAAATAGGAATAGCAAAGTGAATCCTATTTAACACAAATTTAACTAGTTATCTGCCAAAAGATGACAGGTAATGGAATGAGCATAGATCAGCCAGGGGATCTCAGGCACACTTCTGCAAGTCGCAGAGAGGAAGGAAATTCTCTCAAATACCTGCCTGTTGCCTCTTAACAATCTGCTGTGCTGCACGCAAAATACGGCCCAATCCTTCCCTGGTGTAATGCCACTGGCTGGAATACAAGTCACAAGAGGGAAGAATTGACCCAATATTCCCATTGCATTCTGCAGTCATGTATCCACTCACAGAATCACATTCCTTTATCTTTCCATTATTTAGGCAGCTCTGTAAGTATAGTAACAGTTGGTGCTTTTGAAGTGCTGGGTAAATTAGGTATCATCTTACAGACTTTAATGCCCATTTTGGAGCTTTTTGTCAGACATCAGTAGATTAATTTAGTGTTTGGATAGTAGCAGTGTACCATCTCTCCTCTTGAATTTAGACAGAATCTGGTGTAGCTAAAACAAGCATTGCCACTTGGATTTCAGTTTCTCTGTGTTTCAAATGGCCTCATTTCCGTGATCTTTTCATCCCACTGATGTGCTATTTACAAACTAGCTTACTTCCCTTGATAATTTGATGAATTTGCTGTCACTGCTTCTATGCCAGGTGCTCTGATGGCACTCTAATGCAACCAACAAATATGGTAGGCAGACGAAGACTGAAAACTAAAGCCTCTAAACTCAAAACATAGGCATCTTGAGAAAACCAGCTCAGGTACAAACCAGGTTTGTAAAATGAGTGGCTCCAGGTCTTGTGGATAGGTCATTGGAGTAAAATTGTCTCCAAATGGTCATCTACTATTGCTAGCATGCAAAAGGCAGGAGCATTATCTCTGAGGAAAGGAACTGTTCACATTTTCAAGATTCATGTGGCAAAGAACAGACAGGTTCAGGATGGTGCTACAGTGTGAGATGTAGGAAGAGGCTCTAGTGCTGAGGTGAAAGCTGCTTTGCTTTGATAGGTAACAAATTTACTGCTCCTGGACCTCCAGCACTCCCTTGCAAATAATTCCGTGTAGAAATTAGAGGTAGGTAGGAGTGCAACTTACATATTGAAGGCTCCCACTGGCCCTGCACTGCTACAGTTAAAAACAATATTGTGTGCTTGAAATGAGACAGACATGGTGGTTGTAACTCTTCAATTTCTTAAAACAAATCTGTGCAGAATTTATGACAGAATTTTTTTCTCCTTGATGGAATCTGGATACACTACAGGCTTACAAAAGTGCCTATCCAATGAAAAATAATAAAACTTTGCTGATTTTTTTTAATTTCTGAGACAGTCATTTAAATATGAATTAAGAACTCTACCACCTCTTTTCTGCAACAACACCTTTGCTTTTATTTTTGCAATTCCTAAAGTATTCAGCTTTCAACCAGATTAATCTACTCAAACAGTGAACACTTTTTATAACCTTTTTATATGTTATTTGATTCACTTGAGTAGGCCTGCACTTCAGGGGACTGTGGGTTTAGTACGTACCCTGGCAACAGACTAGACTAGGCTGATCAAAGGAGCTGATCAGACACTAACCAAATTTTACACACTAGTTTAAGTGAGTCATAAGGGATTTTCTGATCTTGTGCTTGTCTGAAAGAGCTAATATAAAACCACACATTATTATAACTGCTAGCACATCAGTCTAATTTTCTAATTATCCCTTGCTTCCCCTTTAATCACCATTTGACAGGAAATCCATATTTTAAAGACCACTCAGACCAGTCTGGGGTTCACCTTTTTCTTTGTGCACATTGACATACTTCCTATATATGTTGATAGCTGTCATTCTCACTTCTATGGGTAGAATTGGACCCTGAGGGACTCACATAAAAAGCAATTCAGAGGCGAGTAGGTCAACCTTTCATGGCTCAACTTATTTTCACTAGAAATTGCAGCCACCTGGGATGAAAAGCATAACCCAGCACACACACACACAAAAAAAAAATCTTTGGAGGGGGAGGAATTAAAGCAATACTGTTGATACCTAATAAAACAGAGCCTCAGTTTTATGTTTTCCATTAATGTTTTCAGCAGTTGGACTTTATTCAACTTGCAAGTTACAGCTGCTCATAAGAGTTAAGTGATTTGATCTTAGGAATTAGACAGCTCTAGATAGGAGTAATGGGAGGGATGCAGATGCACACATATAGGTCACTGGTCCAAATTCAACTGTGGTGGGCTTCTAATCCCTTACCTGGATCTTTACCTTTCTGAACCAGCTGCTCAGCCATCTCATGACAGCAAAGGGTATTTCTGACAGCCCAAGTGACACAAATGGACACATTTGTTGGCTGTCTCACCATAGAGGCTGGGTGCAAAAGCCTGGCTTGGGAGCCAACTTGCTCCGTGGGATTTTTCCTGGTGATCGAAGAGGTGCCGACTCAGGCCCTAATTGGGTTTGGAGACTGAACTGCCCTTTCTGTGACCTTCCAGTGACAGAGCTGCCAAGCACCGACTGAAGGCTTTTCCCACCGAGCAACCTCCAGAGCCCTGAATTCAATAGCTCAGAGTCAATAACTGCTCACGAGGAGGGAGCCTGGCTGATGCAGCAGCTGCAAACAGCTCCAGCAACTGCTTTTAGAGACCCACTCTATATGGTCCTGCAGGACAATTAATTTTGACTTTACACTGCCTAATGGACTAAGCAGCAACATGGTGTTACATGAGCATTACTGCTTCTGCCATGCATGAAAGACACATGTATGCAAGGAAATGGTGCTCTGAAAGCATTTAGCTCCCCGTGCATTGAGGATATATGAATGTATTATTTTATGCCAGAATACAGCTGTCCTATTAAACTGTCAGAAATAACTACATGGGAAGCAAGAACACGAATAGATGTGGTGCCCAGAGAGCATCTGATTCTGCCATGTTTAATAGTGACATTTTAATTTCAGCCACGCTGGTGAAACACATTATAGCAGAGCCACAGGGCAAGCCTGCCAAAGGCAGATGGATGATTCATGTTTGCAAGGAACAAGTATGTCAACACTAACCAAATATTCTCTGATGACAAGGTTGCTTCAGACCCATACCAATCATTAATTTATATCACCAGTGAAGTAGTAATTAAAAAAACAAAAGCTTTATTGGCAGGATGGGAAATCAGGAGTCACAGATCTGCAGCCCCCTCAGTCCACTGCCCTCCACACTCCACGGCTCTGATGCCCTCTCCACACAGCATCATCTATGGTGAGCAAACAGGAGAAACTGCTCTGAGGTCTTGAGGCCATGGAAGACAGTAAATCACTTATTTAGATCCCTTCTAAAAACAAACTACAGATTTCTCTGAGTCCTTTCCCCTCTTTCGAACCCAGCTACCTAACTCTCTACCTGCAGGAACTACAGATTGTACTTGCATATTGCATTTTAGAGATATGTGCTCTGCACAACAATTAAGGCATGTTTGCTAATCCAAAACTGGTAAATACTCACAGAAAACAGGAATATAACGGGGGAAAAAAGTCCCCAATACACTAGTAGCCTAAAATGGAAGGAACAATAATCTGATTTTTTGTCTCTCTTCTGGCCACTTCACTGAGTTCTTTTGACTCTGAGAAACCATGCCCCGAACAACTAAATGTGGAGCAAGAGATGTGCCAGTGCCTCAGTGTACAAGGCAGAACAGTCATGGCAAATCCTACAGCTGGCTATGTCTACTCAATCACATGGAAATTAAAAGAAACACCAGGATCTTAAAAGGCTGCATGTACACCTACAGAAAACAGTACATTTGTCTTCTGGATTGACATGACTGTGTAGTCCAAAATGACCAGCTAAATTCATGCAGAACATTAAATATATGCTTTTTTTCTATATTCAGATTCACTACTTTGAAACTAAATTTGGTGCCTTAGTATATATCCCCTTTTAAAATACACGGGGAATGAAGCAACAAAAGGGTAAAAATCTGCCACCGTGCTGTAATGCTGCTGTCATGCTCAGGATGTAGCAACAACATCAGCTTAAGGAAAATATTGACATATCAACTGCCTTTGCATTTTTAATACGGATAAAAACAGCCACCTCTCCTTGAATCAAACAGGGTTTGGGTTTAGGTTTTTTTTTTTCCTTTTGTGGAGAATACAATCAGATGAAAATTGCACGGCATCCTTTCTGAGTTTCTTATGAGAAACAGACAGAAACTCACACATTTTAGAGGAAGCTCTTGTTGGTTACTCTCATTCAATCACACAGAGAAAGAGACACTTTATGAACAAGGTCAAAAGTGTAATTCCACTGCTAACATGGGTCTACTGGGATTCTAGTGTTCAAAACAAAGAGGCATCTTCAACTGTTAGGAGTATTCAGGGGATACCCTGATTCCATTACACACTTTTTCAGCCAAAACTGATCTGAAATGCAACATTAAACTGCACATTTCTACCAAAGAGGATAAAAATCCGGTAAAGGTGTTAAAGAGAGACCATTCAGAAAACCCATTTTGACCATGTTTATTAATTCCAAGTCACTGGAAGGATGTATCCATTTTGTCAAAAGGTGTTAAGCATGTGGATTTGGTACAGATCAAGCAGAAGTGTCTGGCCTGCCTGAAAAGGTATTAGAAATGTGTCAATGGAAAAGAAAGAGGGATTAAACTGACAGAAGGAATAAGGCAGGGGTTTATTATATTCAAAAGGGAACCAGGCAGTAGATTTTAATTAGGTGTGTCACAAAATAGCAGAGGGAAAAAAAAGTAAATCCTAGAACTGTGGAATAAGTTTATGTTGGTACTTGTTTACTATGGTTACTAAATGCATATATTTAAAGAATCCAAGGAAGATCAATGATAACGTCTGGTAAGATTCAAACCAGTTGTGGGGTTTTTTTAACTTATTTCCCCTTCTTAATTGCTAAGAAGTGAAAGAAGATGACTATAAAATGATTAAAAAGAGAAACATTTCTCTCTTCTTCAAATGAAGTACTGAAACTTAAAGCCATCATGACTACCGATGACTTTTAATACATTCAGCACTGGCACCTTGGTTTCACTTATTATGAACTGATTTACTCTCAGTTAGTCCCATGCAGACCCATTTCTCACTGTTTCTTTAGAAACCAGGTGAAAAAACACCTCACTGCACTGGCAATAATCATGGAACTACAGTACAAAGCCTTTAAATGATTTCCTTAATTTTATTAATTAAGGTAGGCTGAGGATAGTGAAACAAACCATTACATAACATCTAGCTCGCATTAAAATAGGGCCCAGCGATGACATATCCATCTCCATAAAAGTCAGGTGAAAGTAGAAGCCCCCAGCAAATCAGTGGAAAAACCCCCTGGCTGTCTCCCACTCATAATATCCAAGATAATGCCCCAAGTCCTACTCATCATCATTATCAAGAAGGAAACAAGCAACAAACCAGTAAAGGAGTAGAGCCAATGAAAATCGCCTCTTGTCCTCATTTTCCATCTCCTGCCACTCAACAGTCCTGCCACCCCGATTTCTTTGTACTTTTCAGTGCAAACATGAGGCTGTTCACAGAAATATTCTGACAGAATAGAAAAACTGATCATTTTTCTTTCAGCCAAACAAAGCCAATGTTACAAGGGAACACAGTCACCCTGCTTGTGGCTCTTCCTGTGACAGTACAGTTTCATGTCATGCTGTGGTTAAAGCAGGCTGCTCAGACACTTTCATTCATCACTTGGGAGAAATTCAGCTCCCTCAAGCTAATAAAAGGTGTGAGAACTTGCCTTGGTGAAGTATTGCAAAAGCAATTTCCTACAGGAGTGTGCTTTGGCATTTCCTGCTGGAACAATGAAGATCCCTCACAAACTTCTGCTAAGGTTTTTTTGCAGGCTGCCACGCACCCTAGCTGCTCCAAGAGTTAATACCTCAGCAACACAACTGCCAAGTGCAGACCCTGCTTCAGCAGGACACTGACTGGGCACTTCCAGGTGTTTCATTTAAGGTCTTTTCTTCATGTCCTTGCACAGGCATGAAGCAAAGCATGATACATCTCTTCTGTGGCAAGATGAGAACCTCCTCCTACCTTTGAGAAGAACCAGGGAAAGAAATGAGGAAATCCAGTCCCTGGAAAAACCTCTGAAAGTCGTCTTTGAGAGCCAGACTACCTACAAACATGTGAGCTATTCCTCTGCACACACATATAGAGCTTTACAGTGTTTTCAGTTACCCAGCTCATTCATGTTACATTCTTGTTTAGTGATTCCTACAGAGAAGACCTCTGACACAATGAGGCTGCTGAAATACTCTAAAGCCACTATTCTGGTGAATTGTATTATTATTGTATTATTTTTAATAAAGGATCAGCAAGTAGAAGCTATTAGTCTAAGAAAAAT
The DNA here is from genome assembly GCA_013399855.1 of Oxyruncus cristatus. Lineage (NCBI taxonomy): Eukaryota > Metazoa > Chordata > Aves > Passeriformes > Cotingidae > Oxyruncus > Oxyruncus cristatus. The sequence goes on from VXAY01000174.1 coordinate 653,956, forward strand.
AATTTTCATAGATTTCCATGGAAAGGTTTACTTCTCCATCTACAGTAGCACCTGAGCCAGCCAGCATCTTCCTTACTGCCACCAAAAATAATAAAATATGAATTTTTATAACTGATCTCATATTGCATCCCATGTATCCACTAACTATTAGTAAGCAGCAGTTAAAAGGATTTTCTACTTCTGGCGACCTTCCTTTGCCTTGTGTATTGCAGCCAAGGTGAGAAGCACTTGGCAGTCACCAACAATGTAACTAAATTACTTCAGTTGTTTCTGTATCACTTCTCACTCCACAGTTCTAAATTAAAAACTGAGCTTGCACGTTTTCCACACTGGAGAGAGCTCGGAGAAGACACATTACTTCCTCATTTTTGACTCCTGGAGCTGTGGCTCTTGTAATTATCAATTCCTCTTTGGTGGGCAGCAGCTCCATTCCCATGGTACCCTCCCGTGAATTCCCTGCTCTAGTTTAGGTCCTCAAGTGTCTTTTTTGTCTGATGAAATCTAAGTTTGAAGTTATTATTAGCAATTGGCTTTATTAACAGTGTTTTATATTAGCCCTAATTATACATTTTTTTGTATGCCCACCCCATCACTAATGGAATGGCAGTGGTTATCTTTATGCAATGTTCTTGTTTGTTTAATCCAGAAAGTAACCTTTGCTACTGAACCAGTAGGGACTTTATAAGTTTACCTATACACTTCAAGTATTGTCTACTCTAGTTACAGCAGTACTAAACCAAACATGAATGAACTAAATGAAAATGCTCTGTAATTTGTAATCTATTGGTTTACATCTGAACACACCAATCTTTCAAAAAGGGCTTCAGCTGGCAGCTAGGAAGCTATTACAAGCCAGGTCATAGTGACACTACTAGCACATGAAAACTGCTCACTGTTGGTTCCAATACCCTTAGGCTGGAGATTTACTGCTCTCACGAGATTCATTTTGCCCATGATGACTTCAGTGTGTTCTTTGTTTGAACACAGCTAAGGCCAGGGTTGCAATGGTGATAGACCACCATGTTTCTGTATCACAGCTGAACAACATGCCACCAATTACTCAGGCCATGCCAGGAAAACGAACAAAGAAGAGCAGTCATGTCTCTGTGGCCAGCTCTGAGCTTCGGGACTGATATCTGTGGAATCAAAGTCTTTTTCCCTGCTGTCCAGGATATCACATTCATCTCCAGGATGAGTTACTATGGTAACTAAACCTGGGCTTAGTGGATGAAGGCATCGCTGTGCAAGTCAGTGTTTATTTTTGCCAGTGAAATGGCTGGGACATGGCTGACCATGTAAGATGGAAGAAGCAAAGATTTTTTTATCTCCCTGCTCTTCACTGTCCTACCATTGAGAAAGAAGGAATGACTTTTAGCACTTTAACTCATATTTACTGTGATCTCAGCTTTTCTGCTTAATTCAGTAGCAGTTGCAGGATATTGGAGCGAGCTGGACCAACATGCAAAAGTAGACTGAAATTGTCAGTCTCTGCTCACTCTGCACTGATGAATTTTTACCCAAGTCCTGCTTTATTCATCCACAGAGAAGTCCTCTGAAAGTCCCACGAGCAGGGCTCAAGTTGCATTGAATAGCTGGTGTTGAGGCTGAACAGCCTGGGCTGCCTGACAAACTCACAGAATTCAGGGGACGTGAAAAGCTTTTCAACATAGTGGGGATAGCAGCAGACCTTGAAACATTCACCAAGCAAACCTGGGGTGTTCCCTCTGGCCCTTCTCCCATAGTACGGATGGGAACCAGAGAAGCAAGGTGCCCAGCCTGCTTTGTATGCCTTGGCCCTGGCTCTGCAACACTGGAATGAAGAACCTGTACATGTCTCTGTGGTCAACTACAAAGGCAGAGATTTAAAAGATAGTTTGTTTGGGTTTTGTTGGCTTACTTTTTTCTTCCCTTTTTTTTTAAAAAAAGAAAAAAAAGGTTGAAAACCTATGAGAATTAAAGTTAATAGAATTCTTTACTTCTGGAAACCAGTATCAATGAACTCTGGGTTTCCAGTTTACTGATATTACTTGAATAGACAAAATTCCTCTCCTTCCTTGTAATCTGGAACATAAGATGATGTCTGTGTGGTTAGGAACAAAAATTTAACCGAATGTACCAAATGTACCCCTCACCAAATATGTTTACAATGGCTTCAATATCTGCTAACTGCCATAGACATTGCTAAGGCATATGGTCTCCCAGGAAAAACAAGAGTTTGGAAAAGAGGTAGGACATTTGTTTTGTCTTCAAAAGCCTACCAAATTAATAACTTCTGTCAAGTCAGTGCTGGATAAGACATACCAGTACCCTGAAACTTTTCATCCAAGTTCCAGGGTAGAAAATGCTCTTTCTCATCACTGCACTTTGAGTGCAATGACTTATTTCTGACCCAACACCTTTTCTTCACACCTCCCCTTAAGTATTTCTTGAAGTGCCTCCAAAAGCTTTACCCAGCACAAAATCCTGCAGTATCTGAGGTTGCTGCTATTCCTATGAATCCTGTGCTCTGGCCAGGAGGGAGAAGAGGAGAAGTGCTTTCTACATGCCTGCAAGTCATGCCTGTAAGGAAAAGACACAGGAGGGACAGAGAGATAGGACTTGGCCATGTCTCCTGAATATGACTAAGATGCCATGATCTTTTCCAACATTTTTGGCTAGGTCGGATCAGAATTCTCTACCTACCAAACTGCAGTCAGTGAAGGAGAATGTGCACTAGAGAGACTTGCTTTGCTTTGAATTAAGTCTCTCCTCACTACACAAACTTGTGAGCAAACCAGACTTCAGTTATCTGTTGCCCTGAAATGACCAAACATTTATTTTCAAGTGATTCTGTCAAAATTAATAATAAGTTAAAAAGGGGATGTGTACATAGATTGGCCAAAATACATAAGTGCTGCTCTCACCTCCTGGAAGGCATCCTTTGAGAATTTGGAGGAATGAGAACTTCAGAGGATGAAGAAGAGTCACTACTGATTGCATGGTCCCAAGGTGAAAAGGCCCTGAGTGTCATTCAGATTTGCAACTTTCTTTGTCCCATCTTTAGGGGAAGACAGAAGAAGAACTGCAGACTAGAGAAGCTTAGTAACTGAGTTAGTCTTTCCTCTAGACATTAAACACAGTTATTGTTGTTTGTGCAGACACAGATGTAAGAAGACAGAGAGGGCTTAGGCAGACCACTCAAGGAAAACAGGGAAAATACACACTATTTAGATTAGAAGATGGGTAGTTATGAAAAACAGAAAATTAAAGCTTCCTAGAAAGACAGTAAACCAAAGACTAAAGTAAACTAGTTCTACAACAGTAATGCTTTCACTTTTTAGTTTCCATTCTTACAGGCTTCTGGCAAAACCAACTCTACTGGAGTGCCTCGAGGAAGAGGTCAGATATCATGAACCACAAATATGGGTCAGATTCATCAATTCTTACTTCCCAGAAATTCTATTTAAGCTACAGTGTCAGTCAGCAGATATGTGGCTGTTTCCATGCCCCTCTCATTTACTTCATAAGAGCAAATTAATGCCCTTAATTTGACTTCCTACAATGAGAACCAAGCATGAGGGAAGCAGCTGACAAGCACCATGACAAAGAGGAAGCACAAATGTAGTGAGTTTCAACACAAGCAGCAAATCCAGAAAGGACTGAAATGGTAAACAAATTCAATTTTCATTTCACTATTTTATTACACTGGGAGAAGACGGTGTTATAAACACACTCTCCCACATCTGGGCTCTTGAAGTACCAATGAAGTTGCTTTACCTGCACCAACATGGAAGCACCACAGAAACATTCACTCAACAAGCTTCTATCATATAATGAGCCCAAATGCCTTAGCATTAATTCTACACTTGCAAAAAGGAGGAGAAAATCTATTCTGGACATGAGGATATATGTTCAAGCAGAGGGTGAATATGTCCTGAAAACATAAGTACAGGGGAGCAAAGGCAAGGAGGCAAAAAGATGATAAAAAGAGAGCTGATGAAGCTAAGGAAAAAAATTTAGTGACCCTGCAAGTCTGTAAAGCCTTCGGAACATCAGGCTCTTTGCTTTGATGCCATGTTCTGCCAACAAATCAAAAAAGCCCAGAACCCATTTGCAGATTTAGTGAGTGTTTCAGGGCATGTGGAAAAGTCAAATCAGCTTGCAGTGTTCTGCTTCTTGTACAATGATAAAAGCACAGCTACACTACGTGGCTCCAAGCACAGCACAAAATGGAAGTGCCTGCAGTCTCTGAGCAGCTCCTTAGCGAGACAACACAAATGCCAGAACAACACTCATGCCAAAGACTGTAACGCAATATGATCATATTAACTGTCATTGCAGTGATACCAGGCAAATGTTGTGTTGCACTAGGCTATACAATAATTGGGCAGTAATCAGTAAACCATTAGGTCCCTATTTTACTACTGCTTCATCACTAGCTATAAAACAACATCCTAACAAGGAGCATACAGCTAAGAAGAACTGAGATTAACAAGGCCTGTTACAGCAGTTTAGAAGTAAAAGTCACTTCAGCAATATAAAATTGAACGATACTATTTAAAACAATGAGCAGAGAAGATTTACTATTCCATATTTGAAGAAAGCAGCTATTCCAATAGCCTGGCCTAGTTTCCACAGCATATATATGTCCAACTGGTAAGCAAAACACAGCACCTCAATGCTCACCAGAAAAGCACTGTATATGGGATAGCTAACTATACTACTACCAGTCTCTAACCAGAAAACCTTGCACGGACAATGCTAATCACTGAAAAGAAGAGAGAGAAAGAAACATTAGAAAAAGCTTTGGCTGATATTGAGATATGAATTTTGACCGTACAAGTAGGTATATTTATGGCAGAGTCAAAGAATGATCAGACAAGCCATTAGAGAATGAAAGCAGCTCCTTCCAAGTTGTTTTTATCAGGCTCTGAATACATCACCTCATTTTTAGTAAGGTTCTGGTATCATGTGCAGTTAACGTATAATTATTACAGAACTGTGATTGCATCGTTAGCAGAAGTTTAATTATATCATTGACATTAGTGATGCCATAACATCAGGCTCAATAATAGTTCATAACAAAACCTACAATTAGCACAATTTTTCCTCCCTTTTACACCAACCAAAAGTGTTCAGCTTGGAGAAGCCTAATAGTCCATACAGAAGCGAGCTAGGGCTGAACCTGAAAGGATTGCTGGCTGGTAATTTAGTAATATGGTAATTAAAGTCTTTTCATGATGTAATTACACATCAACTACAAAAGGACAGCTGCTATACAACACTGCCAGGGTACGTGGCATGAAATGATTAGATTTGAGAAGCTTTGGTGGATAAACTGAATACCACAGACATAAGTCTGAGGTATAGCTGGCACCACACAGTACATTATTATTCAAGTCTCACACTTAACATTTCCTTAAGTCTCATTGTGATAGTACAGTTTGTTGCACATACCTTGGTCTTCTGACAGAAGCAGGTGTTGAAAACCCACCTTTAAAAGCTTCTACTGTTTTGAAGTTGCCTGAAATTCAAAGACCTAACCTTCTTCTGGGGAGAGGCAATACAAATAAGATTTGCATGAACCCAAAATGTTTATTTCCCACCCTTGCAGCATGAAACCTTCTCTCACAGACTCCTATCTGTGAGAAGTGTAACTCAATCTATTTACAAGCTTTTTCCAGTGGTGTAGCAGAGAGGAAAGAAGGAGAATGAGGAGAGGAGAGAGGCACAAAAAAGGTGAACTCAAAGAAACTAAAGTACTAGGGGTTTTGGCATCTAGTTTCAACAGCAACAAGCAGAAGTCCCCTGTTTGAGTGAAAAAAACAAACCCACCCTTCTTCTCAAGAGCAGCAAAACATTTCTTTAAGTAGTTTCCTTATTGTATTTCTCACCGCCCTTCCCTGTATCTGTACAAACCACAAAGCTGACCACACAAGGCATGAGACAGCAAAAAGGAACATATTTTTCCAACTAACACAAATAAAACTTCTTGACTACATAACTGGCTCTTCAAAATGCATGAGTGCACTGTGCACCCTGGCAATACGCAGACAATCTCAGAGCTGCTTTTCTAGTCCTAAAATGTCCTTTTAGTCATGACAGCAACTTGGATGTTTTGCAATAGCTGCTTTTTTTCCCTGAAAGAGGGTAAGTGAGGCTTTTGTGGGCGTCAGAGTCAGACTAACTGATCTTCTACACTTTTAAGCTTTCATTTTGTTTTGAGCTAGGCAAAATCGAGGAATAGACTTATTTGAAAATGAAAGATTTTGGGACAATTCTCCTTAGCATGAGAAAGGTTTTATGTGAGGTCCATTTGGAAAGTGCAAAATCAAACTATTTTGGATCTGGAGGGACTCTATTACCTACAAGATGTGAGGAATGAGTAGAAAAAATGGAATCCTGGTTCAAACAACACCCAGCCTTGCTGATGGCTTCCTTTCTGATTCCTGCTCTTTTTCTGAAGAGATTATTTTGGAATAACTTCATGAACATTCAAAGCTTCTTGAAGACTTAGTGTCTTTAACTGCAGCTATGCCAATACACTGACACCAACTCCAGATCACCGTCAACAGAAGTTTCTTCCCCTTGGGTATCAGAGGCTACAGTGGAGCTGAGGCTGCCCTTGGGGAGCAGAGGAAGAATCCTGGAGAAACTGGAAGCAGCCAGTCCCAGTCATGTATGAACAAAGATCTTAGCTACTGAAAAGTAAGTCCTGCATGGCCAGTTTTGCACAGCACACTTTTAAGAGACAGTAAAGCAAATTAGCCAGCTTGAAGGAAGAGATTCAACTGTACTTCAAGTGCAATAGCACAAGAAAACATGATTATTTCTAATTTAATGGCAGGAGAGATAGAATGTAGTGCAGTTAGTGGTTCTGATGACTGGTTATCACCTCAAACATGTTTGCAGCTACCATGTCAGGGATCAATTGACATTTGATGTAAAAAAGGAGATTCTGATATGTCACTTGACAAGAGGAACAACATATACAGTAAATTTAACATCTTAAAAACAATCACCAAAGTGAAAAAAATAGGAATTTTATGCCCAAAGTATTTTTCTGATTTCCTACACAGTTTAAAGAAGTAAGAGGCAACAAAAATGTTAGGTTAAAACTACAAAACCCTTTGCTCTTGAGTAAGTACATGGGTGTACACACTACTAATATGAATTGTGTGTGCATAAACCTTAAACACAAATGCATAAACATAGCAGTCTTCACCTAAAGACAACATGGTTCAGTACCTTTGTAGACTTTAATTATTCAGCTGGTAGTGAATAGAATACAATAGCAGTTTGTATCACATGGGGAACTATTCTCCCTGTCCTGTTTATGCAGTGTGCTGCCAAAAGAAACATGAAGATCTGAAGTCTTGCAAGAAGACCCTCGTTATCTTTCTCTGATGGTAGTATGGGCAGAGAGGGAATGAGGGGAAAAGAATGCAAGTCAGAGATTTCCAGTACGCTCCTATCTTAGCAACATCAGAAGACAAAGAAAAAGCTTCTTGTGGTGAGTCTTCAGGCATCCAACTTCAAAATACAACAAAGCAAGAGCTCATGAACAACACCATTCAGTTCTGAGAAATGGACAAGTACATGAGCCAGAACAGCACAAAACAAAAAACCTAAACTGTGATAGTCTGCCTCCCTCTCCTCCTCACCAGTTACAAGAGTAGCAGCTATTTGCTTACAGATCACTACCTTCATCTATATGAAAGTCTGAGAGTCAAATGGCCTATGAAGACTGAGTCTGGCAACAGGAGCCACAGAACTTCCCACTGAACAAATGCAGCCCTATCACAGCTGTTCCAGATGCAGTCATCTTGTCAGAGTTCAACACACAATTCTACTACACACCCAACAACTCTACTCAATGGCTTTTTAGCATCTTTCCACTTCTCTGCAACCACCAAGTCATTCAGAAACTGCTGCAGGACCAGAAGTGTTGTCAATTTCCCTGGCTGCAACCACCACTTGACAAGATACCAACTCTATCACTGGCATTTGCAGTAATTTCTGTGAGAACTGTTAAGTGTTCAGCCAAGAAACAGAATCCTCTTGTGATACTGTTTGCAATGGTAACACTAGACCTCAGGAGTCTGGGGTGAAGGACTAGTTAGGAAGACACCACACTTACCTGCTATCACCAGCGTTTGCCACATACAGCTTCCCCAATAAATACACCACCACAAGGGCTGTGCAGCCACCAGAAATATTATACACGGTCCTCTCTCGTTCTATTTGCAAATCCTGTGGGAAAAGAGAACAAGATTTATAAAGATGCATTGCATTTAACGTTTGAGAAAATGAAGACTCCCCTAAAAAAAGGTAAATACAATTAAGTCTTTCTTAAACAGTACGTCCCACTAGCTTTCTTTTCTTGCAGCTGTGGCTACATGGTCTGGGAGAACAGAAAGTTGAGGACCTATTATTTATGATACAAAGATGTTTGGGAAAAATCAGATCAGGAGACTGTAAAACATTAGGTACTAAGGAAGAAATAGCAACTCTCAGGGCTGCAAGAAAATTTGCTACGGCAAAAACACAATGAAGGCAAAGATAAATGTACCTTAACAACAGGTACCTGGTGGTATAATTGGAGAGTGCTTTACATAGACAGCAAATAATTAATGAGGCCTAGCCATGACATGAATAACTACCTGCTCCCTTAAAGGAATGCTAGAATTGTGGAGTATATACCTTTAGGAACAGCAGCAAGAGACAGTCATGCCACCAGGCTATCCTTCAGAAACAAAGGGAATGAGTGGATGCTAAACTGATTCTGAGTGCAAGAAATATTATATATAAAAGTGTCCTCCTGCTTAACAGAAGTGGAGAACACAAATCACATTTGTCACCAACAGTCAATCAAGTCCTGGAATGAAAAAACACATAAATATGTACATACAAATATATATAGTCTCCAAGAAAGCTTGGGGAACATAAAGGACATAAGTAAATGAGCTACTTTCCAATCATCCATACATTTTAAACAAAAATTGAAGTGTACACCAATGAATTAATTCCGATGTCTCTTAGTTTAGTTTGGGGTAATGACACAATATGTTACATATTACCCTCCTGTGTCCAGAATCAAGCACAATTTCAAGCTGGTCTGTCCTTGCAGTATTGGATTTGAACAGGGAGCATCATTTAACATCACTATTGCAAGTATTGGAAGATTTTTCCAGCTAAACCCTGCCTGCTTTTTTGTAGGTTTTATTATGAATATATCTGTTTGCCTCTGTATGTGTGCATACACACAGAACTATACTTCAGCCATTATTGTATTTGCACTGAGCAACAAACAGCTCAAATTGTCCACGCCTTGGGGTATGGAATTTAGAGCTTTATTTTAGAGCTAAATTTATCTGAAGAAAAGCACTACAACAAATGCAAACCATGACAGCTGCAATTTGATCGAAAATCTGCAGGGTTGGGAGGAGATCCATGTCCAACGCTTTGTTTCCTACAAATTTCAGGGGAGGGAGGTGACCTGGGGCAGCAGTGGGGATGTTCAGCAGTGCTCAGCCACTGTCCCACGTGGGTGGGCAGAGGCGTTTGTCACAAATAACGTGACTCCTCGCTGGCTGGTGCATGCACATCCCATTTCTGCCACGAACACAGTGCTGAGGCGCTGTCCTTGCAGGCCATCCTCTGCTCCGCATGGGAACTGCATGCGGCTGCCGCAGAGACACGGGTTCTACTGCTGCCTCTGAACACTCCGCACTTCTTATTTTGGAGGGGAGGAGGGGGAGAGGACCAGGAGGAAAACACCTCCAAGCTAAAAATCAAATCTCACAAAACCTTTGGTCAGAAACATGGGCCTGTTACAAATGCCTCTTTATCTAATCTTGCTATAGAGAAGCTGATTTTCCTCCCCATGGTTTCTCTTTATTTTTTAATTAGACTGAAGAGTTCAAAGAAAGTAGACATTTCTAACCTTCAAAATAATTTAAACTTACAAATACTACAGTGGATTTTCCAGGCACTGCCAGGAATTTCAAGAAACCTTCACCTCTACAGTTCAGAGTATCCTCTGACACATCCAAACAATATGCAATACCTCACCTCCTTTCAGCTCTATCACACATACACTTTGCAAGTGCTGGAATGCCTAAATTAAAATTTGTTTCTTTCAATGAGCAGAATTCAGAAGCATCTATTATAGCAGAAAAGATCGATAACTGTTAGGGTCTCATTATCAGAATTTCTTTGACTTAATCTAGTACACAGACCTAGTTTTTCTCAAATCATTTCTGTTCCTGGGTTCTTCCATCTAGTTGCTGTTCAGAAGTCAAATTTTCTACCATGACTTGTCAGATTACAATGTTCACTGCAATGTCTAATTAGATATTACATACTTTGCTTGACATTTTCTTTTTCGGGGGCAGGGAAAGAGGGGAAGGCCTTCCTACAGCTCAACAAGATTTGAGGGGGAAAAATACAGCAATATAAAATAAAGCCCACCAATGCCACCAACTCATTCTGATGTAGAGACATTGGCTTTTAATGAAACACTTTATCACAGGGGTGCTGGGAAAGTAGAGCAGCACAAACACAGGCAGAAACCCCAAAATGCCTCTGCAGTCTTTACAAACATAAAAGGTCTCATTCTAGACAAATCCAGAGTGTAAACAAAGCTTTCCTCATTTTCCAGATGGGAAAAAAATTCAGAGCAAGTTTTTGCCAAGGAAACAGACAATTTAGTCTGAACTCTGCCCTCCGTGCCAGGATGTGTGCTGTAGAGGGTGGCAGGAGCGGGATGCCCACAAGGCTTGACCCAGGCCTGATCCCACTTCCCTGGCTGTGGGATGCGGGATGTGGGATGCAGGAGGACGGAGCTCAGCTGCAGAGTATACGGCGACGTATCAAGCAGGTGAGGGCAGGGAGACCTTCTGCACCGAGAAGGTCCTGGGGCAGGACAAGGCCCGGACCCGGGCTCTCCGGAGAGGGCACACGGCTTGCGCAGCGGATTATCCACCTCTCCCGAAAAAGCAGCGCGATGCCGCCGCCGCCCCGCGCCGGAGGCTGCGGTCCCCGGGACGGCCGGCTCCTGCCACCTGGCGGAGGCTCCACCGCGGGGCCGCGGCTCCTCCTCCCGGCCCTCCCTCCCCGCGGGCATCCCGGGCCAGCCAGGGCACACAGAGGGAGCGCAGCGGCACACAAGTGCGGGCCGGCTCCGGTGAGGTTTGCATATGCAGGACCTTGAAAAACAGACCTAGGTGCGTTCAAATTGCAGTACCGTCATTGCAACAAGTTAGTAAACTGCAACAACTAAAATAACTGATTTTCACCGAATCACATAACTATTAGGGTTTGGAAGGGGCCTCTGGATATCATCTAGTTCAAATCCCCTGCCAAGGCAGGGTCACCTAGAGCAGATTACACAGAAACGAACCCAGGTGGGTTTTGAATGTCTCCAGAGAGAGACTCCACAACCTCCCTGGGGAGCCTGTTCCAGTGCCACCATCACTGTAAAGAAGTTCTTCCTCATGTTGAGGTGAAACTTCATGAGTTATGGCCATTGCTTCTCATCCTTTCACTAGGCACCACACAAAAGAAACCATCTTGGTACCTTGAAATATTTATATGCATTAATGAGATCTCCTCTGTCTTTATTAGACTAAACAGGCCCAGCTCCCACAGCTTTCCCTCGTAAGAGACATGTTCCAGTCCCTTAATCATCTTTGTGGTTCTCCACTGGACTCTCACCAGTAGTTCTTTGTCTTTCCTGTACTGAGGAACCCAGAACTGGTCACAGCACTCCAGACGTGGCCTCATTAGGGCTGAGTAGAGGGGGAGGATCACCTCCCTCAACCTGCTGGCCTCAATCTTCCCATGCTCTTTTCATCTATAAGTATCCTCAGAGCAGGGCCCTTTCGTCCAGGATTTCAATCTTGTTATGACAGAAAGTAGCTTTTCTCCTTATATACACAATATCAGGTACCTGGTTTTTGGTTTGGATTTTTGTTTTTGGGGGGGTTTTTTTGTTTGTTTGTTTGTTTTTTTAATTTCAGAAGGCACGAACACAAAATTAACTCCTTAGTCTGCTTTACCTCTATCAAAAAGGCATCAGATCCCTGTAATTCTGTTTAAACCCTCCTCACTTCTATTGGCTACATAATGAGGTAAAGCCTTTCAAAAAGAAAACTGTACAACACAGACTGCTATCTCAAGAGTTTTCGATTAATTAAAATGACACCAATCTAGCAAAAGCACCTGTCTAGACTGCATCTAACTCAAAAAAACCTCAATAAAGAAGAAAATTATGATACAACATATGCACATGTATACCCTCCAATAAATCATCCAGGCTAATTCTGTGCCATTTTTTCCCAACTAAAATTAAATGGGGTTCAGTGTGGAATAGGTGCTCTCTCCTCTTAATATTTCTTTGGAATTCATACAACATCACACCCATGTATACAAGGTTAAAGGACTAAAGTTGGTGCTTCTAACCAACACAGAACAGGACTTGGAAGCATCCCTCCTGGCTCTTTTGAACTGAACCTATAAATGCACATCTTAAAACTCAAGAGCTGAAAATTAGAGGTTTTGACTTATGGCACGTTCAGAACTTGAGCTTTTTTATTTCCTTTTAACTGGAACAATTGAGATACTGACAACTGAGCATTTACTGTTTTTTAAACAGTACAGTAAATTACCTGAAAACACAGCATTAACCTTGCTAATCCCAGTTCCAACACAGAGAACACCATTTAGAAGTACTTCAAAATTGGGACAGCTTAATTGTTAAATGTTTAAGGCAATGACTCAGTCTGTGACAACTTTCCACAGTGTTTTACTGCATGTAGCTGTCAGACAAGAAGTGTCCAAAGAAAACCACACCAAATAAAGAAACAAATAATTTTTTCAAGTCCGTTAAATCCATGAATTGCATTTTATTTGAGACTTGAGGCAAAAACAGGGAGACCATAACTAGAATTCAAGAGGAAACTGAGAAAAAAAAAATGATACGCTAAATACTCCCAGGAAAAGGGGACAAAATCATCCTTAGATAAATCTGTCAGGTTGGACTCTTTCTTAAAAAAAAGAGTATCTGTATCTACTCATCATTTTCACCAGCTTCATAGGACTCTTTTGCAGCAATGGGTGTTTCAGGAAACACCACCAAGAAGTTTACTTTGGTCCAGGAAACACGAGCTTTCAGCAAGTAAAATGATATACTCTGCTGGCACAAAACCCTTGCTCATTATGCACATCTCAACTGCACTGACCTAACTCGACATCCATGACGTTCCAGTACAAAACAGGGCTGATTAAACAATGTGCTGTCAAAGAGGCCCAAAATCTTCATGCAAAGACTACCAGGAGTATAAGCTGGCAGGAAGTTAGACAGAGGAAGATCAATCATTGCAAGTACAGCTGCGGCACAGGAGTGTTGATCTTATGAATTGCTCCCTTAAACAGAGGAAAGAAAATATTCTTTTGCCTAAACCAATTAGAAGTACAAGTCTCCCCCAAGAGCTTAAAGTAGACGTAATTATCTATTGCTTTTCTTAGTCTGACCATTTTTAAAAGATTTTCTTTTAAAGCAAAACTTAATGCTGAAATTACATTGCATTGTGGTAGACACCGAGTCATTTGTATATCAAAGACAGATGAACTTTAGCCCTCTGATAAAGAGCAAGTGGGAATTACAGGTATTGGATCTGTAGCATATGAACAAAGACACAGAAAGGAAAATATTCTGATTAGAAACAGGAAGAACAGATTACTATAACTTGTACAAGGAATACCTAGACACTGTAAGTGTAGTGAGTTATCCAGGGCTTCTGCATTTGCCATACTCTATCCACAAAAGCTCTCCCAAGCAGTCAGGTGCCTGAACATAAGCTGAGATGGTCCTCTGTGTGACCACATACCAGAGATGTGAACACAAAATAATGCAGGGCAATAACAGCCCTGCTCAGTCAGACACATTCAGGAAAGCAGCGATGGGTAACACACAGGCTGCTCTCATAAGAAAGGTAGAGCGCCTGAAACAGCCCTTCTACACCCTTTTACCTTCGCTGCCCAGTCCCATGAAACTCCATTTCTCATCTCTCCTACACTTGCAGATTCAACAGGAGAAAATCATGTCATGCTCTCAGAGGTTGTCAGTCTTCTGGTCTGAAAATTACGCCGACTGAAACATGAAATTGGTGTCCTTCTCTTAAGCATGCTCTGAACCCATCAGGGCACAGTGGATGGACACAGTCATCTTCTCTCTCCTTTCTCAACAAGGAAGGATCGAGCATCCAAGTCCTCCCTTTCTGAAAAGGCATGCTAAACTGACAGGAGATTTTCATGCATCCTCCTCTTTCTTTTCATTTAGCAGAAACTGAGCCCACTAGCCATAGGACATAAATCTGCTCGCACACCCCACAGTGAACAGTGACTAAACCATGGCTCTGAGTCCTGCTCCTGTACAAACCCAGCTACAAGTCCAAACCCAGATGACGGGTCTGTTTGCCTGCACTTTCTTGGGGAGAAAGAACAATCCAGCAAGATAATTGTTATTCAGAATTCAAAGTGAAGTACTACTTGTAGCAACAACTCTAGTCTGTAATTGCATGTACTGAGTAAAATTCATATACTTTAGGAAAAACAATGATTGCATACTTCTTTTCAGACAACAAATAAAACCTCTGGGAAACACTGATTGGGTCAAAAACCTTCTTTTCAAATAAGGGACTTTTCTGAAAACTACAGTAACAAAATTCTGAAAAAAGAAAAAAGAACAAGATCACATCTCCCCAGACCTGATCCACATGTACTCACTGGTGGGCCAAACCTGTGATCTGCCTGACAAGAATGATTTTTAGTAACATGAGGAACTGAAGAGGGAAGATGTGGAGTAGCAACATCAATTACAGAACAGAAAATCCAGCTTCCATAGGGAAATAGATGGATATTCAGTTTCCATAGCCTCATGATTTCCTCACAGTTGTTCATGTTGTACATAACTCAAGCGGGTGGTAGGATGTACTTCATGCCCCACTAACCCACACCTAACCTGCCTCAGTGAAGAGCTTCACACACTGTACAGGCACTGCTGTGCTTTATGAGACAGTCCAACACTAATGTGAACTACAGGTCATTGGACCAAGGAGGCTGTCCCTCATCCATATCCCTTTTATGTCACATCAGAAAAAGTGGCTATGGTGCAATAAATGCCAAGAGCCCTTGCTGCTGCTTGGGCAACAAGGTTTGTAAAGTGCATACCCATATACTCAGACTGATAAGAGCACCCAATGCTGAAATCTGCTACTGTAAGGCAGTAATAAATTTTACATTAAAAAAGGAGGGGGAGAATAAAAAAGAAAAGAGAAGAGCATCATGCTTCTAAAAGTCAAGTGATGCCTTAAAATTTTTAAGATTTTTAGCCTTTTGTAGATTTTAATGTAGCTGTAGTCTTTCTTCACTTTCAACCATTACTTTCTCACAGTTTGTGTGTCACAATCCTGAACCTTTGGCTTAAACGTCTTTTAACTGTCTTTTCAAAGCAATAGATTTTTAGAAAGAATATTCCATTGGGATGTGCACCTGGACTGGAATAACAAGAGATATGGTAGACAAAACAAGAGAGAAGGCTCAAGACCCTTGGAGGGACTGCAGTGGGGCAGTTCTGAGGGTGGTACTCTGGCAAAAGGGGTCTTAGGATTGTATGTTCCCTTTAGATATGATACTTAGTAAAGGACATAAAAGTGTAAGGATTCTGCATGTGGGAGTGTGCCTTTGTACTCCATGAGCTAGAAGGCCTTCATTAAAAGAGCTGCTCTATATCCTATCTGTGCTAAATTTGCCTGGTGAGTTTTTTTCTCCCAGTTTTAGGCAACACAAGTAATCCACAAATGTTGCTGTAGTGCTACCTGGGACTTAAGGTGCAGTTCCTGCCTCAGAGGGATGTACCTGGTAAGCTCGAGGCTCTTAAATATATAGTTCTCTCCACACTCAGATGGTGTTAAAGTAGTAAAAGGGGAAAAAAAAAGTGAAAAAAAACACCTCTAAATCTTCATCTTCTCCAGGTCATGTAACTAATTAATGTAAGCAACAAGGACTTCAGAGCCCTGAGATGTACATACCATTTCCTTGAATGCACTTTCTATGGCCCCAATAACCAGGCACTCGTGTGGGATCTTCTTCTCAGTGAAGAAGCGTGTTGGAGGGGTGCTGGGCGAGCCTGGGGGCCCCACACCACCACGCAGGGAGGCCGCTCGCGTCAGCGTCCTGCTGTTGGTGGACGGGTTGTCAGGCTCCTCTCCCAGGCAGGTGGGTGGGAGGACAGCTGTGTTCCTCAGGATGTCTACAATCTCCTGCAGCTGCTCCAGGATATGGTGCTGTAGGAGTTTGGAAGCAACCACAGCTGCCCCTGACCCAGCGTGTCCATCAAACAGAGACCAGTAGTACAGATTGATCCCGTCTGAGTCCTGGAGAAGCAGGAGGGGAAGAAAGGGAAGGAAGAGATAGTCACTGTTACACAGCTGTGAGTGAGTAAAGTTCAAGCATGTTCTTAACCAGTGCATCAACAGCATACTCGTCTACACAGCAGAGAGCTCCTCCAGGAGGAGGAATTCAGCAATCTATTGTGCACTCTTAATTTCACTACTGAAATGCTGAGATAAGGGAGTATTGTCCTAAAGTACTGGATTACTTACCATAGTAAGGATCACATAGGATACATCCTAGTATGTTGGAAAAACCAACACATGTACCCATTTCCAAATGCAGCTCTTTAGCCAGACCCACCCACTTACCCAGCCAGGTAAATTCACCAAAAAAACCTGTTGAGAAACTTCCCTACCCTGAAGGCAGGACTAGATTGGTCTGGGCTCAGAATCCCTCCAAGTTCACACAACAGTTGGCTGCAAAATTCTGCTAAAGTAATTTTTAACAGTTAACAGGATTAGCAACTAAAAAACCTGCTTGTATAAATAGATAGCTATTCATGCAAAATGTAAAGTATTTTGCCAATAGAAACAAGTATCTGAAAATAAAATATTTCAACTGAAAACTGAGACTTTATTCAAAATGGCAACACTGTGCCTCCTGGGATCTATAGATCAAACCACTTCTGTTCCCAGTCTTCTCTTAGGGTTTGGCTCCCTGGCCAAAATCCATGTCATGATGTACCATGGATAATGCTTACACAGTTTAAATCCTCATGTAGCTTAAAGGTGCTATACTTCTTTGGAAACCAAAAGGCATTACATCTCTGACTGAGATGAAAATATGTGACTTTCCACCTAAAGGAAGATGATGTTTTGTCATTGTTCTCCCCACGCCCCCAAACTGTAAGAGAAACTTACTGTTAAGAACAAGTTCACACACACACACCCTGTCCCCATTTTCTTAAGTTCTCCAAAGTAACCTAGATAATTGGAAAATCTGTATTATAAGCAGTCAGGGGAGATGACTACCATAACACTGCTCTCATACAGACATTCTGTGTGAGATGCTCCAGGGCCTTAACTTCAGCTGGGATCTGCAGGCATTATTGTAATCTAAATATGAGCCTTCAAAAACTTCTATGTATTCTTACAAAGCTTCATTTACTTTTGAACTAGAAAAGAGGAAAACCACCAATGACCTATTAGCAGTCTAAAAAAGGAAAAAAAACCCCAAATTCTTTTCCCCCACCCTGAGAATAAAAACAGCTCCTCTATTTGAAAGAAATGAATTCTGCAAAACCATACCAATTCAACAGGAATTAAATGCATGGTGCAATTAAAGCAGTGATTCAGAGAATGAACAAGGGCCAGCAGTCCAGGCACACAGATGAGACAAAATGCACCAAAAGGTTCTTGCTTTTCCTTGCACAACTGTAGCTACCAAGCATTACCTATTTTGGTGTGCACATGCATGGCTGTCCTCTCTTACATTTAAAAGCGTGAACTTCTTCCCCAAAAGAACTGACATTCTGCAAACTCAGAGAACAAGACATCTTTTTTTACTAGTACTGGCAGTATTCTGTCAAAAGTAGTCTTTCAAAGACCAATCTCCATTTGTTCTTTTAACTGGACAGAGCCCTCAAACAGGATTGTGATCAGTCACCCCAGTGATTTATTTTAGATTTTCATTCAAAAGATTCTAATTTAACAGCAAGCTGAATAGCTATCAGAAACATGAAGAGAACACAGATTCTTCACTGCACTGACCTTACAATTCATTTCCAGAATGTACCAGCATATTTAATAAGCATCAGGCTCCTCAACTGCTGACCTAGCTTTCAGGAAGGCTCAGCAGTCTCCTGGGTTTTGAAATTGTAAAATATAATTAAGACATGCAAAGTTTTGGGTCAAACAACAGATGAGAAATCATAAAAGAAAATGCATATATTTGCACACATAATTGGAGCTCAATTATAGGAAGAAAATCTTAGCAACACATAGTGGTCAATTTGGGACGAGCTTTTCAGGTAAATTAGACAGTAGTCCTACATTGCAAACCATCAGATTTTTGTTATGAAGCTAATTCCAAACAGGCAAATAAAATCATGTTTCCACTAAAGGTTTATTCTGAAGATTATAACCTACCCTGAGTATTACTGTTCCAGACATGAACTACATGCACAAAATGCTTTAGAGGACATTTTTAGCTGTCATAAAATCTGAAGTGGGCCAGCAACTGCCACCCCAATCCTCAGAGAAAAGCCTCCTCATGTTACTGATTATATGTTCAGCTGCCTATGGTAGGCTACCAGCCTTGGGTCACAAAAAACAAATACATCATACCATCTTTGTGCTAAGAAAGCTGCCGAATTAATAATTACATACCCTCACACTGCAATGACAATTAATAATGCATCACATTAAGTCCTGCAGCCTGTCAGTATGACAATATCCTAGCACAGGATTCCCATTTCAGTTGCTGTTGGTTTTTCAGTATTCATTATTGAGGTATTCCATAGTTAAATGCATTTAAAAATAGTACCAGTGAAAAAGCTGAGCAATTTAACATGAATGCTCTTGAATGGGGACAGACAGCAAACGATTAATCAAGCAGTAGTCGAGTGGGGTGGGTAGAAGGGGAGAGAATTAACTCAGGGTTGAATTTGCAGAGTCTTTCCTTTCACAGCTCCGCTCAGTTTATTACCCACTCTTTCAAAAACAAAAACTTGTTTATGCTATTTAACAGGCTTCCTTGGATTTGTGAGTGTTTCAGGGCTAAAGAAATGTTCACTTCTCCATCTCCACATTTCAGGTCTGCCATCTCCTTCTTCCCACTCCTGGAACCTTCACAGAGTCCACCTGCAGAGTGAAGGCCATAATAGCAGCACCCAGCTTGTGTGGACAACACGTGGATCTCTGACCCCCTTGTGCTGCCTTGCCAAAGTCCAGGGCTGGATTGATGGGGTTAGCATTAAACAACAATAATGACACAGTCCCAAATGCAGCTGTCATTTAAGTTTGACAAACTTCCCCAAAAGTAGGATAAAACAAAGATGACATGGCCTTCTCCAAGCTTCTGTGGAAAAAAGAAGAAAAATCTAAGGGGCTCTGTTAAACGAAGAGACCCTTAAGTTCCAGTGCCTATTTCCCTTGTGCTCCACACTTCAAAAAAATAAACAAGAACAGAAGAAATCTTTTCTTGCAATAAAGTCCTTCCCTTATTCCTTTTTCTTCAGTAATTTTGTAAGGTGCTCCACCTCACAGACAATTTCAGATTGTTTTTTACGATGAGATTTTCCTCTAAGGCATTTACAGTATTCAGCCTCTGGCTTTCTTACTAAATGCTTAATGGGACAATATTCTGTCATTCACTATAGTGTCTAAAGCTGGTATTTCTACATCCTATTCATACAGATTATAACACCAAACTCATACACTTCTTAAAAGATATTTGCTAACAATGCTATGAGACGGCAAAACAATATTATACCTCCCAGTATAAAGGCATGAAAACAAAAATATGACACATTGTAAAAATGTGGGTTTTTTTTTCCTTTTTAGGTATATTCAACCAACAAAACATGTAGCAAGGAAAAAAATCCTAATTGCTAACGTAAGACTGCCCTCTAGGAGAAAACTTTCTCAAGAAACATGCTACCTGTTTTGGGAAAATATATTACAAATTTAAATTCACAAGCTGTGGTCTAGAAACATGGTAGAATATGTTTTATACAGCTAAATAATGAGTGTTATAGCACTCATTCCAGTGCCATGTAGACTACAGAAGTAAATTTATAGATAAGAACATATAAGTAACTAGAAAACAGTATACTATCTTATATGAATCAGCTGGCTCCTGACTTCAGACTTCATGCTAATTTCTGGTCAAAATACATCAGGAATAGAATCAAGGACAGAAGATCCGAAATAAATATATCTCTCTAAAGAAATATGAAAGGGAGTGACTGTTTATTCCAAAACCAAAATGAAAGATAAAAAATCGAAGTAGGAAATACACTAGTGAAGAGAGGAAGAAAAAAATCAAAAAAATCTACTATATACTTCTCATAAACACTGGGTAACTAGATATTTAATGAAGCTGACATTAAATTTCAAACGAATAAAAAGAACAGTTTTCAAAAACATTCAGCTTATCGACCCCACCACTACGATACCAAAAAAGCATGACAACTGTAACAATAGATAAGATCAAGGCTTGTTAAGATGCCTTTCCAATAATGAAACAGTTTTAGATCTCTGTATTTTTAATGCAATCTAGTCTTATTAACTATTCAATGTTTGGAAAAAAGTTCCTTCTGAAGAAGATGATTGACCATGCAGTGTGTGACTTCTGCTCCTGAGAATCTTTTGATACTGGAAGTTAATTGGGCTTTGTGAAATAATGCTACAAAGCTTTTTATGTCCAATGCATGCCACCCAAATATGAAAACACAGTCAAATGTAGCACGACATACGCACACAGGTACATTCACCCTCACCCTAAATGCAGAGGCCTCTGATTAAGTATCTCATATGGTAGGTCTGGAACTTAAATATGGTGTAAGACCAAAACTAGTATCTCTGCACAGCATCAAGATGTGTCTACCCAGGCCGGTGTGTGCATAGGGGCCTTTGCAGTGTGCCTGTGTTCGTGGCACAGCAATTCTCTTTGTGTCAAACAAACCCATCATGTGGACCAAGGACACTGTCGCTTATCTTGCTGTGTTTTAGGTACATGAACAAATACTGTGGCCAAACGCTTGCTTCATTAAACATCATTAATGCATACAAAAGATAAATACACTCCTGGAACCAAGCATATGCATGAGCCAACAGCAGAGAGTTGCATGAACTTACTAGGAAAGACTTTTTAAAACAGATTATTAAAACAAATTCTGTTTTGCTTTGCATGAGTGTACACAGAACTCATAGTCCCAGCAAGTTCCAGGCACAATTCTTTATCCAGGAGTGTGCAAATATACACTTGAAAATAGAAATCATGACTGTCTGAATACAATGAGGAAGATCAGTACACAGCAACTGGAACATGTGATTTCAAGAAAGATTTGAAAGAAGAAAGAACAGGACAATTTGCAAACCCTGAGAATGTCTCAGGTTAAAAACGTTGCAGCAATAATGAAATATGAAACAGAACAGGGGGATCAAGAGGTGGAGAGGGACACAGTACAAGAGGAATGCTCAGGACACCAATGAACCCTGCAGCCATCAGGTACATCAAGCCATGGAGAGAGACTAAAGCATACTGTTAATCACCACCTGATTTAAAACAGACATACACACACAAAACCCAAACCCAAAAACTACCAAAAAAGGCTATTTACAGTCCACTGAAAAACTAATTGTCACTTAAGGACAACTTGCATTCAAAAGCAGCAGGAATATAGCATATCCACATTGTCCGATTCCAACATTCAAACAGGGCATTTAGTGTTACATGGTGATATGTTGCCATCAAACACACACTATCAATCTCTGCTGGGGGCTGAGCTCATGCTTAAAAAGAAGATGAAGTAATTAGACAGTCAGAAAACTAGACAGATGAAGAATAGCAGATGATTGCCAGTAGACAAGTGCATGACATACATCACACTCCACAAATGAGAAGCCATAGTCTGCAAAAACCACTGAATTTTGTATTACGGATGATCTTACCCTACCTGCACAAACCAAAACAATCTCCTGCTGTAATAGTTCATAAAATTAGAGAAGGCAGGTCTATCTGTCTGACACTGGCTGAAGATGTGATTTCATCTACAGTGGCTTAGATATGACACATTTTAACAGCGTATGTGTTTCATATAGGTCTTTATCTGAGCCCTGCGTAGTTTCAGTCAAAACAGCAGCTAATGTAGTGTCCACAGACCTCCATGTACTGCAAATGTGCCTACAAGACAGTGCAGAAGCTTAGAAAGAGCAGATCAAGGTTGACCTCTGGTTGTGGTGCCGTGAGACATCTCTACATATTAGAGAATCACAGAATGCTTTGGCTTGAAAGAGACCTTAAAGATTATCTAGTTCCAACCTCTCTGCCATGGGCAGTGACACCTTCCACTATACTATGTTGCTCAAAAACCTGGTCAAACTTCTCTGGACAATGTGTTCCTATGCCTCACCACCCTCACAGTATAGTATTTCTTCCTCATATCTAACATAAATCCTCTGTCAGTTTGAAGCCATTACCTCTTGTCCTTTCACTACAGGCCCTTGTAAAAAGTCCCTCTCCAGTTCTCTTTAGGTACTGGAAGGCTGCTCTAAGGTCTCCCTGGAAGCTCTGCTTACCCTCCAGGCTGAACAAACCCAGCTCTCAGCCTGTCTTCACAAGGGAGGCTCCAGCCTTCTGAGCATCTTAAAATTTTTCAAGATTTTATTTCAGAAATGAAACAAAAAGGAAAATCCAAGGAGTTGACCAATCCTTGATCATCTTTAAACTAAAACATCTTGGTTGCAAGGAGCATTTTTCAATACAAAAAAAAAAAATAAAATCAAGTAGTAGAGCTAAGAAAAATATAGTGAAGTATTCTGCATTTAAGCAGAGATAATCAATAAGAGCTAACTGAAAAGATATGAAAAATTCAGTAAACATCTTTTAGTGCCATATTGCCACATCCTTTCATATTTATTTTGTACCTCTCTGCTGACAAGATATAGAAGTCTGCTTACTGAATTGTCTTTCAGCTGGAGACCTTCTCCATTGGGCAGCGATGACCTCCGTTTTGTTGAAGAGTTCTTGTTTGGTGTAGAATTACTGCCTCCAGCTTTCTTCTTGACAAAGAGGACTTCACAGCTGGCTTGATCTTCATTGTGCGTGCTCTTCCCTGCATTTATTACCCTAAGAAAAAACGAAACAAAAAAAGAAAACATTTCCCAAGTTAGCAAAGCACAGAAGTCTCCATCTGTATCTCATATGTGTGACTCAAGATGTACACAACCAGAGTCCAGCAGTATTGCAAGTACTGACTGAATTAAAATACCTGACTTACACATATACAGACACACACAAACGCATACTTGCTTGTTTTCATGTACCTACACATGACGTAACAAGCATTTTCTGTAGAACAATATAAATAAAAACCAGTGGCATCATGAGCATATTTTACCCTTGAGCATACCATACTTTTCTTTAAAGGGACTACTTTACGGACAAAGTTGATAACAGTGTGCCTCCCAGTTGAAACATGAGATCTGCAGTTGCTTTTCTACCTGCCAGCCTCTTTGCTATGAATAATGAATCTGTTGGCTGTCAAATTCCAAGTCTTGCATAAACAAAATACCTGTTATGAATCTACAAAGCTGTTACTGATAATGGCAGTCTGTTCAAATGGCATATATTAGAAACGCTATGACAGAAATACAAAGGAAAGACTTTGCCTTATATTCTGACAGGCTTGTCAAGCTTGCTTGTACCACAGCAACACAGTGATGCGCACTAAATACACCCCTCTGGTACTGCACAGCATAACCCCCTACCCACAAAAAGCACACCTCAAACCATCTATCCCACCTGCAGCATAGACAGCAGAAGATTTACACTAAAAGCTGCAGGCATGTACCAGCACTAAGAGCTCTGTACAAGCTTTGAACAGCCAAAAGTATCCTGAGACTTCCACCACAACTTCCTTGTTTCGGTCAGGCTGAAATAACAGGTATTCCACTAACAACACTTTAAAACCCTAATCAGAAGTCTACGTTATCCAAAATATCTTGGTCACTGTCATCTGTCTCAGAGGAGTCAAGCTCATACACATTTTCTACTTCCTACACGAGAATCTCACCACAAACTGATCAGTTTTGCTTCAGTTTGACACGTGCTTTGACAGTCCTGGGTTCACATTGGGAAAACCTGTGCAAGCTGAGACCACATCTTGTTCCAACCAAGCAAAGACACTGTCACTTCGATGTAAGCATGTCTTCTTCCACCAACACTATCTACCCACTCCTCTCTACCATCAGGTCTGAGTCAACAAGTTGACCAATATTCAGAGACAGTATTTCCACTACTGGACAAACATTGAGTTTCACATCAGGTACGCAATGTCTTTAAAAACAACTGCTGCCTCCCCAGAAACTAAAAGAGCTTGAAGGCACATTATAATCCTGATGGCAAGTTCAAGACATAACTGACTTCTTGATCTCTAACGTTTTCATTACAATAAAACTTTACACAATAGGAAAACACTCGCTAAAGGTTGTTGAAATGAAAAGAAATCAAATAACAAAGGAAGGCTTGCAGGGGACTCTGCCCCAGCTTGCCTGCTCTTGTGGAAATGTCCGTTCTGCATCAACCTTGCTTAAAGGTAATAGATGCTTTTGACTTTGGAGGAGCAATATGCTACTGTGACACACAAATGAGTATTTCTGCCTCAGATTAGAAAAAAACAGTCTCTTTTTTTCTAAGAAAACATACATCCACTACAATTAACTGCTTTTAGAGATGGAAAGTTTCCTTACAGTGCTAAATGTCACACACTGCACTCTATCTATGCACGATAGCACCAGTCATTTACAAGAATTTCTCACAAACAAACACTAATTGGGAATAAAATTATTTTATAAAACACACAGAGAGCAGAGAGGAAAGAGCTTTTAGATGCAAGGCACTTGTGAGCAATTTAACCACTCACCCCCTGTAGTGCTTAACCTTTGGGCAATTGGAGATCAAATACTGAGATGCAATAAGCTTCCAGTCCAAAACCTCACAGTTTCTTGACATTAGGAAAAGCAGAAGCATATATTCAAACATAGGGGCAGGGGAGGGGGACAGACACACATACACACACCCCCCACCAAAATCATGAATAGTAAAGCATTTAAATCAGATGACCAACCCCCATTTAGTTTGAAATGCCACAAATATTATTAAAATACTGCAGCAGCACAGAAAGTGTAGTTTTATCAGATCAGGAGCTAATCAATAGTCAGTTTAGCTG
Source organism: Oxyruncus cristatus (assembly GCA_013399855.1). Lineage (NCBI taxonomy): Eukaryota > Metazoa > Chordata > Aves > Passeriformes > Cotingidae > Oxyruncus > Oxyruncus cristatus. Next base: position 679,286 of record VXAY01000174.1, read on the forward strand.
ATCGGTCTCCTCACTAATGCTGCTGTTTTCAATCCCATTTTAAAAAAGACAAGAGACAAAAGCAACTCCTTACAAAAATCAGTGCTTTCCTATCACTTACTGTTCCTTGCAAAAGTCATACAAGTATTGGAGTTGCCCTGCTTTCTGAGCTTACTGATGGACTTCAGGACTTGTATGGTGGATGATGTTCTGAAGTATAATGATGAGTTATGTACAATATGGTATCATTTTATAAAGCTCTTGCCAAGAAAATTTGTCAAGACACTGAATACATCAGGAAGACTATGAGAACAAAGAGACCTAACAGACCAACTTGGCAGTCAGCTACCACGAAATGCCTGGAGATGAAACTGTGCACCAAGCACCTCACTAGAACAGGATACAATCAAAAGGAACCTGTCAACACTGAATACTGAGAAGACATGGGAGTTGGAGTGTCAGTGCAGTGAGGATGGGGGACCGAGGCTGTGAACAATACATTCCATTCCAGAAACCCACTATATCTCCCAAAATCCAGTTTTTCTTTCTCCAGCAAAGGATTAAGTTTATTTTATTCCTTGTGAAGACCCGAACTTAAAATAATGTCAAAACAGTTCTTATGGGTACTACCAGATAATGCAGGGTCTAGATGGCAAAAGCTGCCCCTCCTCTCCTGACACAGGCACTCTTCTACTCCCATCTCATCACATCCCATCTCATGTGCAAACCCTGGAAAAGGGCTGCACTGAAGCCCCATGATTTGTAATCTCAGAGCTTGAACTATGTGTTGGTGCCTGATGCCTAGCACAGAAGCTGGTAACATCTTCTACTCTGCTTCAAATTTCTCTGACTTTGCTGCCTTTTGAAATCCTTTTCTCTCTGCTGTTACTTAAATCCCTCCTGCAGGCAATTCTTTCAACCAGCTCTCCAATGCTGATTTCACTGATGTCTTTCCTCCTTGCTCTCCCAGACTATAACTTACCAGGACAAAAATCACATCTAAGCTGCTTATACAAATAACAAAGCAGAACTAACAAGATATTCGTATCACTAAAAGGTAACCCTTAATTAGACCTTCAGAATTTTTTATGGAAAAATCTACCCCTTCTTCCAAAGATGAAGTGCCTCAGCTTTCTAAGGCACTTAGAAAGTGCCTTAGAATTTCCCCTTCATATCATCTTTTCTGTCTACCTCAAAAAACAAGTTATCCACCAGTAAAGTGAACAAAATGACATAATACACTCCCTTCTCATACATAAATACAAAAAACACCTCCCCAAACAAAACAATCTTCAATCATTTCAATTCCATTTTATCATTAATATTAACAATAAGGCAAAGAAAAAATTAATTAAAAATTGTTTTTAAAAGATTGAGGCCTACATAATTTCTTGCTTTTACTCAGACACATGTTTTCAAGGGAATTCTTGCTTTTGTTCTCTCCTCAAATTCCTCAAGAAATTTATCAAACCAAATGATGATCAACTCTCTTCAATCCCTTCCCTAATACCCATTTATCTCCTATCCAATCTTTTACAAAGTTCAACCTAAATAACATCCAATTTGGATCAGAAGCTCCTTTTTTTTACAGAGTTCACTGTCTCTACTGTGTCAAAAACATTGTTCAGTTATAAGTAAGTAATACTAAAGTTTAGTTTGTGGTATAGTTGCGCTGGTAAAAACATTCCACTTTCTGAACAGGAGCTTCCTGAAGCCTGCACAGTGAGGAGGTAGGATTTGGTCACACTTGAAGTACCTGCATCACCCTTGATGGACATTTCAGTACTTCACCAGACTAATCTTAAACATGTCCTCAGCTAAAAGCAAATCCTCCAGATAGGAGCCACCTAGTTTGTTTGGCTCACAATTAGCATTCTGCTGTTATCTCATGAGACCCCAAATCCCATCTGACCGAATGGAAATGTAGGTTACAGTGTGCTTCTATTCTTCATTCAACAAACAAGGCTCAAAGTCATGTGCCAAGGTCACTGATTGCAACATCCTAAGTTTATTTTAAATAATCAAAGCAGGCCAATTGAACAAATCCAAAACAGGCTTTGATAATAGTTTCAAAACAAAAAAACCCCAAACCCCACAAACAAACAAAAACACACAAACAAACAAACAAAACCAAGCTTCAGTCTTTTGAAGCATTTCTATTCAGCCCTCTATGGTTTTTTGCATCAATACCAGTACATTTACTCTTTGGTTGTTTTACTCCTCCCTATATAATGCTCTTGGATATACATAAAATTGTCATCAGCCAAAGTTCCAAGCTGTGCTGTAGGAGGAAAGTTTTACCTGGGTATACATCTCAAATTTCGGAAGAAAAAAAAAAAGTAATTTAGTTATCCAAGGACAAGTTATTTTCTTCAAAAAAAATACACCTTAAAAAAAAATGTTTCAATCATCAAACCAACTTTTCTTCTCTTAACCACGTCTTTATCTTTCTTCCCAAAGGAAATTCTCTAACTCCATAATTTATCCTATTAGCAGACATAGAATCTTAAATACTTATTAAACTATATAATTTTGAACATGCTCCTTGTTTCTCCATTATCAATTTTCAGGTTTCTAACAATATCAAAGTGTAATACTACTAACTGGGAAAGTAAACAATTCTTTTTCTAGGAAATAACGGCTGTATTCAATAATCACAAGAATTAAATAGTGATAACCAAGGGCTGCTGTTGTGATGCTTTATTTATTTATAGTGGATAAGAGTGACTTTCTGCAATTCTGGCATATACAAGTTTCTGAAATAAATATGTTAATGACATTCCTGCTGTCCACAAGGTGCCTTATGTACTTGGTGCAAAATATAGCCCACAACAGAAGCTTAAAACAGAGCCTATGAGCTGAAGCAAAGGAGTGTTACTTGTAAAGTGTCCTACAAGATGTCTTTACTTGGGGAGCCTGTTCTCATTTGATTCACAAAAACTTCAATTTATTAATCCCAGACAAACGCAAGAGTTCTACATTCCCTCCTTAAGGGTTAGGAAAAAAAAGCAGGTAGAAAAAAGAGGATATATGTCCATGGGCAGTTTGTTGTACTGCAATTTTCAATGCTACCCTACTCTGCGGTTTCAGAGTAGCAGTGGACACCTGTAGTTGTTTTGACTCTGAATTAATCAATTCATCAGGAAGCACAGAGCCCTTCTCTCCCCCCTCAGCCTGGCTGGCTCCAGCCACTCACAGGAGCTACAGCCAGCCTCTCTCCTCTTTCCAGCTGTGGTACACACATGCTACTCCACACTTGGCATCAGCTTGCATCCAACCCAACTAATAACACAGTAGTAACCCACATGAACAAACACACTACATTTAGACAACAGACAATATGTTCCTACAGTTTTGTATTATAATTTCAACAGTCTTAGAATGACAATTAAAGATAACATAAACCCCCAACTTTCACAGAAGCATTGCTGGCTTTTCTTCCCCCTCCCCTCCCCTCCACCCCCCCC
>VXAY01000174.1:682786-701400 GCA_013399855.1 Oxyruncus cristatus
CCCCTTAATGGATTGGCATGTGAGTGGATGTCACTGCCTGTTTCTGTGACACCTCATTTACAGTCTTAGATTTCCAGGTAGGTGGCTGTTTCCTCCCTTTCACCCACTCAAGATTTATTTCTGCACTGGGAATCAACTTGAAAGAGATTTCTTTCTAGGTGTTCAATCCCCCTCCTGCAGATGAAAAGCAGCTTTACAAGCAGCCTGAACAGTTCCATTCATTTGTTACTGTAACTGTCATATTGGGCACATCAAAACCAAAGCACTCACTAGTACTGTCCACCGCAGGTAGAAATTGAAGCCATCCCTGAATTGGTTCTCTAAATCCATGGGGCTAAATAAAACTTTCATTTTATTAACCAAGGAGGAAGAGAATATTTAGCCATAAAATCTTGCAATGATCTATGTGAAAATACGGTTTCTTGGACCAGCAATCACGCATACTAGGCCAAGTTCACTTTGGGGCCCAGCTAGAAACTACAAAACTGATAAGGACTAAATATGAGATTAAAATAGGCAAGGAATAAAAGTAGAATATCATACATGCTGGAAATTTACCACAAGTTCAGTGGCAAATGATCATAACCTCATAAAACAACTTGCCTTTGGACTGAAGTCAATGGCATCTTGAAAGGGAAGTCCACTCTGATGCTATTTGTATGGACTTCACAAAATGCTACTATGCAGCACACCATCCAGCTACACTTTCCAAAAAAAAAAAAAAAAGATTAAATACCTAGTGACTACAAGGAACAAAACAGCTGCAGGTCAGTGAAGAATGGAGCAAGCTCTGTGATCACTACACAGGGATAAGCATCTCTTTTTGATACTTAGCATGCAGGTATTACAGGAGAAAACCAATGGCCGGTGAGCCCCGAGCAGACGCTGAGCCAGACCAGTGAGACACAAAGGTGGTTAAGCATGATGTCACCTCAGGGCTGCGCAGTCTCAGCCACAGAGGGCAATGTTATTTGCCAAATCCTCTTTTCTCACTCCTGTACGAGCTATCAGAATGGGATAAGAAGAGGTTGCAAAAGCAAAGATCGATCTGACACTGTAAGAGAACCACCATTTCCTTCCCACAAAGCACAATGAAATTGCATAGCATGCCAGGTCAGACTGCTCATCATCCTATTTAAAACAGCTTTCTCTGTCTGGCTGTTCAAAGCTTGCTGAAATATTAGGAAGACACACAGAACACAATGAGAACAAACAACTTTGTGTTGACCAGTGTCCTTCTAGTCCAGTTTTCACTAATGTACTGTCTTACACCTTTTTCTTTCCTTCTTCTCCCTGACATTTAGGTTCTCAAATACTGCTAATCCGGGGAAAATGGGCCTGAACTTATTTCCATGGTAGTCAGGAAGAAGTTGCCTAGAAAGTTCTTCAAATGATGTTTCTTATATGAATAGGGTACATTCAGTCTGGTGAAATCAGCTTTCAGATGAATATATCTGTACAAAAAAAAAAAAATTGATATTTCTATGCATTATTAGATTTTTCTAGCTTTTGCTGTTGATAAGGCAACGAATGCTTACCAGCTTTGGCTGGTGTGGTAAGTTTCGAACTGCAAATTGAAACAGAAAGTATTAAAAAAAAAAAACAAAATAGATGTGAAAAGAAAAGGAACCTTTCTACAGGAATATACTTCATCATGGCTCATTAGCCATGTGTGAATAGTCCCTGTAACTTTACACATTGGATCTGACAACTCTTGACATTGAGCCACCTGGTTCAATCTAAAGAAAACACACTATGCACATCCTGATAGCAACTTTGTTTTGTTCTTTTGTTCTTTGTTTTGTTCACAGCCATTTTACCACATGTGTCTTTACCATCTTTGTCTTTAAGAGTGATCCTGAAAGTTCACTGATGAGCAATACATGATTTTTGTCTGCACACCAAGTTACACATCACTGGATAGTGATTTTAAGCTGCTTTTAATTGACAAACATCTTTGGATCTATCCCTGAGCTCACATTCAAGATGAGAACCAAAGTTCTGCCATTCTTTTCCCTCTAATGCAAAGGAAAAGCAGGTACTTCCATGTTTGTTCCCATGAGTTGTACAACACCTTCTGCACGTGAGGTAGAATATAGTCTTGACCATGAGGATCCCTCATAAGGAGGGCACAGTAGTAGAGACACTACTAGTAGACAAAATGGCTGCATGTGAGTTGTCCCCACAGAGTTATGTGACAGAAATACACAAATCAAGCTAGTTAAAATGATGAAGTAGCAGGGACCACAACCTGCCCCTAATCTGTACAGTGAAGGTCATTCGGGCCTCAGCCACGTTCACTCTGCCTACAAGCTCAACACTAGTATTACTACTACACAACCAACTACTACTACACAAAACCCCAACCAAAAGTTCAGTTTGAATTAAAATACTTCAGTTTTCTTGTAGACTCATAAATGAGTGTTTGCACATGGCAAGGATGCACGAAGAAAACGAAGGCTACTTCCCCCTCCTCCCCAATTTCCTTCCCAAAGTTCTACTTTTGAAAGCACATCCAAAATAAAGCCTTTCTTCCTTACAGAAATGGCAGTTATACGCAAATAAAAGCTCTCTTTATGCTTACAGAGAAGCAAGTTATGTGTTTAAAGTAATGCAGAAAATCCCACACCAATAGACTACGATGCTGTAGACCACAGTCTCAGCTCTTTCAGGTTTAAGAGAAATCAAGATAAATGGCTTATGAAAACTGGTCCAAGCTCTAAAAAAAAAAAAAAATTATCTCTCATATTTAGCATGCGTGAAGGTTAACCCCAGGAGTTCAGTGGTGGCAGTAGTAATCCCTTTTATGCAGCTGTCAACTTAAATTAGCCCCAAGCTAATGTCTGCAAGTGTGACAGAGGAGGTACACATTTCCACAGATACACACTAATGCCTCATTCACAACATGCTTCTATTGCAGCAGGTATTGTGAAGCCCCCACAACCTGAAAAAAAGTCAATCTGCTAATTTATTCTTAAAAGTCATTACAGAAACTATATATGTATGCAAGCACACATATGCAAGGCAAGGGGGAAAAAATAAAAAGAGAAAACATTACATAAAGCTTTACTATGAGAAATCCACAAGTAGAAAATTAATTCAAAGCCACTCATATGTTGGTAATTTTTAATAATTAAAGAAATAATTAAAATAATTAAAGAAAATTGATACCCTGCAACTGGAGTTTTACATTCATCACTTTTCCTCTGGAAGAACATTAACTGGCAGGTCTGCAGGAAGGGACCACATGGAAAAAACACTACAATGACTTTTTGCCATAGAAACCTGCCTCAAAACCCAATCTTTTACTTCTATTATTAATATTGCTTTTCTAGACCTCATCTTTGAAGCTGTTAAAATATAAGCTAAATGCAAATCAATGAAATATCAGCAATCCTGCATCTGAAAAATGGCAGCAACCTTAATTTTGATAGATCATGATCCATTAAAACACTTATATACTGTTCATTCATTCTGCTTAGGGTTAAAAATCAACTCCAAAATTAGCTTTCCTAAATTTAAAATATAAAAAAGTCACAGTATTTAATACAAAGCAGGATTAAGAAAATATTGCAGTACTTTTACATACATTTTACATAGACATATTAAAAAACCTATGGTATTTCTCAGGCAAGCTATTCAAAATTCAGTTAAATACATCATTGAAAACATCTCCTTTTCAAGTAATATAGGTCAAAGTGTTTAATATCTTTGCTCAGTTGTTCAGCCATCACAGATACAAATTTTCAAGTGCAGTGGTGATTTAAAGTCAACAAAGGGACCCTGTTAAAATCAGTACCAGTATAAGAAGAATCATAGACAAATGCAGAATTTCTACCCAATAGCAGGGATATAGCAGTGAGCAAATGAGTGTTTGGCTGTGTGTGTGCATACAGCTTGGAGGCAAGGGTGTCCCTTCCCGCCCTATCAGCTACCTTTATCCAGAGGGAAGGTACTGAAGCTGTGGGGTCTGCACAACACCTATTAACCTGGCATGCCACAACCCCAGCAGAAATTGTCCCCACAGGCTCCTGCTATCCTTGCAAAGGGTGTGAGATGAACGGATGTGCCCCCATCCAAGAGCAGAGGAGACCCAACAAGGTTAAGGAACAGTTTTGGAAGGTGCAATACCAGAGAACCACAGAATAGCTGAGGATGGAAGTGACCTTTGGAGATTATGTGGTCTAAATCCCCTGCTCAAGCAGGGTTCACCTAGAGCAGGTTGTCCAGGACCATGTTCATATGGGAATGCAGAGGAAGCAAAGCACAAAGCAACAAAGACCTGTCTGACCCAGTTTGTGCACAGGATCTGGCACCAAGCAGGAGCAGCTCAGTGACACGTGGTGAAAACTGAAAAGTCATGCTTCTCCAACACTACCATTTCTTCTACTTGTGCTGTGCATCTCCCTCCACTATGAGTCTTACCCTTGCCAAAGTCAATAGCAAAATCACCTAAGAAACCTCAATCCAAGCACTTGCAAACACAACAGGCATACTAGAAACCTACAGACTGGCAAATACTCAGCACAAACATAGTAAGCAGGGTCAACGTCAAATATTTTAGAAAGTGCTATAACTAAGAAGAATCAATTGTGCCCAAAGAGGCCTAGAGATGGGGTAGTCTGGTACAAACAAACCTAAGCAGCCCTGATGTGGTGGATCCTGCACAGAGTGACCAAAGGCACTCGCAATCCCAGAGAGGTCTCAACAAGAACAAAGTCAACAACAGAACTGATTGACTACTATAACTTGCATGCAACCCTCTCCATTCCTCTCAGACCACTGGGAAATCAAAATTGTGTCAAGAACTGTAAAAATACGTATAAGGGAATAATAGGGTGTCCCTTCATCCTACTATACCAAGAAACAACCAGCTTTCAGAAATTATACCTAGAGTTGCACAAATGCGACATACGCATGAAGGCAGAGGAAAAGTGGAAGTTTGAATTTATTAACCCCTCGACAAGATTCTAAATAAATATTAAATAATGCTATATGCAGACTGAAAAGAAAACACCACAAAATTCAGCAGCTGAACAATTTGTTAAATTAGCAAGAGAGGCAACTTCTCAAGCAAAGGATGAAAGGCAAACTTCAAGTATCCCCTCTCTTGGCTTTCCCAGTGTAAGCAACCTCCACCTTCACATGCCAGTGTGCAACTCAACAGGGACACCTGTGCAGTGAAATTATTTCTTTTTTTTAAAAAAACAAATCAACATATTTCACAGCAAGACATGGAGGCAGAAATACCAGATTTCTACAGGGATAAGTCCTGCTTAAACTAGCATTTTTGGGAAAAAAAAAAAGATATTAAATTTTATCTTATGAGTCTAGGAAGCTAGCAATGTGAAAGCGATTGGTGAACCATAGTTTAGTGCTATGTAACTGCAGACATCAAATACTGATATGTCTCTTGAAAAAATCCACTCAGTTCTGCCTTTGGTTTCAAGAAGACAGGCCCAGAGTACTTTCACCTTGGCACTTGCAGTAGCTCTGCGTCACAAAGCCAAGCACTTTTAATCTTCTTAGGTATCTACATGTGTCTAGTCACCTACATGTGACTGCTGCTACAAGTATGGTCCACAGAGGTGACATCTAGTCAGATGTCTGTGGTACAGACAGCTAAGGCTGCTTACTAAGTCTGGGTGATTAGCTTCAAGAGAAAGAAGACATCTGGGGGCATGATTCATCTGACCTATTTTATTGTTTACATAGCATGAAATGTCTCTTCCTCTTCGTGGACAGTAAAGCTGAGCCCAGACACTGACACAGCAGGTTGTCAGCATGTGGTGAGATGATTCCCACATAGATACCTGAGCTTATGTGGGTAGAGGGAGCAAAACAAACAAACAAACAAGAACAAAAAAGCTCATCAACTTCTCTCTCAATAGTTGTGGGGTTTTTGCTATTTGAAATGCATTTTCCTCAAAATGCATCTTTGATATATAAGTCCTTTGGTATGACTAATAATGTCACCCAGTGCAGAGAACCAGGGTTTAAAGGGAAGCAGAAGAAACAGGATTAAATGCAGGAAAAAAATATTTTACAAATAAAGGCCAAGGACATCTTACCAGATGCCTGAAAATTGGCATTATAGCTCCTGATATGACATGTGAGTTCAGCATGGTGCAACTATTTAAATGCATCTAAAACAGCTGGTGGGATTCTCAGACACAAAAGGAGATAATTGTCAATCTTATTCACAGCAATTAAATCTGTATAGGCTAAAATAGGATCTATTGTTCCCCCCAAATACTGGGATTGGAGCCAGAAGCAACTTCAGTGGAACAGAAAGTTGGCAGTTTGGAAAGGGGCTGAGAACTGTGTAATCCTCTAGCATAACAGGGAAAAACCCCAACCTACAATGAGAGACCAAAGACAAGTTCTGAGACTTTTTACATAAAGGATTCCTCCTTTTATGAAATTACCAACGACATGTCAGAAATTAATACGGAAACAGATGTCAACATAGACTTATCTCAGTGTGTACTCCACACAAATGGAAATGCATCCAGTAATTTCTTCTGCTGACTGAAAAGAAGAAAGTTAGAGATTATTAGTGCTATATTTAGACATTTGCACACTACCCAGTTATGCACCTTTGGAGTCTTTGAGCACAGGATATTTAGACAGGCACAAAAAGCTGGATAGCTCTTATGAAGAGGCCAACATCACCACTAGAGAAAGAGTCGTTAATCTACTCTCAATTCAAAATGATCAACAAGTGGCAGCAAAGGATTTGCAAATCATTTGTCAAGGACAAAACTTCAGCAGCATTAAGTGATGGCTGTTAGACTGGCAAAAGCCACAGAAAGATGGTGCCACAGGCTGTCCTGCATTCATAAGGTGTCCCAAAGAGACTAGAGTTCATCTAGCTGCGATGGGGGTAGTAAAGGCAGCACATGATAAATCTGGTTTCAGAAAAAAAAAAAATCCCTCTAACTCAGATGAGAAAGTGCCTGTGTGCTGACTGAGAAACTGCAAAACTGAGACTGAGGCTGGACTTTTGCCACACCAAAAGTGTCCTGCCTGGCAAGTTTGAGTGAAGCTTTCATCTGCTTCTTTACAGACAGTATATAAAAAAAAAAAATTAGAAAATCGGGACTTGAAAGAATAAAAATCTGTTTAGGACTCTGATAGAACAGCCCAACAGAAGAAATGTAATGTAAACTTTCCCTAACTATATGCTGGAAGGTGTATCAAAGCTCCTTCTCCATCTAGCCATGCTGCAAAAGACTCTATGGGTGTCTTGTTGACACATTTCATCCTGTCCTCTGCTTCAAGGTTTTTCCCTTCTCCCTGCATCAGGCCCACCACTCCCACTTTTTTCTTATTCACCCACCAAATACCAGCCCTCCACCCCCTCACATCTTCCCTCCTTTGTCAGATCCATTTCCTGGTTTCACAAGCTCAGTCAGACCAGCTGGAGATCTCAAGCGTGGTGAGGATGAAACAACACAGCTGCCTCAGACAGGCAGCAGCAAACACTGCAACCTGCTTCACTGTGCAAGCCTGCCTCAGTAGTATTTCCTAGTACAAATGCCATCCTGTCAGTCAGAACAGGACCTGCAATGAAGGGCAGTTTATACCAGGCTGCATGCTCAGGAATTGCCACACAGTCCTGTAAGGTCTCCAAAGCTGGACACTGTCAGATGGGATGTTTGACTATACCTTTCTAGTTGACAGTTTCTCAGTAACCTCACAGAAACAAAAACAAATTAATTTTTTCTACACACTTTCTTTTGAAAAGGAAACCAAAACCAACTCTCATTTCACCATATGATCCACCTGAAATACAATTCTGCAATAAAAGATAGCTACACTGTTATGCACCATGAACACCATAATTAAAAATCATTCATCTTCAACAGATCTTTCTCCAAACCTTCAAACATGCTACATTATTCATTGGAAAGGCTTCTACTGCCCTCAAGGAAAAAATGAAGTAAACTATTTTTATGCAGCAAGAATATTTAGTAATACCAAATACTGTTTTGTGGTGCAGAAAAGCCCACATAGTTTTTGAACTACGTAACTGGGATCTTGGTAATGATGAGTTGCAAGAACTTAAAAAGGATGGTGAATTGGCAAATCCCACCTCTTTGTTAAGAAAACAGCACAGCGTCAGCATCCCAGTGTCATGGCAAAGGCAGGGTGAGAGCCATTCCTGTCTGAGCACCATCCTTTTGGATCACAAAGACACGGGCAGAGATGCTTGAAGCACCTTTTGATCCTGGGCAGCTCTGAGCCCTGGTTGTTGCCAACTCAGCACTGGCTGGCGTTCTCCTGGCTTCCACTCAGCTCAGCATCAACATGCTCCTGGTGCTGCACCCAAGTTCCCTCCTCAGGAACTTGCAGCACTAAAGTATCTATGGAATGAGTCATGCAGCCTAAAGGATTCTCCAACTCAAACCTGATAAAGGCTTGACTGTGCCTCACATCACATTCTCCAGTCCCCTGGCAAGTTCTTCAGGGTTCAAGCATATTCCTCAGGAGTTCTCTTCATCACTAAATACAACTACAATGTGATGTTGAGTCTTTCTAATTTTTTCCTTCTTTTTTTTTTTCTTTAAACTTGCTCTGTCTCAGGTTCCTCCTGCCAGGCCCCTTGGTTAAAGGGATATGCTGGGGTGAGGCTACATCTCTTCCCCCAGTCCTCAGGATGGCATCAAGCCTTCTGACCCAATTCTTCAGTCTTTCTAGCTGGTTCTTTTCCCACCACCGAAAGACTTGTTTCTCTTTTCTCATTGCTGGGAACTCTCTAGGCCTGCACCACCCTCCTTGAAAGGAAGTTGAAGTAGGTATTTCCTCCTTTAAGTAAACAGTGCCACCAAAAGAAAGAAAAATAAAAACTCCCAGTCATGTAGTTTTATAAGCAGCAATAAACAGAGACTTCATAGCAAACCAATATACACATTACTCTTCAACTGATTCTCAACATTATCCTCCAGCTATGCAAGACTGTCTCTTAATATAAGACAATACAGTAGCTTAAAACACTTTACATGTTGCCTTCAAATTTCTTAATGCATTGTACAATACAGTCGAATAGCATTGAATAGCTTTTACATATAGTTTAAAAAAACTTGGAAGCACCTACAAAGTAATAGAACAAAAAGAAAGAAAATATTTTAAGTATGACAAACAGCTTAATTAAAAAATACTATCTATATAATACTGCATCTATGTATAACCAATAAATTGTATTTTTTCTTTTACACCAATACACAAACACATACAAATAAACCAATTTTTTAAATAACTAATGAAACATCTGGTACCTTCCATCTTTACATTGGATTTCTCACTTCTAACTTACAAGATCACAACATTAATATAATATATATCAGCTTAGAATAATCAATGTAATATAATCAGCTTAGAATAACCACCTTTTCCCATCAGAGCGTGTGTTTCAGTGGTAGGGGTAATACTTCAATTGAGAAAAAGGAGATCCTTTACTCCACAAAATATGACCATACCACCTACAGTACAAACTTAGATGGTGTTTTCCGAACCAGTTAAATCACCATACTGTCTTTATCTCTGTATTCTTAGGAGACATATATATATATATATGCACAGCCCACACGTGTATTTTAAACAGGGATAAACTTATCTGGTTAGGACATATTTTATTTATCATGCAAACATTAAGAAATACAATTGCTGCAGTTCTCAGAGTGTTGAAATAAAATACCCTACAGAGCACAGGAGTAATCAGCACAGCAATTAGAAAAGAAAGATTTGAAACACAAAGGAGTCCTCCCCTACTGGGAAGAAAAAGGAAAAAAATAGAAAAAGCAAGCAAATAAATTCCAATTCCTCTGAAATATTGACTATATCACTAAGCACAAAATTCAGTCTTACAAAGACAGGATTTTAAGTAATGTGTTTCTGAACTGAAGAAATAGGTCCTTCTACCACTGATGAATGGACAGTGGTTGCAGCAGGGGCAAAGGTGTCTCCTGCTACATTATCTGCTGTTACACACCTCCCTCCTTTAGCACATAAATTAAAAAATGTGTGGCCTCACAGTATCAAACAGGGAAAAAAAGGACACACTAAAACTGACCTCCTCCAGAGCAGCATTATTGTGCTTAGGGGCGAGCAAGTTGCCCATCTGGGTTTGCAAAGAAACCAGCCTGCAGTAGACAATGGCAGCAACTATGTTCTTCTTCTCCCCTACCACTGGGGGATGGTGGTGCCAGGGGGAAAGGAAGGATGCCAATCCCCAATCTGACAGGCCATAGTCTTTATAATCTGCTTCTGTACATAAACTGGAACAAAACAAAAATCAATTTCTGAAGCATCTTCAGAACTGCCTTAGCACAGCTGTACTGTCCCTGATGTGTCAGAACTCCAAGGTAGTGTTTTGGAGTAGACAGCAGGGAGCAGGTAGAGCTATTTACATACTTTACTAACATCAGAACACTTTACAAAGGAACATTACTCTCCTGCTGTAGTACTGGGACCAGACACCTTCAAGTAAATGTCAAACGAATGGCCCACTTCCTGCTTGATCCTCTTCTAGTGTATATGATGGCTGCACCAATCTCAGTAGTTGCTCCAATCTCAGTTAATCGCACTATCACTTGAGTCTAGATAAATATGTCTCCCACATATGTGATTCCTTTCCTTCTTACAAAAGTTATTTTGGCTGGCCCTTCTTCCCTTTATGAGGAAATGAGACTTTTTCCAGGAGGTTGGATGCTGAAGGAAAATTGCCCCCCCCCCCTTTTTTTTTTGTCTGTTTGTTTTTGTTGTTGTTGTTTTGTTTGGTTTTTGTTTGGTTGGGTTTTGGGGTTTTTTTGTTTGTTTGTTTTGCAAGCAGTATTTCTTCTTAAAAAGTCATGGTTTTTCAATTACAGCAAAAAAAAAATTACTAAAATTGTTTAATACTCTTACTTCCACATGCATGAAACTTTGCACGGTCTTCTGGATTTACTGTGCTCTTTAGACCATAACTAGTCATTCAATATAAAATGAATTTCTGCCATAAATACATCAATGGGAGGTCAGATGATTAAGCAACGAGCATCCCATCTTTCCCATTTATATGCACATAAAAAAACTTCACCATCCTTGCCTTTGTGACAACCGTACTTCCTGCACTCTGATTTAGCTCCTGCCTAGCAGCACAAACTTAACTACAAGGAAAGGAAAAAAAAAATCTAAATGCCTAATTGTGCTGGATTTGGTTGGGGTAGAGATAGTTTTCTTCACATAGCCCCTAATATGGGGCTAAGTTTTGGATTTTTGTGAACAATTATAATATAGAGATGTTTTTGTTATTGATGAGTAGTGCTCATACAGAGCCAAGGCCTTCTCTGCTTTTCATACTGCCACACTGGTGAGGAGACTGGGGGTACATGAGAAACTGGGGGGAGGTACAGCTGGGACAGGTGACCCCAAACTGACCAAAGGGGTGGTCCAGACCATATGACATCATGCTCAGTATACAAAATAGGGAAAATAAGGTGGGGGATATTTGGAGTAATGGTGTTTTTCTCCCCAGGTCACCGTTACACGTGATGGAGCCTGGTTTTCCTGGGGATGGCTGAACACCTGCCAGCTCACGGGAAGCAATTCCTTGTTTTGTTTTGCTTGCTTGCATGGCTTTTGCTCTACCTATTAAACTGTCTTTATCTCAACCTATAAGTTTTCTCACTTTTAGTCTTCTGATTTCCTAGTTGGTG
The DNA here is from genome assembly GCA_013399855.1 of Oxyruncus cristatus. NCBI lineage: Eukaryota > Metazoa > Chordata > Aves > Passeriformes > Cotingidae > Oxyruncus > Oxyruncus cristatus. Next base: position 694,486 of record VXAY01000174.1, read on the forward strand.
TTGCTGTAATTTTATTTTTTTTCTCCCCACTTCCTTCATGAGATAACAGATCTTTGGTACAATATACTGTGAAGTGTACCAACTAGTATTTTTTTTTTGGATCTGATATATTTTCAATGTGACCCAAACATTTAGTAGACATTTTCCCTGGAGATGAAATGTTGTGTCCAATTAACATTTTGAATAGCCTCAATAATTAGTGCAAAGATTACTACAGTGATATTTGTATCAGTTAGACTGCTGTGCTTCCAGCATCTTTATCTGCCTATGACTTCACAGTGGCCTTCAACTGGGCTTTAAATACCACAATAAAAAAAAAAAAAATTTAAACAAAAACACTGTTGCAGTTAATTCTCAATAGTACACAGACTTTCAAAAATATCTTGATTAAGGTAAGACTGATGATTTTTACTACATAATAACAAAGAAATCCACTTTTTGGACATGGGAACAATACTCCCCAAACTGTTTCAATCATCTCAGGCTTTGGCCTTTACAAACTGTCTTCAAAACACAGAGAGGGTTATCTTCTGTAAAAAAGGCAGAATCATTTTATTAACAGCCCAAAAAAGGAGTGAGAGAAAGGGATGACACTCAGCTTATTTGCTCTAAGAATATTCCCTGCTTCACCATCTCTCTGTAGGCATTTATGAGACTCAGTGGATAACAAAGTCAAATTAGCAGTTTGTGGGGCCATTTTGCATAACATTTAGGTATATGCCACAAGGTGAATGCTCCTCAACTCAATCTATATTGGGCTCTCCAAAACTTTGCAACTCTACTAAGCTTATCTACCTGAAGAATTACTCTTTCAAAAATAAGGAGACCACCTCTGCTTTCAATGTATTTGATGATACCTGTTTAATCACAGAAAGGAGTATTTTTGTCACCATATGAGGAAAGAGACTATCCATCTTATTAAGTGAAGGGGTGGGCATGCTTTCAAATACTATCACTTCGGTCAGAAGTTAATGGAAACAAGCAACAGCTCAGAGATACATACAGAGCTCAAGACATCTGTGTCATGCTTATTCTTCACCTTTCAGGCAGTCTGACAACTCACAGCTTGTTGTATCTTTAAAAGCAAATAAAAAACTGCACAGAAGCCTGAAACAGCCTAATGGAACAAACAGCTTTTCTTTCCAGCCTTGGCAGATTAGAAGAATGATGAAGTTTACAAGCTTTTGAGAGCTAAATAAAAATAATAAAAATCCACAAACTGGCATGGGCAATTATATAAATGAACAGATGTACAGAAATCTATGTAAACAAAAACAGAAGTAAAATGTTTTCCTTCTCCTATTGTGCTTGTTTGCATCTATCTCCCAGCGACACAGGCCTATAGTCTACAATATATTCCCTGTGCTTTGATGAGTGCAGGATGCAGTGCCACAGGCAGAACTGCTGCTCATTAGAGTATGCCAATTTATTCCTGCTTTCAGAATATATTTCAGCTACCTCTCACATATAAAATCAGAGTGCAGCTTTGTTTATATCTACTGCTGAGGGAAGATGACAAACACCAGAGGACATAGCCTGCAAGCACAGCCGCCTCCAAGACTATCCATCGCGGTGTGAGGCTCCTGCAGGAGCTCATGTCACTGCTTGGGGTGAGTCCCCACCAGCTCTGCTCGTGCACCACAGACGAGCTTTACTGATGACACACACATCTACAGACGTTTCCACTGGAAGCAATGGTTCAGTGGTAACACGCACAGTAACAAAATCTTCCCAGTCAGATAAAATGCAGCAGAACATATGCATGCCCATTTTGCCAGTAAAATCAGCCTCTAAATAGAGCTTTCTGACATAATGCTAGCACAGTAAGGAGGACAAACAGCAAAAGGATGGCTAGACTGGGGAGAGGAAAGTGACAGATGAATGGATATGGTAATACATTAAATGTAAGGAGAGAAAGTCAGATTCTCCCCTCCTCCCACCTCCACGCTCTACAGGTCTCTTGAAGTGGAAAGTAAGTTCTATAGACTGGTGCCATTTATCAGCACCCCCACACTTAAGTATAGCCCTTCCGTTGTTTCATTGCAGTTTTTGATTTAAAAGTACATCTCTAAATTTGAGCTTCGCATTTAACAACATGTATCTCTCTGTTACTTTTCAAATACATATTATTAATTAGAAAGTAACTCCTTTCTTCACATCTCTCAGATGAGACAGAACTGTAAAAATACACATTTCTTTCAGACTAAAACCAGCCTTGTTCACCTACACAAAGGTTATGCAGCCTAGGTCAAGAGACAGAAAAGTATGTCCTTATTCTGAATCGAACCACCCCACCTCTCCTCCCTTCTCACCTCATACAAAGCTAGCTAGGCTGTTTTACAGTACATGGAGCTTCCTTCATCTGTGCTAAGACCTCCAGACAGGTACTTTAGCAAAATACACTCTTTCAGAGATATATCTTCTGAGGTAAATGACCACTGGTTGTTCCTGTTCCCTGAGGGTCTGTTGGTGAAGCCAAGTTGGGAGAAGAGTTAGTGGACAAAACTGGGGTTTTGCTCCCCAGTGGCTTAGTACCCACGTCCTCTGGTGTAACATGTTGGTGTCCTAAGGCTGAGTGACAGGGTACTGATGCTCAGCCCATGACAGTTTCCCAAATACCAAACACAGGGTTTTCTGCTTTCAGGACAGGGAAACCAGTTCCATAACTTGGCACTGAAGGACGATTCTGCAGATCAAGCTGTTGAGGACTGTGGGGTAAACCTTCAGCAGTCTCAAAAGCAGCAAAGAAGGGGACATGGGATACTTATACTTTAAATGCAGGCCTTTTTCCTACAGGTACACAACAAAAATATTTTTTGTTTCTTTGTATACAGTTTCTTATCCATTTACAAGTTTCCTTTCTCCCAAGTATCACTAAAAATAATTACAAGTATAACATTAAATATAAACATCAGGTTCAAATAATCCTATTTTATTAGGCCAGTTCATCACTTCAAAAGGATCACCTCTAGGCAAAGGACTGACAGAATGAACTCCTGACCTCCAAAGGGTCCCTCGTGCCCAAAATTGAACGTATTTCTGCAAGAAACTGGAAGACTGACTTAAAGTAAGCCTGGAAAAGCAAGTGCTTCTCCTGGGTGCAGTTTCACATATCCAAGACATGAACTGAGTTAACTGCTCTTCCCATCCTTCCAAAGAGGGAGTTCTTATTACGCTCCCTGGGAAGGACATGTGGTTGATTTTACACAGTGCTTCTTCTCACCCCCCTCACCCTCTTCAACTCTGGCCATGTAGTACTTAAGCCAAAGGAAGAAAGATCACAGCAAACCTTTTCATTATCCATCTTTATCTGCATACTCAGGACAGATTCTAATGCGGCAGAAACCAATATCAGCAATATTTTTAAAAAAGGAAAAGCTGCCTCCCACTCAGCATCTCATTTATTAGGAGATCACAGATGTTCTTAACAAACGTTGGTAAAGCAGGATAAAATCAGCAAAATGAATATGTATTTGGAACCAGCACTGCACTGAAAAAAGGCAACACCATTTTTTATGTCGTATCAGACAAGCCCACAGAGGTTTACCAATCACAACTTGATTTCACACCAAACATATTGGTTGCCCTAGGCAACTGCCTTTTTTACCTCAGCAGAAGAGATATCTCAGGTATTAAATCAGATAAACTGCAATTTTTCTGCTAATAAAAGCCCATATGTCAGGCTTTCATCATCCTAACAAATCAAGAAATAACTATGTGAAAACAAAGGCTCAGGTTTGGCTCAAGTAATAAGTCTTTGTTGAGAGTCTTGTGAACCCGGCTCATCAGCCAAGCAAACAGGCGGCTGAGGCTTGACCACCCTTGGGGTGTCTTTGCCATCTTCTCTGATGCAGCGTACTGTGCCTGTCAACTCTCCACAAGCTGCCTCCAGCCCCCTACTCGCTCCCTCACAGCCAAACCAACCTCCTCCAGTGACTGATGCCAAATCACCAGCCAACACAGCTGAGCTGCAGGCACCACACCATCCTGATGAACCTTACAGAAGACTTAATCTGGTGGAGAGCACAGGCAGGCAGCTCAAAGCAGGCTATCTTAAAACAACATTAGCTAGGTAACACCAGTTTTTCTAAGGGAAATGCTTGAAAACTTTTCCCTCGCTCACCAAATCACGAAGCAGCTCAATGAGAGTACAACGCTATGCTGGGCTTAGAAACCTGCTTCTGTTCCCAACTCCCTCATACACTGATTGTGAGGTTTTGAGAAAGCTGATTCCTCTCAAGACAAATTTTCAGTTTATAATCTTGGCAAAAACAGGCAAAAACTAGCAGCAGGCCCCAGATTAGCCAGCCACAAGAAGAGTTCTGCTCCCAGTAAGGACTCATAACACTTTTAAGTAAAAGTGCCAACAGACCAAATACAAAAGTCTCCTTTCCATCACTTGAAAATTCATGCTATAACATAACAGCTTGCCATTCTGTTGTGTTTCTCTTTTTGTACAATAATGTTTGTATGTACAGGAAGAGGGAATTAAGTAAGCAGTGGGTTTAAACTGTTTTAAACTGTTGTTCCTTCTTGAACTACTGCCATAACCTGGTTTCAGGAGGCGAAACTACAACTTCCATGTATTGTCTCAGCAGTTCCTTCTCTACAGCTGCATTCAGTAACAGAAACCACCTGTGTTGTTCTGGTGAGATCTCAGGATGTGAGACAGTGAACTAGGCTATCGATAATGTGAACTCAGTACTGATTGAAGACTCCAAGAGCAGAGAGAGGTGCATGAAGAAACAGAAATTAAAAATGTTACAAAAGAAAAGGATGCTCCAGATGTGAGTTGGGTAATTTTTAATTTTTTGGGGCTGAAACTTAAGGTTCAAGTTTGTTACACCCTTATCCCAAATGCTCTCCAATCTCCCAGTTTACAGTCCACAAAAATTGGTGTGTGTGCTAGTACCTTAGCTGCTCTTGTTCACAGTCAGCTCAGTGCAGATGGTTTGTTCAAGTCAACAGCTTTGTCCCAGCTTTGCAGACAGGTTTTACAGCTCACAGTAAAGCTGCAGGCTGCCCTGACCACGAAACATTTACCTGGTTAGCTTTCTGCTAGTTGCACTCTGCATGTAATTGACTTGCACCTTGATGTGGTTTCTCCACTCAGCAAAACAGAGGTTGAAAGTTGAACTCTGTAGCAATGTAGACATCACACAAGGGAGTTGTTCTATACCATACAAGATTTCTTGTGTGCAACTTTGACATCGATCAATTGTCAAGATATTTTAAGAGAAAACTCTTCAATACCCATAGGAAAAAAAAAGTTTGAGAGAGAAGACGTGGAAGTGGTTAGAGCATCTTTTTACCTTCCTGATCCTCACTTTAGGCAGCAGCTTATTTCAGAAAATAGTTTTCAATTTCTAGAGGAGGTGATTGAGGTGAGGTGCCATGGCACGTGGCTTTGCCATTTTGCAAAGGAATTTGGACAATTCAGACTAAACCTGCATCTGTTTTCTGGGGCCTTTAATTAAAAGAACTCAAGCAACAACTCTCCCCGAAAGGCTGTACTGATGCTTAAAAAAAAGCACAAAAGAATTGAAAGATGTGATGTTTCCAGCATCTGATACCCACTGAGTATTACACCAATAACCACTCTCTACAGTCGGTATTTCCACAAAACATGTAATAAAAACTTAGTTTGAAACCCTTGGTGTATTTTCAGCCAAGTAAAGATGTACACAGAACATTCACACAGACCTTGTTTCTGTACAAAACACAGTAAATAATTTATCAGAATAATGACAAAGATCAAGTAAAGAAGAGCAGTTACTGCAGGCCAGACTATGGAGCTGAACAGGATTGGCAAGTTGGTTTCTTTGTGGTGGGTTTTAAGGAATTTTGTTTGTTTATTTGTTTTGAAGAACTAGGGGAAACCATGTGGTTTTACCCAGTAGGTAACTACAGGATGAACAATCATAAAACTGCACTGTAATTCCAAAGCAGCATAACAGACATAATGCCCAAAACACAGGTTTTCCATGTTTTGCCTTCAGCTTCCTTGAAAAGAGATTTCCATACATAGCTAGACACAACCAGTACTACAACAAATTCAGCATGATGTGACATCCTCCTAAACAAGGACAGACTTTATCTTGTACCTCCATTAAATAAAGTAGAAATACTGCCCAACTCAGAAAAAAACATTGTACAACTCATTAAATGAAAGCTGCTTGAGAGTTGCACACTTTTTTTATGCTATCAGTTTTTAAAAATACTCTTTAGAGTGTCTTAGAAGATCCTCTTCCTCTTTTCAAAACTAACACTGCACATGACCAGAAGATGGGGTTACTCAATGCTAACACTCAAATTCAGCTCTACAGTAACATATTTTGTTTTTATATGATGCTCACAACAGAAACAGCTATAGGCATACTGAGATGAATTTAATAGATTGAGCCTAGATTAAATATCTAATTTTTCTCTACATCTACTATACTGTTTTTCATTCTATACTATTAAAATGTAGCAAGTGATAACAAATATTATGCGCCTTGTAAGCATCCAAGGTCCAGAATGGGAGATGTGCCAGCTGAGATACTCAACAGAAACTTTAATCAAAAGAGCCTAAGGACGTGGAGAGAAATTACTTCATCTCCCACCATGAGATAACAGGCCAGTGTCTAGTGAAAGAAATGAGGATGAAAAAGTCAGGACATTCCTCATGTTTTATGCAGGGATAGGAAAAACTCAGGGCAGCTGTTCTGACCAGCTGTAGCAAAAGTGCCTTCAGAAGGACATAATACCTGAAAGAACGATACAGAAGGAAAGTGTAGCTTTAGTGACTCTCTGGGACATGCCAGCCCAGCTGCAGGGCTCATTAGCCACTATGACAAGCTATTTAAGGTGCTGAAGTAGGTAAGAATCTTATGGTTGAAAAATCCAAAGCAAACAACAACTAAAAAAAAAAAA
>VXAY01000174.1:701412-735275 GCA_013399855.1 Oxyruncus cristatus
AAAAAAAAAAAAAAAGAGAAAACTTATGTCTAAGCATAACTCTAAAAATACATTTTGATGTGTCACCTTTTTACAACTTTGAAACCAAACTTCTCCTGTAGTGGACCAAATAAATGTATTTTTCAACTTAAACCTTTCCTTTGAGCCAACCTGATCTCAGGACATCTGATACACAACAAGGTACACCACCACTATGAACAATTCTTGTGATGCTCAACTCCCAGCTGAGTTCAAGGGTTCTCAGAGGATACCAGCACACTCCTTTACTAAACTGGATGGGTCACAGAGGAATTGTGTAGGTCATTGTAGGGGTACAGGTGGAAAAGGGCAGACCACCTCCTTGGTACTCAGCAATTTATCTTAAGCAAGTCTAAACCTTAGAAATCCTCAAGGAATTCTGCAATGAACATGAAGTTGGCATATGAGTCATCAAAACACAGGGCAGGTTAAGCTTTTAAATGCAGCTACAGTCTGATTTGAACTGACAGAGATGCCATTTTACTTGGTGACCAGAGCAAGCCATGCTGTATCTTCGACATAGATTTACATCAGTTTTACCATGAAAAGCTTTATGTTTCCAATGGGTTACTGTCACAGTGCAGAAATCATGGTCAGTTTAGAAAAAAATTAAAGGCAAAAAGGAAACATTTTTCTTTCAAGATAACATTCAGATTGTAGCAAAAAAAAAAAAATCATCCAAGGGCCTACTCAAACATGAATTTACATCAATGTACACTGATAAGATAAATGCAGGTATGTCTTTCTCTAGTCATATTTTACTTTGTTTAACATTACTTGCTGAGGGGAATGGCACAGTAATCACAACAGCAGAAGTCAAGGGACGATTTCCCATCCCCCCTCCAAAAAGTTACTTACTCATGATTTTGGTCAATGTTTGCGTTCCTTTCTGTGGTACATAAACAAGGACATACACTTTTCCTCCCTAAAACACTTTCTAGAGGAATTTACAGGTGTTGGCGTCAAATGTTCAAGGACTCTGTGTTGAACAGTTCAAGGACTGGTTGAACACTGTGCACTGTTCGATCTGCCAGAAGAGGAAAATATCCAAATTCTTCTGTTCTCAGTATCCTTATCACACGTCTGGCAAAGAGCAAGCCCATTAACACTCACTTCATACACTCACTGCACATGAGCAGTGCTTTGTTTCCAACTGCAGATCCACATCCCAGCTGGCAAGGAGTTACCTCCTCTCTCCAAGATGATTCCCTTACTGCTTGTCAAAACACTCCCCTTTGATGTTTCCACATTGATGTGGTGAAAGGCTTGTCCCGATGACCTTGAAAATTATTTTCATTTCGAATCATAAAGCAGGGAGCTGGAGTAGCACGTGTTAGATAAAAGGCAAAAATCAAAAAAGAATACATTGGTCATTAAAATAGAAGGGTGAGAGTTGACCATTTGCCATTCCTTAAAAAAAAAAAAAAAAAAAAAAAGGGAAAAAAACCCCCAAAAAAAAAAAAAAAAGGGCAAAAAACCCCTCAAACAAAACACAATAAAAGCAAACAAAATCAATAGGGTCATCATTAAAGCAAGTTCAGGGCAAAGATAAAAGCAGATTTCAAGACTTTTGCAGTATGTAGCAGCATGGAATGAAACTAGGATAATATTCAGTGCCAAGCAAAATCACTGAGACAACCAGGTACCTGACTGCTACAAATTCCCACAGAGATAATGCCATAAAGATGTAGTTTAATTCTTATCAAAGGCCTGTTCTATAGAGTCCCATAAGCAATACCAAGGAAAATGAGAAAGGACTGCTCATGCCCTGTTAGTGGATATAAAGAAGGAAAATATTCATATGAGAAGGGCAAAGGAAACACAAGGAAGGAGAATAGATGAAATCCTGTGGTTTTTTTGAGCACCTAATTCCTCTGCACTGGTGTTTTTCTTTAGTTCTGACTGAAAAACTTGTTATGCAAGTGTACAATCTTGCTTTCAGGCTTCTCTATTTCTTAGCTTCATTGCTCTGTTCAACAGCATTACTTATAACCAATTTATGTAGAGTAACATTTACAAACTCCTTGAAGGAATAACATTTAAGACTGGGGAGTAATTGTAAAGCAAGATATACTTCTTTTAAACCAAGGCTTTGTTTGGACAGTGACAGAACTTGCCAATATGCTTCAGTCACCTATATCTGAAATCTGACCTGTAAAATGATGATGCTTCTAATCATTAAGATATTGCATGTTGCAGAATATAAATTAGAGTTATTTACACTCACCATTTGAGAAGCATTTGCTATTTATAGTGTCTTAATTCTGACGCATATTCTCCACCTTAAAAACACAAAAATATTTGGCACTGAAATAAAAGGGGAAAAAAAGGCTCAGCATTCCAACTCATTTAATAATATTGATGAGATCACATTAAAATAAACAACCCCCTGCCAGACAGATAAGGGAAATTATTAGCACTGTTGGATGAAGCCTTAATTCTGCATTAATTCTATGAGAAGCTAAAAACCCCAGGACTACTGAAGGCACCTGCCAAACATTCAGAACAGCATCCTCCCAGGCAAGAATTCACAGCCTTGAACTGACACTGCTGAAAGCTGCAGTTATCCTGGATACTATGTTTGCTTTTTCCCCTTCTACAGCGAGAAGCACAAGAGGCAAAACTATCACTGTGATCCAAACACGAGAAGGCTACCATGAGCCCTTGGGAATTCACTGCAACTATGCTCAGATCCACAGGGGTGCCAGTTTATTTACAACTGTTCCTCCACCATCCTCCTCACCCCATTCCCTACTTAAATCAAATAAAGCAAACAGCCAGGACTGGAGAGAAACAAAGACATCAATTTGCACAAAAACACCGGACTGCTATCACCAAGTACAGCAGCCATCTTTCACCATATCCCACCTCAGACCCAGCCTGGTAGGACTGGCAGCAGATGCCAACAGAGGAGCATAAGAAACAGGATGGAATCATAGGCTCCCTTGAATTTCTGATTTTTTTAATTAAATCCAAATTTTAGGATTTTGGTTCACAGCACCTCTGTTCTCCATTGGAAACTGTTTCAAAACAAGTATACTAAATCTGGAAGTTGCAGTGTTACATGGCAGAGTCAAGTCAGTAGGGCGTTAATATTATCCATAGTGGGACGAACCCCTTCCTGAAGAAACCCAGAAAAGCCATCTCCACCTCCAGAGTGAGAAGACAGCCTTTCACAGAGGGTGAAGATGAGCCATACTTGAGCAGATTTATCATGAGTCAGAACACAAATGTGGCATTTCAAGTACAAGGTAGCTCCAAAATGTATAAGACTGGTAAAACAGAATAAATCAAACAACTGTGAATTTAATGATAAGTGGTAGCACCAAATGACACTGTTTTAAGTAGGATACATCTACTTAAAAATGGTAAACGAATTGTATCAATATTCAACGCTCCCAGAAAGCAGGATCTGCTCCTACAACATGTAGCAAAATAATTTGACAAGCTTGCATGAAACCCACTGTAAGACAACATGACAGTTACCACGTCAGCAAAAAGGCTTTTTCACTGTAAAACTATTAAAAACAGACAAGCAAATATAGCCCCACTGCCACTCCACTCTCAGTCCTACAGATGACCAATACATACTACCTCAGGTCTTGCAAGAAAACCTTTAAGTCTTGAGGTGAAAAGGGAAGTCCTTTCCCCAAATGTCTCTGCTCCTCAGTTAATTTTTTTTTTTGTTTGAGGCAGGGGAAGCATGTTTAATGCCCACTGCTTCAAAATGCAACAAAGGAGAGCAGACCAACAAGCAAATAGCTTTGCAAAATCATCCAGAGGGCTTGGCTGTGAAGCAAGAAAATTGAATTCAAGAGATGAGTGGTTGCTGGTTTGCCACAGTGGAAAAGTAAAATTAAGAAATTCACCTTCTTTTGGAAGTTACTTTTCCTAACTTTTTATTGGGTTTCTGTTTCAAGCATTCATCCCAAACCTGTGCTGAATCAAGGAGACAGAAATGCAAGCATTCCACACCTGAAACAGCAAGAAGCCTCCACTCCTGTGTACAACACTTCAGCAGGTGAGGGTACCTGCTCTAATCACCTAGATTAACTTTGTAAAGTTGTAAACTACTTTATGAGCATACTTCATGATTCAATGGGTTGTCCTGTTTGCTTTGTCTTAACTGCAGAGATTGTCAGAGTATACCAGTTTCATTTAAAAGATTCATCAATTTTTAAAAGTCAAACATCAGGAAATGTGTTCCTCTGTGAAGTCCTGCAAGATTCTGCTGCTGCTTAAATGTGACAAATTTTTCCCATGTGAATTACTGTTTTATGATTTGCCTAAAAAAAATAGAAAGTCTGGAGGGCATTTTGGCTGTTAAAAATTAATGAACAGAGGCCTTTTAGCTCTTACTTTGTACTCAAACATCAAGAGGTCCTCTGTGAAGGATTTGATTAATTTGAGCAGAATTGATGGGAGCTGCCCTCACAGCCCCTCCTTGCCAATTACAAGCGTACCTTAGTAATTGTATGATCACCCCCTTCTTTCCACATGATGCAGAATTAATGCTTTCACCCACGAATCCCTGAGCTCAGATGGAGAAGCACCCGGATCTCTGTACCTGCTTGCAGGCATATCCTTGCTACTGAAGCAAGCAAGGTTCTTCTCCTCTCTCGCCCAACACACACACACTGCACACTTACATGTAAATGCTTAGGTAATAAGTCGTGAATAAGGTCTCAAACAGGGAACTTTATCTTTTGTATTATTCAAACAATGAAGCTAGGCAAGACGTTTCAAGAACTAAATTACATATGATGAACATAAATACCCAAGAGACTCATTAACAGGCTAACAGCAGATCAGTGTAGAGATACAAACAGGAGGGGAAAAAAAAAGAAAAAAAAAAAATCAATGTACACACATAGCCACATCTGTCCCCCAAACCAGGCAAATAATGCACACTGAACTCTCTTAATAAAAAAATGTTTGGTGATTATTTCTCCCCACCTTGTTTCCATCCCTCCCAGCAACACCCACACAGTAGTTACATAAAGCAAAGGAAAAAATTTGCAGGACTGTTTCGACTTGCAAGGACAGTAGGCAAATTAGAAGTAAAAACAAAGTGCTAAATAAATAAATCAAATTTAATTAGAGCAGCATTCCTTCTTTCCTCCCAAGCCACAAGCTTTAGTACTGGCTTTTAGGACCCCCTTCTGTATCTGTTGGGGAAGAAGAACAAAGTATCTTCAAGCTCCTGGGCCAGTCCATGAGCTGTGCCTAGGAAGATGTGCCACTGCCGCAGCATTGCCTCTCCCTCCCAAGCATGGGCCTGGACGCAATACAAATGCAGCACTGCCAGAAGCTTCCTTCTCCATGATTACTTCTTCCGGCTGTAATACATTCCCACTCTGAATGTGTAAAATTGGTTGAAAAATGCCCTTTGCAAATATACCAACTGCAGTATAACAATTCTTGCTTGTGACACAGGTGCATGCTGGAGCAGCCAGCAGCTGAACTCAAGCAGTTCACCCATCACTATCAGCATTCCTGCAAAGAGGCACACAACAAAAACCGAATCCTAGTGTAAAAATACCAAATCCTACAAATTCTTAGCTGCAGGTGAGCATAACCAGTAAGGGAGACGACAGCCTAAGCCAAGTAAAAATGGATACATGAAATTTACTCTTTCAAGTTTGGGCTACACAGAATTTATGTGTCCTCTCCATGCTCAGCCAAAGAGCTGAATCAACTTACTTTATTCATTCACTGGAGATGCCTAGTCATAAGACATTAGTTCTGCTAACTGGGCTCAAATACAGAGTCAGGAGGACACGTCTCAAGGGCTGACATGATCTGGATCTGTCACTAGGCCTCCTAATTCCCTTTGAATTTCACTCTAGCTCAGGAAGCCTGAAGCTGGCTATAAGCAGGAGCTCATACCAAACAGAAGAGGTAATCTTCATGCTTCCCATGGGATGGCATCAGTTTTTCCACAGAAAATAGAATTTTTTCACCATAGAAATACTGATCCCACACGGATTCCTCCCAAGACTTACCAGCACAAAAAGATGATGTTACCCAAATCACCAAAGTTAAAGAACATTCATGTATCTTCTCTTCAATATTGCCTAAACATCTGGAAAACAGAGTTCCTGTAAGGCCCTATACTCAGGCTCTCCCTAAAGTACGTTTCAAGGGTTTGACTCCCTGCAATGCTACAACCTCAAACTGAAATACTGCACCAAATTTTTCCTACAAAGGGACAGCACTCATAAGCCAGCCACTGCTATTCAGTGGGAGACAAACCACAAGACATTCAAGAAAAAGAAAACAAACAAAAAACCCCACCAACAAACAAAACCACAACATGTATGCAGAGTTCATGTTTGAATCGCTCTGTCATTGCATTCACATTTTTTCAGAAAAACTAAAATCCTCACTTAGCTCTTTTTTCTTTGACTTTACAGATGATGATTCTGTTTTAAAATTGTATGTTCCTTTCACATTGGATTTCACTAGCTATGGCTGTACTACACACTTTCTCACTCAACCATATAATTAGGTTACATTTTTAGCTGACTAAATAAATTGATCTTCAGATGCAATAACTGCATGAGCAGACTGACATTCCAGACACACACAGATAGTCTTGGTCATATCCTGCTCCCATTGAAGCAAATGGTAAAGCTTCCTTTTACTCAACAACTGAAAAGTTCATTTTGTAGCAGAAAGCACAGAAACCCTAGTCAAAAAAAAACAAACTAACAGTACTAGTTAAATACTTTAAGGACACAGAAGCAAATTCAATGAAAGCTGCCGGTGAATAGCAACTGATGACCCCAGGACAAATCCCTGACTGCTGCAGAGAGCTGCAATATATGGTTAATGCATAGAGAAGTAATGAGCCCTGCAATTCATTAGATAGACCCAAGTACGGGCTTCATCTAAGGTTTTGATATCTTTATCAGTGTTTACAATTCATTTTCATAATGAGTTTGCTTCATGAGACTAAAAGGCTGTTATAATTCTTTGTCTCACACTTATTTGAAATTCACAACATTTAGAAGACATAATGATGCCTTCTAAATTCTTCAGTTCAAGAACACACAGAAATTACCCTTTTGGAGGAACTGAATTCTCAGATAAGAATTTAGTCTCAACTATGAGACTGTTCAAGTTTAAACAGAATTTTTTTCTTTTAAACACTTATTACAGATATTTGCAAGTCAAGTAATCTAATAGAAGCCTCTCCACAAAAAGCAGTCCCAGCTCAAGGGATTTACTTCCTGTGGCATTCTATAAGTCTATTCCTGCCTTCATGGACCAGGTGAACATTTCAGTTCCAGTAAGAGCCAGAAAAACGTTCAGGTCATTTCACTGAAGTATTTATCAGAATTATACAAAAAACATGTCATTCACAGCTTGATGAATGTTTCCCCATGGTATGTATTTTTCTTAATGAGAATTTAAAAATGTTATTGCCAGTATCTTGAATGAGTAAAGACACCTTTTATAAATACTTTCTAAAACCAGACTGAGATAAGTGACTGCAAGTACCACATAAATCTGAAATTCCTGTCACAGGAATATCAATATCTGCAATATCAAAGTGATAAAGCCTATTGGGTTCTGGACTTCTAAGGAATGAAAGATATATTTTTTTCCCCACTTCATGGGAGACCAGCATAGAATTTTGAGTCCATTCACTCCATTCATCAACATGCTACCACTACCCCAGTTACCTAGGAATGGCACGTGTTCTGCAAGCACCAAAGCTTTCGGGGTTTATTGGGATCCCAGGGCAAGAATGAGCCATCATGAAGAGGATATGGTCTTTCTAAACTAAACCCAGAAAACTGCAAATCTCAAAGCATGGCAGATGCAACATCTCTTGTAGTTCTATAATATAAGAATAGAAGACTATATAGTCTTCTAGGCTATAATAGTCTTGAAGACTTGGAGAACTGTATCAAAGCATCGCCCAAGAGCACCAAGCATCATGGCCCAAACCTCTCAGTCAGTACAAACAACCATGGCATTTGGCTTGGAGCCTGTGCCAAGGCACTGCTCCACTCAGCAGCACTTAACTGCCTACAGCAAGAGCCTTGTGCCTGCAAGGCATCACTGCTGACTTGGCTGTGCCAGTCACCAGGCTGTCTCCCCATTAGAGTTCATCACCTTAAAGTTATTTTAATGCATATCGCTCATTCTTTCCCTGCTCTGCATCCACTTGCTTCCTCTTCTCTCCCCTGTTTAATGAAAGCAACCCATCTCCTCCATCCAGCCTGCCTTGCAGGCTTGCAATAGCATTAACAGACTTCAGATTTTAGCACCTCACCTCAGTCAGCTAGTTTCTAATTTTGCCCCTATAGGTCTGCATCATAGTGCTCCTCTGCATCTTTCTGCTTTTGCTCTCTCATCAGATGTCTGTTGCCAGGCGAAGTGCTTAACTTGTGCATTGCAATTTGAAGGACAAGCCCTCCACCCTCAAAAGCAAGGTGGGACAAACAGATGTCACTTTGCAGGAAAACATCTTTCAGCTGGTGCAGCACCTGCAAGATACTGCAGAGGAAGCCTTAAGGGAGGAATCTGTTCATTTATTTGCCTTTAAGAATAACAGATTGCAGCAGCTCTGAAACTGGTTTCCAGCACAAACTGAACAAAATGTGCCATTAGTAAATCAATCCAGTGATCACCAGCTATACATCCAGCTTGTGGATCACCCCCACAAAGTAGCTGCTTGCTACACTTGCACCTTTCTGTCAGCCACCACCACCACTCACAGCCATCATCCAAACCTTAGGCACTACTGACCAAAACAAGGCTTCCACGAACCTCTCCACTTACCCACTCCATCTGCAGCTGCCAGTTTTCTCTTACTTCCATCACTTACACCTACATATATTATTAGCTACTATTAATGATTTGTCTTTCATCTAGGAGAAACATAGCCTATTTCTCCTAGGAAACTCCATTCCCAATTCCTCTCACCCCCCCATCCCACCCCCTTCCCCATTCACACAGGCCCCGTCAGGGCTTTTACTCCAGCTGGACAGGTAATCTGAACCATGTTTTGGTCTGGGTATGGCTCACCTGTGGATTCTGAAGCATCATTTCAAAACAAACCTCTACTCTGACACAATCACCAGGTTAGCTGGATGGGCAGCAGAAAGGAGAATACTTCCCAGCATAAGTTTGTTTTTAAAATCTAGCTTCCAGCCCTAAAGTTTGTCAGTGGTTACTACAGTACTTGGTGCTGGCTCCCAAAGGCTAGTGCAGCTTCCATGCACATGTTGGGACCATGCAGCCATCGCAGCCACAGAACCCAGGGACTGCACTGCTGGGGCTGAGCCCCTTCGGGCCGCACTTCTCATCATCTCCTCTTGCTCTTATCAAGAGCAATCAGTGTTTCTCACTGCAACCACAGCACTAGTCTCACCTATGAACATTTCCTGATCTCCAGCCAACTGTTAAAATTTTGGGTATGTTTCACTGTTTTGCCTATGACAAGAAATTTTTCTCTCATTTGTTCTCCAATCGAGCACAAGCAGGGCACACCACTTGGGCTGGCCAGGGTCTTCCACCTTCTCCAATCCCCAGCGCAAACTCTCCCAGTCACATCGGGGTAGTGCTCACTCCAGCGGTAAGAACAAAGCACTGAGAGGTAAAGCGAACATACACAACAGCACAGACAACACATACAGTTACCATGAGGGTTTTCAAGCCCCAAATGGCCACGAGTCAGTTCTCAGCCACCAATGTCACCCACACCCTCCCAAACACCCTCCCAGCACTATTTTCCTTACACTACACTTCCTGAGTCAGTTGTGGCTCTTTTGGTCACAACTCAAGAGATGCTTTCAGACACTTTACTAAAACAAAAGATCCAATGATAAGACAAAAAGGGTGGCGTTGGCTTTGGACTTTCTAAAGACAATTGTTATCAGCCCTCCAGCAATGTAATACACCCTGTGTTCTCACACCAAATGGCACCCTATGCTACCAGACTATGATTTAGCATGCACAGCAAACTAGTTTCAAGCCCACATTGGAAGATATAACACCCCAAGAACAGGGAAGGTCCTTAAAGAACATGAGTTGCCTCACATAAGCCAGGCCAGTGAGAGGAGACAGAACGTTACTTATGGAAAAATTAACATTACACTCCCGTACAACTTTGGGACTTCAACAGGAGGTCACATACACCCTTTTCCAAACTGATGCTTAAACATTCCATAATCGCAATACATTAAGAAGGGGGAAAACAAACAAACCAACCCCCCCCAAAAAAAACCCAAACCCCACCAGAACAGAACAAAAAAACCCACTGAGGTTTAATGTACAGATGTGACTAGAAGAGATGCTACCAGATGTGCAAATCACCATTTTTCCTGCTCTAATTTTTCAGGTAATACAGGTACAAAATACTTATTTCCCAGGTTTTCCCATCTTAGTAAAATTTTTACTTGCACAGGTCAAAGTGATAAATACCTACCTGGAGAATTATTTTCTCCTATTTCCAAGTCAAACCACCTTTATACCAGACTAATGACAGACACATAGAAAAGCTTCATTATTTCAGAACCTCCAATTCATATATATTTCCAAAGACTCGCTTTCTCAAACAGCTTAATCCAAATGGAAGCCACTTTACTGACTTCAGAGGCAGAATTAAACCGTAATGTAACAACTCATATGAACAATCAATATTTCATCTGGATTGCAAGCTGAAATACCTCAGTAGTTTATCAGAAAAAAAGTTAGTCCTCCAAGCCTTATGTGGAAGCAAAGACTAGCAAGACAACATAGAGAAGCATAGCAACATCTTTGTCTTAGATTGTATACACAAACTCAACTATACTGGTGTAAGCGAATTTTTAAGAGGCAAGGTTAGACTTGTAGGTTTTCTGAAATTTAATGGTCCCATGAATGTCAAATCCTGCTGACAGAAAACAGATTTTATCTAATATCCCTGATGTCCAGACTTCAAAGGAAGTTTGGCAGCATTAAGCTTCTAAATCCTTACTACAATACTGTATTAGATAACGAATGTAATCACCTTTGGTAAATTTTGCTCAAAGGACTAGCAGGAACAATATTGATTTTATTTCATATTTTGTCAGTCTACTTTTAAAATCTAAAGGTGCTGAGTGCTGCACAGGACATTTGTTTTCGAAACCAACCGAAACATCAGTGTTCAAAATCTTCTACATGCTCCACAAGAAAGAAGTATGACAATTTAAAAGAAAACACACTCCTAGCAAAACTATTCAGGCTTCTAGTTAGCCGATGTCCAAATTCAGAAATAAATTCTCCAAAGAGCATTTTGGAACATAAAGTATTTTAACAGAAGTAACTATAAACAATTATCACTATTTTTTTAATTCTGTGGGTTACAGGCTTTTTGGTTTTTCTTTCATTTTTATAAATTAATTTCTAATTTTTTTATCATGAAGAGAATGAAGACAGCAATTTCTGCATTTCCTTAATACCATAAACTAGGACACAAAATGAGCACTCTTTCTTCCATATCTTGTGGCATATAAAGCATATTTTTACTTAAAACCACTAGTCCTATAATCAATACTTTTAAATGCACAGCCTAGGAAGTTATAAAAAGATTTCCATTAAGAATAGATTACGCTTCAACATAATGCTAAAAAAAAAAAATCCACTTATTTCTGATAAGTTTTATTTCTGCTCTGTGGTATCAACTGGGTCTTGCTTTAACACATCAATAATTAGGACCCAGGGCATTGATGCTCCCATGAAGGTCAATAGCAGAAGACGGCAATGATTGCAGCAGAGATGAAGAAACTGTTTCTCATACCCTTATGTCCCTTGAAGCACCGTAACTCCATACCTGTTTCTGTCCCAGCTTATCAACACAGTCCCTGTGTTTCCCCCTTCTCTTATGAAATAACATTCAGTCTTCTGAGATTATTTCCAGCTCCTTCTACACATCCTTCCTTGCAGGGGAAAAGTCAGCTTGCGTTCTGCCCAATCCCCAGCTGTGCATGTGCTGACTCTCTGGTCAATACACCCATCCTGACTGACAATCAGTGCCAGCCCAAGAGAACAGATAAATCAAGATATTTTTAAGAAGTCTGTGAGTATTCAGCTTGGAGCCCTGCTACTTGGACGAGTTTGGCTTGGGAATTTTCCTCTGCAAAACTCCAAGCTGTGGATCAACGCCTGGCAGATATGATAAGCAAGCGTGCACCTGTCCTTCATATAATTTGGCTTCATTTTGCCCACAGAGTTAAGTGGGGGTTTTTGGTTTGTTGGTTGGGTTGTGTTGGCTGGGTTGTGTTGGTTGGGTTTTGTTGGTTGGGTTGTGTTGGCTGGGTTTGGTTTTGGTTTTTTTTTGTAAAACCAGTTTCATTTTAATACATATTTTGAATTAGGCAAAGGATAATACACTTGGATCTTTTCATCCCAATTATGGCATTTCCATCCTCAGTAATCTAGAGAAAGGTAATGGAACAAAAGGGACTGGTGATAAAAAAATTAGTCTTTACAATTAGAGCGCAAAGGTGAGACCAAGCAAGTTAAAAGGTCAGCCCTGCCTTGAGCCAGCTGTCCTGAAAGGTTTCTCTTTGCATATGTGAGGTCTCAAATAGCTGATTCACATGGTCTGTCTCTCCTATCTTGATAGAAACTTGCTCTAAAACATATACGTACTTACAAATATTTACAAACACATATATATTTTATATATCTATAAATATATAGTAATATATATATATATACATATACAGAGAGGGAGACAAAGACAGAAATCCCTACACTGTTTCTCAAAAGGGATCATTACTTTCTGTATATATGAAATTTAGCAGGCTCTTCTTTTCACCGCTACTCTTATTAAATGACATACATACATTAAACTCAAATAAGAAACAATCCTATTAATACAGTCACCTCACAATTAAGTATTTACATAGATACTACAGAAAGCTCATAGATATTTTATAACTCCTTGGGGGCTGAATAAAATTAAATCAAAGGGAGAAGGAAACATGGTGATGCAAACACTCTCCTTTAATTAATCAGAATTAATCAAAATACAAGTCAGTAGTCTTCTAGCAGTCAAAGCAGCACCAGGGTAAATGTGAAGATATAGTAAATAATCCAGCAGAAATATAAAAGCTCCAAGTACAGGCATCCCCTTATTACTTTTTTTTCAATACTACAGAATCCCTTTGGGTATTTTTCAGAGCAGCTATGAGACATGATCTTCAAGGACCACTCTTAAATTTCAGTCTTCTTGGTCTGAAACTGTGTGCTGCTGCTCCTCTGAAGTGGGAAGGCTGCCCCTTTGCAAGCAACAACACTCCAAGCATCACTGTCACCACATCACTCTCCAGTTGCTTTCCCAGGGCTGTTCTACAACTGGTTTTTACAACTCTGTCATCAGATAGGAGCACTACCTGGCACTCCTATTTTGTATGTACACACATGGCATTTGGGAGTTCAGCCACTGCTCAGCTAGTTGGCTACATGCTTAATTACCACCCCATCTGAAGTAATCTCTTCTAAATGGGTGAAAGTGCAGAGCATCTCCATAGCTATTAATAAGGTTGTCTTAATCTCTAATATGAGTGGTGTAAGCAACAGCAAGTGATGAAAGACTGTAGCCGAGTGCTCTACTAATATAGCCAACTGCTATGAAAATACAGATATTCTAAAAAGTATATTTACAGTAAGTTTTGAAGCCAGAAAAGTTAATAATCTGGTCAGACCTCTGATCTACCACAGACCCTTATGTGTGATTGAAATATCCCAGGATTAACATCAGTCATTTGTGTTTCTAGAAAAATTTGGTGTCTCTGGAGTGTTCACATGAAAGTTAGGAGCACAAGATAGGAGTTTCACCTGATGGAGCATTGAACTACCCACCACCCCATGGAAGATTTGTGCTTTCATTTTAATTGACTGTTTTATTTTCCATGTTTTAGTTCTTTTTCTGTTTTTCTTTACTAGAAAAAAAAGAGTTCCTTCATAACACTTTTTTCCCCTATAAATATTTTCATAAATCTAATCAGTTCACTTCTCAACCTCTTTTTTTTTTGTCCACCATATAGGTTACATCAAAGTCTCCTGCTGTAAGGCAATTTCTTAGTCTTTGGAACAACTTCCACTTCTTCACCCTGCAGCTCTTCCAACATCCTTTAAAGGATACTGACACCAGAATATTGCCCAATACCCATGCAGTGTGATGTGCAGAGGTAAAACCTTAGTCGCCCTACAGTTCTGGGGCATGTTACAGATACAACGAAGAGATATGGCCAGGTTGCCCGTAAAGCATAATGTGTCCTTTCAGAGACATCTCAGCTTAAAAGCAAGGCTCAAGCTATGAAAACCCCAAAGCCTTCAGCTCTGCCCACTTATGCCAAGCAGAGATTGATCTCCAAAACCTTCTGCATTGTCTTCTCTTCTGCTCTCTCCTCTTTCAGAGCCCACCACCAGCTTGTTAACCTCATGCTTTGGGAAAGCTGAAAGATCTCCACTGGAAGTGACTTGTCCTATCCTACATCCACTCCCACTGGGTATGTCCCTTCTCATGCCAAGAAGTGTGATAGCTACCTCTAATTTTGTCAAGGTGATAGAGTGTGCTTCATGATTTCAAAATACAGTATTAAGTTGTAAGCACCGTGCCTGTACTCTGCAGCACAGAAATTTCAAGATGTGAGAGAGACTCCGTAAATCAAGTCTGTGTTATTTTAACAGATTTCCCTTGCAAGTTGCAGTCTCTGCAGATTTATAAACCAATTTGGCACCATGCTGCACACCAGTAATTACCAGAGCAGGAAATGCTCAATAATATGGAAATAATTCACTGTCATTACAGATACATAATTTCATGTGAAGATATATTTCTTTTTATCATTCTCTTAATATAGCAAACAGAAAAAAAAAAGAAACCTTCACCCTAAACAAAAGAAGTGCATGAAACTCTCCCCACAGCACTCCCCACAGCTGGCAGATACCATCAGACAGTCAGGGAACCTTCAAAGCACCTTTCAGGAGCAGCTATCACACTATCAGCAGCTTTCAGCACTACAATAATGGCCAATTCTGCAAAACAGATACCTTGCCTACAGGGACCAAAGAGATACGAGGGCCAAATGCAGCCCTGTAACAAAGCAGCAGCAATGCTCTTGCCCTCACAACACCACAGGGTTTTATTTTCCGTTTTTAAACAAAGCATCTGATACCTTGTAACCTTCATGTAAGATGATCACTCAACCACACAATTATCACAACCACTAAAGGGAATTTTGTAGTTTATACAGCATTTTTAAATTTGATCTAAGAAGTGACATTTTGACAAAATCTCCTAAGAAACAGGACTTCTCAAGCAATGAATTTTTATCAAGGTTTTCCCATCTGTAAAAACAGTGCAGAAGTGAAAATACATAATAAGGAGTTTTACCAGGTCCAAACCATGGAGGCCGCAGAAGATGATACATACACTGTTTGTAGCAGGGAAACCATAATGTATCTCTATTTAGCATATGCATGTGTGCCTATCTGCTCTAGATGCATGTATAATCAGCCCCAGTATAAATTAGAAATCATATGAAGGATTAAACATCAATTGCCTGTCCTCCTACACTTCCCATCCCTCTGCCAGGTCCTGAGAAAAACAGAAGGCACAGCAGCAATGGTTGGAAACAGACTCTGAAATTGGAATAAGAGAGGAAAATAGCCATTTTCTTTTTGTTGCAGAACCTATAAAAACCACATTAGTGTTTCACTGTCAACAAATATCACTATATTCTGAAACTGGGAAATTCTGATGGTTTTAACAGAATCTAAAAAATGCAGCAAAAATAAGGATTATTAAAACTTGAAGAGACAACAATTATATTTGACAATGGAAGTTACTGTTAGGCAAATAATTATTTTAATATTACTCAAGCATCCCACATATTATAACTATTTCTCAGTGACTCGGAGAGTTTCACAGAATCTCTAAGTGTAATCTTTTGCTAGCTTCACCATCTGGGAGTTCACAGACAGCACTTAATCTTACTGGCTTTTTTCCAAGAGGCTTACGGTATGTCTGTGGCATGTCTTTTAATAGAGAGGGATATTTTGATATCCCACTATCAAAATATTAGGGAGATCAGGTCTTCGGAGAGCAATACCATCCTTGATGAGAGTAGCTGACAGAGCTGAAACTTTGCTCAATGCTTTCACCCACTATGCAGAAACTTCTTCAGCAATGAACAAATGCAGAAAACTTCTAACCACATATAGATTAATCAACTAAAAAGTTTGTAAAAAACCAAACTGCTGGTAGAACATGGAGCATGTCATCGAATGAGGACAGCACTCGTTGGTAAGATGATGCGAGCATCACAAGCCAGGCCATAAAGCCATCATACCTATCGAGGGATAAACCTACCATGATGCATATGTGCATCTCTACCATTGACCATATCCAGGACAGTTACAGCAAGTTTGATTTGGCAAGTTCATCTTATACATGTTTTTTCTTTGTTTTGTTTTGCTCTGGACTTTGGAGGTTTTTGTTTAAAAAAACCTCAAAAAGATCATGGCCAGAAAGATGGTGGGAAGATAGGAAAGATTTTTCCTATTGCAAACAGTGTTCCAACCCTTCACCAGATGTCTGGAGGAAAGTGTCTGGGTGTAGAGTCACCCACACAATTCCTAAGATGGCACTACTGCTCTGGACAGAGTCTAATATATTTGAAGCATATTTAAGTTTTAAAATTCCTACAGCTTTGTCCTCCAACATATTTATTATGAACATCTGTTGTCCTTGCCCATGGCAGGGGTTTTGGAATTAGATGATCTCTAAGGTCCCTTCCAACACAACCATTCTGTGATTCTATTCTGGCACAGCTTGATGTCAAATTTTGTAGATTTTTTTTTTTTTTTTTTTGGTATATTGGCAGTTAGTTCCTCGCAAAGACTTTGGCAAGGCTGATGGCTATTCTAAAGGTTTGAGAAGTGAGGGCAGAAAAGAAATGTGGGTTGAGGGTAAGTGCAACACTTGAGTTGCATATAACAGTTGGCTAGGGTTTCAGATACTTGCTAGTTTTGGGGATAGGGGGTTCTTGGTCTTCGGGCTGGACCTCGGCAGTTGGACAAGGTCTGAAAAATCAAAGTGTGATGAAAACTTTCTTGTCTCTCACCATTCTACAGGTCAAATGGAAAACACAGTCGCAATGGACATTACAGACTTCAAGCTGGCTGAGGAAAATAACATTGGCTCTTTTTGGCCAGAACTCTTCAGTTTCATGCTGATTTGCCACACAACTAATTAAGAGGATTAATGATCAACATAATTTACAAAATATATCTTTCATACCACAAGATTAGTCCAGTTGAAAAGTAGAGCAATGTGGCTTTTTTTATCTCTAACAGTACTTCAGTCAAGTGGCAGCACTCTTTGATAAAGATATAATTAGAAATTTTCCATTTCATTCAACTGTTACAAACAAACAGCGGGGGACTTCAAGTGAGCAATTTGATGGGAAGGGTCAAAGAAAAGCAATAGGCAAAAGAAAACAAAACACTTTCAAGAACACAACTGCCTCCCAGTATGGCAACCTGCTGGGCACATTGAATAAGGAAAGGCTTTGTTTCAGAGAAAGGTCATGGGTTTGTTTTCTTTAAAAACCTGTCTAAAATGGTTTTCCTCAAAACATCATCTAATCGGTCATTATCAAGACATACAGATGAAATCTATACTCTCAGCTGTGGTACATGTTCCTCAGCTGCTGACACAAGGTAAGGCAGCTGCTGACGCATGAACCCTTATTTGTAACACGGCAACACTAGTAAGGGTCCCAGACTTCAGTAAGTTGTCAAACTCTTATTTTCAGATTTCTAGACTAAATTCCTATTCAGAGCTGGTTGAGTGGTAACATTTTTTTAACTGTGTTATCAGACTGCCATTCAGTGGCTGCATCTCACTCTTTTGTAATAGGAACTGCACCCATGAAACATGGAGGATGAAAAGGATAGAAATCAGTTTTGCAGTCCCACTACTCCCTTCACCTTCTTCTTCTGAAGGAGATCTGAAAATATCGTTCGCAGCACATGGACAGACTGTGACAAATCAATGCTTTCCACAGCAAATCCTTCTTACCACAGGCAGGTCTAGCCCACTACTCCACCTTCACGCTCTACCACTGTAACATCACTGCTGCAAAATGAAAGCTTTTGTAGCTCTGCATCTCCCATTGCTGCAGGGCAGCAGAGCCCCAGGTGAACAGACACAAGGAATAGGGAGGACCTTTTCTACAACCCATCCCAAGGCAATCAAGTCCTATTAAAAGGATATGCACAGCTTACACAACAATTCCTTACATCCCAAGTATTTGTTCAGAATACATGTTGTTTCCTAGAACAGTAAGTTGGAACTCTTTCACCTTCACTTTTGGGTCTGCAATCACACCTCCTCCCATATCCCCATAGATTTACTTTTTACACAGCTAAACTCACACAGTTTACCAGGGTTACTTTGCTGACTAATATTGGGTAAGTTCTTATCTACAGATACGCATAATGCAATTTTCACTGTTTCAGACATAGGAGAGTAATAACTTATGAAGATGGTCTAGCAGCAGCGTTCCCAAACAAGCTTACTTAGTGCCTCATACATAAAAAACTCCATCTCTTTCTACACATTCCGAACATCCTTTTAATTTTGGTGAAGATAAGCTCTCCTGCAAAATGCTACAACAGCTCCATATGACTTACACCCCTCACTGTGCTGTGTGACACACTACCTGTGAGCACCAAGTGCTTTCGGACTGCAAGTGCCTTTCTCTGTGTAGAGAGCAAATCCTACCTGTTCCAATTCCTTGAAAGTGTGACTGTTTCACTGTATATATTTTAGTTCTTTCAGGTGTTCTTAAAGCCCTCACATGGGGAACAATTTCCAAACTCCATTCTTATTTTCAAAGTCAACACCATCTTGCCATTCCTCCAGACTGAGCTATTTGTTCAATGATTCTTTATGACTAATCCATTAGCTAGTCACAGATCTTTTGTGCCTTATAACCTGCCTGGAACAATGTTTCATTGTTTACTGTAGCATACGTTCACTTTATTTTTGTGAAGTCTTTTCCAAA
This sequence comes from Oxyruncus cristatus, assembly GCA_013399855.1. NCBI lineage: Eukaryota > Metazoa > Chordata > Aves > Passeriformes > Cotingidae > Oxyruncus > Oxyruncus cristatus. The sequence continues at coordinate 720,495 of VXAY01000174.1, forward strand.
CAGTACTCTTGCAACGCTGAGGAAAGCAGTATAGAGCCCCATAGGTCTATGATGCTTCCGAAGAGCTGGAACTCTCAACAGGAGATCCAGAAAGGGAGAAAAAAACCTGATGGGTATATGGATGTATTTCTTCTGCCTTTTTGATTCAGAAACATGAGTTAAAATATTACACAGGAACTGAAAGACAAGAAATAAGATGTTACGTGATGCCAATGGCCAGTAGTAAATTACTTTTCTTCTTGATGAGGTAGCCTTCCTCAGTTCTCAGCTGAGGAAAAGCTCTTACTTTGGAATACCGTAAAATAATCACAACAATCTTTGAATAAGAAAATTTGCTTTCTGCAGTGTTTAAATATGGACTCCTAAAATGAAAATACTTCCCACTCTTAAAAAAGGTGTTTTAAAAACAATTTCTCCCCATCATGAAAAGCTACACATCACTTTTTGGTATAGTTTCTGCTGACACTTTCCATTTCTTTTCCAGTCTCCATGGAAGGGCCTTCTCCCACACTTTGGCATTTCTTCTATGTACTGGTTTTGTCTGGGATAAAGTTAAATTTCTTCACAGTATCTTGTATGGGGGTATGTTTTGGATTTGTATTGAAAATAGGATTGACAATACAGAATGTTTTGAGTATTGCAGAGTAGGACTGGCAAAATGTCAGCAACTTTTCTGCTTTCTCACCCCACCCCACCAGCAAATGGGCTGGGTGTGCACAGGGAATTCAGAGGGGACAGAACCAGGACATCTGATCCTAACAGATCTAAGGGATATTTCATACTATATGGCATCATGCCAAACAATAAAGGTTGGGAGAAAGAAGGAAGAAGTGGGGAGATATTTGGAGTGATGGTGTTTGTCTTCCCAAGTAGTTGTCATGCAGGATGGCACCTTGCTTTCCTGGGGATGGTGAAACATCTGCCTGCCCATGGGAAGGGGTGAATGAATTCCTTGCTTTGCTTGAGCACAGCTTTTGCTTTACCTATTGATCTGTCTTTATCTCAAACCATGAGTTTTCTCACTTTTACCTTTCTGATTCTCTCCCCCATCCCACTGTGGGGGAGTGAGTGAACATCTGTTGGTGCCTAATTTCTAGACAGGATTAAAACACAATACACTGAATTATTCTTCCAAACAACAACAATAAACAACTTTGGAAAAATTTTCTCAGCAGTTCAGTTTGTTTCCCGCTAATTGCACCACTTTCTGCTGCATAAGCAAGTTCAGGTATTCCAAGTGGAAGTGTGAGAAATGCCAGGTTAATTCAGGAATGAACCCAACCACGGCAGAGCAATCCCCTTAATGCCGAGTAGAGACCTCTGTCATGCAGCAAACATGAAAGGTTCTCTCTTCTCTTCGAAAAGGAGGAGGGAGAGATTCTGGGTTTTCATGATATCTGTCTCTATATACCCTTAGATCCAAGGTCTCAGCACTTCATGAAACAGAAGACCCTGACCTACAGCTGTAAAAGATTTCTTTGGTATGTCCTCATGCAATGCATTCTGCCCATATACTCTAAGTTACACAGGGAAGAATTACCTTTATCACTGTTTACAACCTCTCATTTTCTGTCATAGGGGCCTCTAGTCCTGTTAAACTTTTTCCCCAATACAAAAATATTTAGCCTGCTTTCAGTATGCTCTCTCCTGGTTTTGTATGCTTTATTTTTTTTTCCTCTTCTTTCAAATTCTCTGTTTCCTACTTGTTTTTTTCCATAGTCATCATTCCTCTTAACTCTACCAATAATTAAGGGTGAGCATAGTCTTAACAGGGTTTTAAATGTAGACAATCCATTTTCCACTATCACATCCCATTTGGATTGTAAACTAACACTTTTTTTACTTTTTTACTTAGTGGAGCAACTGTTCTGGCATGATTTTCAAAGGGATATTAGAGGTATAATTGTAATTTCAAAATGCATACCTGTGTAACACTACTTCAAATTATCCTTGCCAAACACCACTACATTTCTCCAAGATTAAATTCATCTAGTTACTCATCTAGTGTTTCCAAGTTCTCCAGGGAGTCTGATACCATTTCAAAAGGAAAAGAACAGAAATTCCCCTTTTGATTATTTGATAGTGGGAGGAGCTTTGAGGGTTTTTTGTTGCTGTTGTGTTAAAGGCACTTAGTTATTTATTTGATAGTCTAGAGAGGTTTTCTAGCCTTAGAGAAAGTTGTGACGGAGGACAGCAGTTATACCACATCCCAAACCATCAGGACTGTAAGCAAGAGAGGCAGTGTGCCTTACACCCTAATCAAACAAAGTGATAGTTTTTATTTGTAAACAAGGCAGTCCCACACTAACTCTCAAAACACCAGCTTGACTAAGCCTATACATTTACAGAATTAGTATTGCAACATTCCATCGTCTTTCCCAAGCATTTGAACTACTGTGACAGGACTAACACCTGAGGCCAACTTGACACAGAAGACAAAAGTGAACAATACTCCTTTTCAGTGAATTTTCTCCCTCAGGAACTGAAACAAGCAGCTTGTCCAGGCACCCTTCCAACAGTGCCCGTGCACTCCCTCCCTTCCCTGGGACTCTGGGGTCAGCTACCACCCAGACCTCCTTGCCCCACATCCCAATGTCACTGCCACCACAAGAAAGGGCACAAGAGGAGGGGGAACCTGACAGGACCTCAAGGAAAAGCCTCAATTCACACAATTTTTCAAAGTTGCAGTATCTCAAATTTGCTGCTTGAAAGAAAAAGCAACAAGCTCAGTCCTCCGATCTCGCGTCTCTCCAGAGTTCTTCACTACAAAGGATTCAGGCGGAATTGACTCCAAGACCAGCCACATTTATTTTCAATTTCTCCAGCAAACAGTCAAGACATGAACAAGGTATTTTCCTGCCTTCTCCCTTCTTTCCCCTGGAAATGGAAAACAGGCTGAGCTGGTGAGAGCAATGGTTCTTTCTCCCCAAACAATGGCTGCAGGGGAACATGGAACCTGTGAGAGCAACTCATCTGCTCCGATTGCATTTTTTCACACAAGAGGACTCAGCCCTTTGTCCCCACAGCAGTGTGCTGTCTGTGCTCATACACAGGGCAGGCTGCAGCATGCTCCGTGCTTGTCACTGAGGGTCCTGTCTCTGCCCCTCTGCAGCACCCAACCGCGTTTCCAACAGGTCACACCGGCGCTCCTGCAGAAGTCTGTACTCTCGTTCCCTTAGCACTAAAAGGAAAAACACGTGCCTCAATGGGGAAAAAAGTCCCCTAATCATTCATTTCAGTTAGAAAGCACAGCTTTTATTAGAGACAGCTCTGTCCCTGGTCTGAATTAAAGCAACCATAGAACCAGTCCCAGCAGCAGCAGCTGTCACATATCAGCAAAAAACACAACCCCAATGTAAACCTCTGGGCCTGCAAAGCCCTGAAGAGCAATTCACAGCGTGTGTAAGTTGTCTGTGTTTATACACACACCTAGATATCTGAAAGGATTATGCCCATTTTGTGTTTCCATCTACATGCTCTTGGTTTCAGATTTCTAAATTAGGCTGTGCAACAAAAACTAGAAACTCACTGCTGCCTAAGAGAGTTTCTTCTCTTGATTCCAGCGCTTTTTCAAAGACAGATGAGCCTAGTACCAAAGTATCTCCCTGTCACCTCTACAAAAACACTTCATAGAACTAGCTTGCAATTCAGCATTCAGACACTTTTCTGAAACCAAGAATGGAATTACAGCTAATCACATTAGCCTATAACTTTTTTCCCCTCTAAAAGCAGGATTAAAGGGGAACTTCCCACATTCCCACATACCAGCTGCATTCTTCCAGACTCAGCTAGCTGAACAGCTAATAGAATTACCATCCACAGACCTAGGATTTTCAGGGATTACTCTGGAGAGGTTGTCAAAGGAACTAACCAGACTGTAATTCCCAGCTTCGCACTTCCAGGCAGGGACAGAGACCTTAAAATGACATTGAGGAGTATGCCAGAGAGAGCCCCAGCCTGAAGATGTTGCCATCTAGATTTTGCAAGGGCTGTGGATACACTGATCTTAATTAAAGTTTGTTGAGAAGAATAAAGAAATTAACTGAAAGCACAGGACTGGAAATGTGATTAATGAGAGGGGTGACAAGGTAAGGGAGAGGGAATCGCCCTCCAAGTCTGATGCTGACGTATCGTTCTTTAAAGACATCAGTGCACATTTTAATGTCTTAGCAATTCCTGCATTATGGTTGAGAGCATATACGACTAAGTTCTCACCTTCAAATGGCACATGAAAATAGCCGGAAAACGATTACTTTTTGTTCAAAGAGTGAGAGGAAGAAGAGGAGAAAAATTTCTGTTTACATTCTGCAAAATGTAAGTCACTCATATCAAACCAACCATACATAAAACTTTGATCTATGTCATAACCTAAATAGAAATAATCACTGAGGTAAGCTTTATGATCAGTATTTTCCATTTCAAAATGCCTAACAAAAAAAACAAAATCTGAAGGCATGCTCTACCCCCCCCGCAAGGCACCATACATACAATGCAGGTTTCACTGTAGAGCTTTTAAAGTTTTTAAAGGATAAACATTGCAAGTTTAAACTTAGATCAAATCCTTGGAAAAAATGGGGGAAAAAAGAGAAAACTTTTAATTTTTTTTTCCGGTCAAGATACCTACAAATAACTTCAGAAAAGAGAAACAAAAACTAGTTCAGACTCCAAAATTTAGCACTCATTCACGAAACAAAGATCCTTAATATAAATTCAGAAGAAAAAGCACTTTCTTCTGTTTTAAAGACCACTTATAACCAGAAATTTAAGGAACCTGGTTTTATTGCACAGGCTTCTTACAAAGCAACACACACTGCTGAACGAATAAAAAAAACCAAGACCCTCACTCAGCCTGCCAAGGCACATGCACAGACATGGAGCCAGTGCAATGAACAGTGGCGGGGGGGTGGGTGCAAATTGGACAGAGGAAGAGGCACTAAGCTCCCCCCACAGCCAATGAAACCAGTGGAGGTGAGACTCTTTGCACTCCTGGGTACGACCACAGCTGCTCAGCTGCTTCAGGAGCCTGGTCAGCAAGGCAGGGAGATGAATTTTACACAACAGTTCTCACCTTGGAAACTCATTATTCAATGCAACCCTGAACCCACTGGAGAGGACCCTCCTCTCCGTTACAACACTCAGGCCTGAAGCCCAAATTTAAGGAGTGCTTTTCCCAACAGAAAGGAAGGTTTGCTGCCCACTATTAAGTTTGACAGCTTCTCACTCTCTCCTCCTCATGGACAAGCAGCACAGATTATGAATCAGAAAGGAAAAGTCCAAAACAGATGATAAAACAGCAACTTCCCTCAAGAGAGAATAGGAAAGGAATAATAAATAATATTAATTAATAATAATTATATTAACAAAAATTGATACTTAAATAATAACAATAACAATAACTTATCGTTATTATTATGGTTGCTGTTATTGTTATTAAAATTATCAGTGCCACTTTTGGCAACTTCTTTTTCCAGCATTAACCCTCCTTTCCTTCAAACTGTTTCAAAACTCACCAGAACCCACCTGACATCAAAGTAGCAGTGGCTATGATATTTTCTTAGCCTTCAAAGAGTCGTGTCTTCAAACACCACATCTGAACAAAAGGACAAAACCCTTGCCCATTCTGTTTTACCCCAGGGAAAGGTTATCAAGTTTTTCATGGCTGGGTAATGGCTGAAACTGCTCTTTTGGAAAGAACTGAGGGATGAGAACTCACATCATGTCTGTCCACATGGCGACCTGCCACATCTGGAAATACAGGGATCTCTGATGAACTGCAAGGTAACCTTTTTGTTTCTCTTTGCAAGACTTCTGCACAAAATTGACCACTGGTCAAGTTGTAAGAGCTGGAGACCTGTCCTCAGTCCCACCTCCAGCATAAGACTCCACCAAGGACTGTATTGTTAGTTCTGACTGCAAGGTATTTTATGGCATTACAAACATGCGCTACACATCATCTGTTTCTGAGGAGGTCTCTAACACATACCTAAAGATAGAGAAATCATACCTGGCCTGAATGAATCAATGCTGGCAGAAGAAAAAAAAGAAAAAAGATCTGCTGCAGCACTTGGCTGGAGCTGGATCTCTTTTGTCTCTCTGCAGGGAGCTCAGAAAGCAGAAATTATCATAACAGGACATAAAGGACAGAGGCACAAACCAGGGAAATACAGAAGGGCTCACTTCCAGAAGGGGCATGGCAGACAGGAGAAAAGAACTCACCTCTTGTCTGTACCTTTACGCAATGGGGTAGATGCACAGGACAGCACAAAAGGCACTTAGCTATGGGACCAGCAGATTAAATAAAAGAAGAAATTAACTGCAAAGACTTTGGAAACAGAGCTATGCCTATGAAAGGATAATCTCACAGACCTCTAGTGCCAGTCCAAGGACACCTTCCCACAGGATTTCTGAAGCAGTGCTGTGCTGGACATCAGATGCAATCAAAACTCAATCTATTTCTTCCTTATTGTAGCAGAATACCACCATGGAAAGCAGAAAGGCAATGGTACATGGTCTCCTACTCTTTTCTCCCACCCTCTCTCCCTGAAATCAGGCGAAGCTGACTGCAGTGCCATTATTACTGCCTGCAAAAGAGCCTGAACAGCATCAAAAACAGTCAGTCAAGATTGACTACACCTTATGGTGTAGTCAATCTTGACTGACTGTTGCAATCTTGACTGACTGTGTTGCATTTCAAAAAAAAGAAAGATGGAGGGGGAAAAAAAAGAGATTGGAAATGGTTATTTACCTTTATGCCACAGTCACCAACAGGACCTTGGACCTGCTTTCACAAGAAGACCCTTTCACAATGATCTGACATCGATCATAGAATTAAAAAAACCCTGGCATTACGACAAGTGAAAGCAATGGACAGACAGATCTCCCCACACCAGAGAAGAGAGAGGCTGACAAGATGCTGTTCTCTTTTTTCCTGGGGGACCAGACCCATTTGACTCCTGCTCATCTTGGGGATGATGACAATTTAGGAAAAGGTGCATTTAGGCCACAAAGAGGTTCTCTGAGGACACACCACTGCCCATATCCCTGTACCTCAAGCAGCTCTGGACTCCCTCAGCAGATTCTCTTCCCCTTAGGCCTGTGTTAAATACAGATCCCAAACAATAAGTAAACATCTAGATTTCCCACCCTGCTTCATGCCAGAAATTTGCCTGCCCGCCACATCACAATAACTCTTCTTAATCAAGTTTCTTTTTTAAACCAGCATGAATGCTAAGTCACACGGAGGGTCCATATTTTGGCATTCCCCAACTATGCATTGCCCATATCCCCTCCTGCACTATCCAATGCACTTGCTAACAATGACTGCCCAAGCTTGGTGTTATTTTTATCCTTCCCCATCTCAGACTTCAGCAATTAAACCATGCTGCAATCAAGAACCACAGACATCCCTTTGGCTGGCTTTCCCTTAGCACAGCTTCCCCCTGAAGAAATACTGGGTGCCGTATTCATTTGGAGAATGTTAAACTCTGCAGACAAACGCCTTGAATACAGTATTGGGAGGGGGAAACACACATGCCTCCAGTCATTTCATGAGCTTCACCTATTGAAGAGCTCAGTCAGCATCAACCACTTAGCACTCTGCCACTTACAACCACATGTTCAGCTGGCAGCATCTACTAGACAGCAAGTGTGATGCTGGATGGGGAAGACAGCAGTGAAGCCAGCCAAATGGCTTCAGTGGACCTGCTGGCCACGTCCTACCTGCTTGAACTTCTGTAAATACCATGCAATAAAACTTCCACCCCATATCTGTTGGATTTGGGGGGTGAAGGGGCTCAATACAAGTTGGAATTTCTCTCACCAACTCTGCTGTTTTGCACCCTGAGCACTTGAAACTGTGACCTACTCTACCTGACCTATGATCAGGAAACGACTCTGGATAATATTGTGTATTGTAGTTGGCCATCCCAAACATATATCCCATCAGGTAAACGTGACTGGTCAAACAGGAACCAAATCTTACAAGTCACCTTTCTCTTTCTGTTCAACAAGAAGGAATAAAAAAAAAATCATTAGACAGAGACAAGAAAGGGTACAGTTAACACTAGGATGCTGTTGCCTAGTAGGACCTCTTGCATTTTAGAGCAGCAAGTTCAACCAGAACAGAAATCCAAAAGGATGTGGATAAAGATCCAGGTTAGAAGTGACCCAGCAGCCTCTATCGTCCTGGTAAATGCTGCTCCAGCACAGATATGACACCTACTCCAGCCCCATGCAAAGTTGCTGTGTCTGCTCTGCCAAATCATCTCCCTGCACTTATTAACAGCACTCTCCCACTCCAAGTCTTACTCGGGATTCAGCTCACACAGCTGACTTAACCCAATCCTTAAATCCACAAACCATATTTCTTTCTCAAGTGGCACACAGATCCCATCACAGGAACGACCTGTACTTTGCAGCACTGCTTTCTTTCAAGGTCAAACTGAGAATGTTTTATTTGATCACATTCACAGCCTCAAAGCAGTTCACCCTAAGGGGCACAGGCCTGTCAGATTACTTTATGCCCTGATGATAACTGTGCCAAGCCATTCCCACTTAAACCTTTCCCAAGTGATGCAGCTGCAACCAAGACAAATGAACAAAGCCGGAGTGTCTGCAGGTCATATCTGCTGATTGCCACCTGTGCCAAGGCATAAGTGGCCAAAGGAAGGCTACCCAAGAGGACACAGTCACTCTCTGGTTTCAGAAGCTAGGACCACACTCAAGCAAGCCTTTCAGAAACATGTGAGACAGCACAAGTCTTAAGCCTCTGAGGGACTAGCAATACGAGACGGCTTAGAAGGTTAAATTTCATACTTGTCTCATTAGGAATCATATTTGTACAAGTTAGACAACATTAAAAATACCTGAGCACATGATTTACCTTTTTTCCTCTTCTTTATTTTTCTCCTTTTACCTCTGTTAGTTCTAAGAAATCAGAGATCACATAGGAAAAGCCAAGCCTACAATGACAGGAAAAATAACTGTGTCGTCAAAACACAGAACCTAAAACTCAGGACTCACTCTTCACATCCATATCAATCTCTTGCCAAAACTTTTCCTCATTGCTCCATTTTCTTCACCTGAAGAAACCAGTACATTTACACAAGTACATTTCTCCAAGGTTATTCTGAATAAATATTAGATGTTATAGCATAAGCTCTTACACAAGGAAAGGGATTTCTGAAGCTCTTAAAAGTATTATTATGCACAGAAGAATAATTTATGCACAAGAAGAGTGGTCTTTAGGTACACGTATGGGACTTCAGTTTTTAGCTCATTCATAAGGTCCTACTCAGTCTAATGTTCTGAACTACAAAAAGAATAAAGGAACATAATTTTATCCAGACAAAGAGAATTGCAAACCATTTTTTACAAAGTTTAAAAAGAAAAGCAATTAATTATTCTGTGTACTTAACCTGAGAAGACAGCCAAACAGAGCAAGATAAAAAAAGGTTTTCCTTTTCCCGGGAGTATCATCCTCCTGAAATTTGTACCAAACAGAATACATACAAGAATGTGTTTACCGATGGTGTATGAGTCATGCTCCCAGCTGAGGGTTAAAAAGAGTAGCTCCCAAAATTGAGACTGTAACTTTCAATTCACAGGAGCAGGACTGCAGTGTTATGTCCTGTTAGTGAGAGGCAATAAGGATTAGAATAAGTGATCATTAGTTGCAAGCCCTATGCTATCCTCCAACATCAAAATATTGTTCAACTCAGGACAATCAAATTCTGTGCTTTGGCTTACCTCAACTCACAGAGGTGTTAAGCTTTCACTTGCTTCAGATTGTTAATACAATGCTTAACATTGGTATAAATAGTTTGGTCTAGAAAGAACATGAAAGGTACTTCATGTGGAAAAATAGTTCTGTGTTATCTTAACAAAATATTTATGATCACTGAGAAAGGCTGGAAGTTATTTTAACAAAAACCTCCAGTCAATTCTCACGTGGGTTCATTTCCTACAAGCTAAGTAACACAGCATGAGAAAACATGATGCAACATCGTCAGCCTTACAAAACAACCAGTACTTAGAGCAGGAAAAAAATATAAATCCATAAACTTCCCCCTTTCTTTTCATTTTGAACTGTAACAACTTCCCACTGTAATAATACTGTAGAAGGACACAGTCATCACACTTCACCTACAACTCTGCATTGGGTCAGCAGCCACCACACCACAGAGAAAATCTAATTTCTACTTCAGGCCTGCAGAGCAGAGAAACCATGGTATCTCCCAAATGTAACAGTATGGAAAAAGAGCCTGGACTTTGCCTCATCAAACAAAAGGCACCGCTGGGATAAAAAAATTGACTCTATACGCCAAGAAACACACACACCAGTGAAGTCAAGTTTCTGGAAATGTATTCTAACTTGAAACTGCATAGATATCTAAAGTTTCATTTAGAATTATTTAAAAAAATGAATTAAAGAAGGCAGGCAAAAGTGTCCTTTGCATAAGGTTACAGACAACATACAATTAACCCAAATGTTCTCCAAAGAGGTGGCAGAAAAGCAAGAGCAAACAGAGGAATGCATGAAACACAGGAGCAGCTAGTTTTGGTCCCATCCCCAGGATTCATACAGTTTAGAAAAGTGATTATAGTATTGAATTCTGGACTACCAAAAATACACATTCAAAATAGATGGAAAATTATTAATCTTGGTTTTCTATTGCAAAATTCTACTCAGTTGCAGTTTCTCTGCAACTCCACCAGCATGAGCAGCAGGCTAGTTCTTTATCATTTGCAAATTTAGCATCTATTTTGTCGCACCATATGTAGTCAAGAGAATTCAACCAGGAGAGTAAGGCTCTGCTACATCCTGTTCGTCCTTTACCTTCACAGAGGGAACAAGACAAAGCAGAAGAGGAAAAGGTGAAAAAAAACATTCTGGGTGGAGTTTGGATGCAATGAATACCATCTGACTCATTTCAATTACATACTCTATGCTACTGCCTCTACTTCAGCACTTACTTTCAGAGTTTAACACTGGGGCTGAAGGCAGATTAACAGCAGCAGTTCTGCAGGGAAGAGGCTGTAACACATTGAAAACAGCACAGAAAGGGACCAAAAAAGAAATTTCCCTTCCATTAACAGGGCAATCCAAGCAGAAGCTCAGAAACCAGCTCAACGCTCAGACAGGGAAAGGTCTAGAAAAGCGCAGTGGCCCCAGGAGTGCAGCTGCTTGCAGAGGGGAGGAAAGGCAACAAGTAAATAAAGTGTCAGGCAGGATCCCTCCAACCCCCCTTTCTCAAATAAATCAGTTAAACTTTTCAGAGAGCAGAAAATCTCCTTACTCCTCTGGATTAAAGACAGACTTAAAAGAATGTTTGTTAACAGACTACCTTCTCCTTGGGTCATTCCTGATGCACATCAGCTAACCACATGCAGAAAACTATGTTAAGGATGCCCTTGATTAAAAGGAAAAGTTTATTTCTGAATTATATTATTTTATTTATTATTTCTTATTTAAAGACAATTAAAAAGCTTACTGGATGTGGGATACAATTTTCATTTTGCTTCCGTGGAGTTTGATGACCATTAGACAAGTGTCTGTGGTACAGGAGTATCTCTTTGAAACATCTACTGGCCTTTTGCCATCCTGTATTATGAGGTGAAATGAAATTCAAGGTCTCAGATCTCCCACATGCAGAAGAGGCAGCAGGACAGTTATTTCAGAAGACAATTTTCAGGCTGCTTACTGACTAAGGAAAGCTGAGTCCCTACGGGATTCCAGTGAAATTTCGGGAAGCAATGATGTTCTATCCCAGCACCAAGAATGTTTTTGGTGACTTCGTTTGCCTGCCTACATGCTTTGCATAATGATCACACTATTAAAAGAGGGAAAGCTAATAATAAAAAATAAAGGCTAATTTACATTTCACTACATAATATCAAAGATAAGTAGGTAATTTTAAAAATAAGTTAAAAAATATGACACGAATGAGCAATACAGCAAAAATACCCATTACAAAAAAGTTCAGTACAAGAGAAGTAAGAAAAAGGAGAAGAGGAGAAGTGCTCATTCCAGGGGAACAAGTCAGATGAATAGGCATATACCACACAGATCCTAAGGAAAAGAGATAGTCAACAGGGTGAGCTTCTTTGTGAATACATTTTTAGTAAGAAATACTGATCCTCAGGAATCAAAGAAACAAAAGGATTTCCCTGAAATATTTTGTAAACTCAGACTGCTTCAGTCCTACTTGGGAACCAAGTCTAACCCCAAAATGCCTTCTCCATCTTGGATGAAACACCAACATTACAACATCAAGGAACTCCAGGATCATCTGTAAACTGACATGTTTGACAACTAAAACAAACTTTATGAAGTAAAAATCCCTTGTGTCCAGAAGCATTCCCACCAACACAAGACTGAAATCACTTTCCCTGATCTGCTAAAACACGAAAACAGAGAAAAGGCTCAGGGAAGCTGGACCTTGCCACACTGCAGGTATGGTACATCTTTTCTGAGGTCTTCACACCAAAGCAAACTAGTAAAATGTGAGTTGAATAGCTAACCCCTGTGTTATGTCACAAGCTGCTCGTGAGAACACCAAACTTCCTCCTAACATTCTTGCAAATGCTCACTTGTACTATTAACAAAAGGCAAATATTGCTGTGACAGTTTCCTTGATACAGACACTAACAAAATGCTAAATATTAGCATGAAAGTACTTTATCCTCTGCTTTTCCCAAGTCAACACACTTCAGAACATATATAAAAGTAATGTCACCTTCCTGGTATTTTTTCCATTTCTTTTCCCTATGTACCTCAAATGAGTTTTTCAAAAGAAAAACATAGTTTCAATGTATGCCTCCCAGCAAGTCTTGCAATTATTTTTGGAAACCCTGATAATAGCTCAGTGGGAGTAAAAAAGAAGTAATATATGGCAAAATCTGAATTTATCCATATTTTCTTCTTTTTCTTTATTCATTAATGCTTTATCTTTGGAAGACAATGCAATTTTGGTGGAACTGCTTTCCTCTCAGCTTCTGCACAGCGAGCATTTTGATATCTTCTGGTTACAATGAAACTCCATTTTGGAACATCATATCCATGCTTCTGGGAAGATCCTGGTAACACATTCACTGGTTCTGTCTAACAAGTACAAGCTTTCAGTTAGCTCTGCTCCACTAACACTAGAACCAGTAACTGCAAGGGAAAGGAATGAGACCAAAGGAGAAAAGGAAAACAAACATCAAAGATAAAGCAAAAGGCCAACCTCTTTTCACATAGATAACAATAGGAACTGAGAAAGCCAGTGTACGCCTCCCAATTAACCAAACTGCTCAAAGCTCAAGAGGGAAGAGTAACAAGTACATGAAAACAATCCTGGTATGCTGTTCTGGTTTCACGATCAGCAGAGCCATTTACTGTATCTCCAAACACTCCCTTGCATCAGATATCATCAACAGGGTCAACCTGCCCTTTCACTTTCCAGCACTCCGTTTTTCTGCTCCCATAGTCTCAGGGAAGCTCACAGGCAGCAGTGGATGTGCATACCTGGGAGCCAGAGAACCTCCCTTCCACTTTGTCACCAGCTTGCAATTACAGTTACTTGCTGAAAGCCACAGCACCTCACCTCACCTAAAAATAGCAGCAAGTTGGTTTTTTTTTTTTTTTGGTAAAGAATTGCTTTTTAAGGAACTATTATAGTGGCAGAAAAATTAGAGCTTACTTTAAAATATTTAAAATTATAGTTCCTGGAGAATTTGCTCAGTAGTCTATTCAATTCTCTAATAATTTGAGGAGAACAATCAAATTTAAAATTCGTTAAATCTCTCATCCAATTTCAGCATCCCCAATGATAGAACAAGCTCTTAAATAAAGCTAGTGATTGCTCATTAACAATGTGAAGACTTCACTGTAATTTTTGCAATAGTTTTTTTGGGAATTCATGTATGCCTGAAGAGACTATAGCAAAACAGTTTGTAGTCTGTAGTTTAGTTTAACTTCCGTAATCTCAGAGTTGGTAGCAACACTTACTGCGATTCATGGTCAAGATTCAGAGACAGTAACAGAAAGAAATCAAATACTGAATCCTGCATCCAGTATCATCAAGGAAAACGATGTGTCTACCGATACAGCAATCAAGTGCAAGGACATGCCCTGACTCTGAAGCTACTCCCACTGCCAGTTGGATGCGTCCAAACTAACACTGCCTTTTGCCTGGCTGGCAAGGCTACAACCAGGTCCTGATCAGACACCCTCTAAAGTAAATACCATGGTAAGAGTGAGTCAGGTAAACAAACCACCGGGAAAGCCAGCCCAGCTCTGGGGTTGGCTAATGGATTTTTCTTTCAGTTTGGAGCTTGTCTCCCTTAAGTGTCACCCCAAACTGAAAAGCACTTAGGGAATATGTGACCAGCCACCATTAGCAAGTGCTTCGGCTGCCAGGTCCACAGGAAGGTGTCCCAAACCCCAAACGTTTCACCATTCCTGGACAGCGGGAGGCATTTACCAAACCGTGTTTCCTTCCAAAGGCCCTTTTGATTCCAGGATCAAGGACCGAGACTGTTGTTCACCGGCGGGGACCCCATCCTCGGTCCCTGAGCCCCCAGAGCCGTCACTACGAGTAGAGGAGCCCGGTACTGCCCCTTGCCATCCGTCGCCGGTCCGGGTACCGGCCACTCCCGCGGGGACTTTCAAGGGCAGCAGACCATGCGCATCCTCGGGCTCCCAGGAAGGAGCTTCCCAGGTGAAGAGCTACAGTCGGGGCCGGACACGCGGCGCCGCGGATTCCGCCCCCCACGCCGTTTACCCCGCCGCTCCCGCTG
>VXAY01000174.1:745002-824104 GCA_013399855.1 Oxyruncus cristatus
CCCAGTTTGAACCAAATTGTTGAATAAAACCCAGGACTTAATTCAGTACTACAGTGCTACCAGTCAAGGGACAGACTTATGAGAGAACATTAACAATGTGAAAGTTACGGCCATCCCGCATATAGCAACACTGAGGAGCTTCAGTATTTGGGAACTGGGCCCGTTTCAATTGTGCTGTAATACAGCAATCAGGCTAATTTAAAGAATCTTCTAAAATTGAAGAAACCATGGCTTCTTCAGATGTTCTCAGAAAAAACCAACCCACCCACCCCTCAAGCCCTAAACAAACAACAAAAAAACCCCCCACAAACAACAACAAACAAAACCAGCAACCCCCCAAAATAAAAAAAAAACAAACCACAAAAAACCCTCAACAAAACTGGAAGCTCAGTCTCAAAACCTTGCGTCAGGGGTAAGTAAGTTCAGCTTGGAACAAGCTGATGGGGAAAAAGTTCGAACAGGATTGTCTGATCATCTCTGTTTCCGCGGCCAAGGCAGCCACGGGAAATCTCCTAAGCAAACAGAATGCTACAACAATAGGCAATCTGCACAACCTTCTGCTTACTCCAGTTGATGTATCTGAAAATCAAATTAACCTCTGACTTTTATGGGTCATGGTCTTTCAACTATTGTGTGTAACAACCTAAGAAACCGGATATAAAAGATGCTTTTTAACAGATTTAAAGCGATAAAGCAAGAATGATAATCTTCCACCAAGTAGCTGACATAGAATAAGCATGCTGACCTTCTGGAAATATAATTATTTTTGATTGGACATCTGTGTTTACAGGGTTTTTTAACATAAAGTATTTTTAAAAAATATCTGTAGTTATTTCTGTGGAGCTGTGGCCCCTTTTGAGACTGATGCATGCACCTCAAAGACATTTAAGTAACGAGAGTAAATAATTAGCATGCCATAACGTAACACTGATTCTCAGCAATTGCTTTTCAGCTTAGCCACTGAAAACAATTCTCACCATGGTACAGGGGAGTTCCTTTTGTCCTCTGTTTTCATACCCCTTTACTCTCCACTTGAGCCCTTTCCGGAGCCCTCTCTGAAGCAGGGAGGTGGCAAGGGTTCACTCCCCATGGCTGGCAAACCTCTCAGCCTCCCAGGATGCAGTGCAGTTGTGGTACCCCATGGCTGGTCCAAAACTTGACACCAGCCTAAGTAAAGCTGACTCTGGTCTCCCTGAAGACAAGAATCAAGTAACTCTGCTGCAGCTTGCTGCTTTCCTCCACCAGGCACAGCACGGGGCTGGCAGTGAAGGTGGTGGGGCAGTCTGGGGGGCCAATCAGCCCAGTTTTAGAAGCTCCAGCCCTCACACAACCATCCACCTGTGCCAAAAAACAGGAACCACGGTCACAGCTACACTGTTGTTCTTGGTCCCTTGTGCCTGTACTTTGCTATCCCAAATCAAAAATTGATTTCCTCCATGGATTTCAGTATCTACTTGTGTTTTTACAACAGGATTTGCTGAACTACAGGAATTTGCAGTTCCAAAAAATGACCTGTGATTAAGAAGAATGTGGAAATGTATTGTCTATGTTTATATATTATTTATTTAATAATAAAGGATTTAGATGTGTGAGGAGCACTGTAAGAGACTTCCCTTGACAGTGCTCAAAACAACCCTGCTGTGGACAGACCCCCGTTTCAGCAGCAGCTAAGGAGAGATGTGGGCCTGGAAGTCAGAGTCAAAAAGTTCCCTGTCATGCTAGCAGGGAAAGGGTCTGAAGCTCAAGAGGAGACTGAAGAAAAGTGTTGACACCACAAAGAAAGCTATGGTGCTCCATTAAATCTGATGAAGCCTGAAATTCAAAGCTGGTCAGAAAGGCTTGTATAAACTGCATAGGAAGCACTTAAAAATGCTGATAAGCAGGTATCTCTCCAACCCTCTTGGCTACAGTAATGTGGCAGGTTTTCAAGGATGAAACTCTTTGCAAGAAGTTTCTTGGGAAAGTTTGGTCTGTTAGTGCTTTCAGTCAAAACCAGAGGCTCTCTGAGTTCAAACAAACACGTTTAAGGAAAACAGTGACAGCATTGTGCTGCTCTGCTTCCCAGTTTGTTTTCATGTGCTCCTCACAGGGGATTTTGTGACACGGGATTATAGCGCACACATACAATTATCTTTTTATTCTAGATGCCCTAAAGCCATTCAGTGAGAGTACGCATCCAGCTGGGTTTTTTTAACAAGGGACCAAAACTGGTCTTTGGCACTGCAGTATACTGAGTCTGCTGTCCTTCTCTGGGAGTGCACAGGGGACTCACCCAAGGAGGGCAGGCACCATGCCTCGTGATTTTCATGTGATACCTCTGCCTGGAGGGGTTTGTCTCGAGGCAGGGTCTCTTCCCTGAGCACAAACTTGCAAATGACCAGAAATCCTCCCAAGGATGGGAACCGAAAACTAGTCCCTGCCCCTCCTGGGAAAGGAATGGAATGCTGAAGAGAAGTGGTGAGAATTGGTATCAGCTTCCTCATAGGGAAAAATGGATAAGATTCTAAGATAGGGCAACAGATGGTTGAAAATGGAAAAGGCATCCAGCAATAATAAAGATATTAATTCAGTAATACAGATTATGATAATTTTGGACTATTATAATAATAATGCCGTTTTTAGTTCTATAGTGATGTTTCAGTAAAGACTTTCGTTCTTGGTAAAAAAGAAGTTTTGGAACTATTGATTCAATAAATAAAGAGTGCTTTGGTAGGCTATAGTTAATAGTATTGAAGTAAACATCATTGTCTGGATTTTAAAGCCATATATTAAACATTGTTATGGAGATCTTTCTGCAGGAAATTCATAGCTATTTAAGCCACCTTGATGCTGTTACTCTGCAAAAACACAGTCATAAGAGCTTCACAGAAACTACAGGGTTAGAACTTGTTTCCAACTGCTCCTGAAGCTGCCAAGGAAAGCAAACCTGATTTTTAGAAAGTTCTTCCACTTGGCTTTAGCCACCTTTCAGCTTCAGAAAAATTTGTGTGTGTTAGCAGCTCTTGAGAAACAGTGCAGTTCCATCGTGTGCCCACGGCTTTATTTCGGATCTGGACTTGAACACTTGACTGAATTTCTGACTCAACAGTAATTTTTGTAAAAAGTCCTGTTGATTGTAAGTTATCAAAACCAGGGGCTCATTTTACTGCCTTCAATACTCATCTTTTCCTGTTGTTTCCTAACACACACATCATCAGTTTTATCTTGAACACTGATTTGGAAAAACTAACTTACTGTATCATGGTAGTAATACTGTGAGAATGTGTAAACTCAAATAAATTTTTATATGACAGCTTGCCAGAATTGCTCACCCATGTAAAATTAGTGATATGCCAACACTGGCAGGATTAGCACATAATCGTATTTTCTGTCCCTTTTTTGGTGATAATTGTTATACTAAAAATAGCAGTGAAGGGGAGCTGCAGTGCATGTGGTTTTAGTTTTGACAACTTGGGTAATAGCAGTGGTCACAGTGAAATGAAATAATGCATGTGTCAGCACAACAGAGTTGCCAGAGGAAATATCCAATATTATTCTTGATAATCTCCCCATGACCTGCACTGAAGCACAGGCTGTTTCTTCTCCCCACTTAAACTGAAGCACTCTCAGCCAGGGCTACCCCGAGGAAATCACAGAATCACAGAATGGATCAGGTTGGAAGGGACCACAGTAGGTCATCTGGTCCAACCTCCCTGCACAAGCAAGGTCATCCTAGAGCACATGGCACAGGATTCCATCCAGACAATTCCTGAATATCTCCACAACCTCTATGGGCAATCTGTTACAGTGTATTGTCAGCCAAACAGTAAAGAATTCTTCCTCAAGTTCAGGTGGAACTTTCTATGCATCAGTTTCTGCCTGTTGCCTGTTGTCCTATTGCCTGGCACCACCAAGAAGAGCCTTGCTCCATCCTCTTTATATCCTGTCTTCAGATACTTACAGACACTAGGAAATCCTCTCTCAGTTCTCTCCTTTTAAGACTGAAGAGCCCCAACTCTCTCAGCCTCTCTTTGTAAGAGAGATGCTCCAGTCCCCTAATCATCTTTATCGTCCTCTACTGGACCTGCTCCAGGAGCTCCACATTTCTCTTGTACTGAGGAGCCCAGAACTGAACACAGCCCTCCAGATGTGGCCTCACTAGGGCTGAGTAGAAACGCTCTGGGAACTGCTGTTCAGCCAGTTCTCAATGATCCGCCTGACTGCCCAGTCATCCAGCCCTCACTTCCTGAGTTTTCCTAGCAGGATATTATGTCAAAGCCTCGCTGAAGTCAAGGTAGACAACATCCACTGCTGTCCACTCATCCATCAAGGTAGTTGTTTCATCATAGAAGGCCATCAGATTGGTCAAGTGTGATTTACCTTTAGTGAATCCATGCTGACCTACTCCTGATCACTGTCTTGTCATCCATGTGGAGAGAGATGGCCTCCAGAATGAGGCTCTCCATCACCTTTCCAAGGAGTGAGGTGAGGCTGACTGGCCAGTAGTTCCCTGGTTCCTCCTTTCTGCCCTGTTTGGAGACTGGGGTAATGCTTTCTTCCACACTGCCCAGGTGCAGAGCCAGCACGGGCTCTCTGTGAAAGAGAACATAAGATCACAGCAGCTCATGCTTCTCAGGCTTGAAGACAGTTATCTTTTGTAGAAACACAACGCTTAATACATTTTTGTATGAGTCATGTGTCCTTCCTCTTCTATCTCTTCCAAACAAATTCTCAGTGTGTCTGCATATCACTTCTACCATTAACACAGTAGCTGCATATCTTGTATATAAAAAGTTCATATGAGCTCAGAATTCTCTCAATAAAATAGAGATTAATTCCATAACAACAACAGCAAAATTTATGCAGAAAACTGTTGCCTTTACAACAGAAAGAAATGTTACGTGAGAATCTCCTGCAGAGTGGTGGATCTTTTGATATTTTTTCATGGAAATCTCTTCAGAATGTTTTTCTTTTCTGCAGAAATAAAATAAACATTTAAAAAATAGCCAGCAGGCAAAATATTACCATATTTTAAATTTGAACAAGTTCTTCTGATTTCTTTCATAAATGCCATTAAAGTCAAAAGGGAATTCTGTACTTACATTCTGAAGCATCAAACTGATCATGTGATTCACACTAAAATTCAATCTGAATAGCAAAGTTTTAATGCACTATAAGGGAAAACAAAGCTACCCTAAGGCTCCTTCTTATCCATTACAGGGAAAGAACTATCTCTGTTGGAAACTTAAAAGAGCTGTATTATGCGTACATCCGTGTGCCTGCATACAGAGATACTATAAAACACCTTATGCTTTCACAGATGGTATATGACATTGTATACACATAGATTCAAGTGGTTTCTGGGCTGGGCAGTATGACTGAGTCTGTTCTGGTGTGAACAAGTGATCTTTGTGTGCACACAGCCTGGCCCTGCACTGCCACACTGCCTGCAGTGTGCCTGCAACCCTTGCTGCTCTGCACAGGGATGGCTGCAACCCCTGTGCAGCCTCCTGACAGCTGGCACTGAGATGTCTGTTCAGTGTATGAGTAACTAAACCAGGCCAGAAACTGTTATGGTGTGCACACTGTCTTGGAGAGGGCTTGCTCTTGAATAAGCAGGTCAGTTTACTTCTAACTGGGCATGGTTTACCTCCAGCAATGCAAGTGTGGATGGACAAGCATAGAGCAGGTCAAAAACAGGAGTGGTTTTTTGATTTCCCTGGTGTTGTTGCTAGCAAGGCAGTATGATTCACACCGGAAATTACCACAACTGTGGGCTGTCACAAAAATCACAGCTGTTGTATTATGGAAAAGATGGAGTCCACTCCCAACACCTTGTAGCCCCTATCCATCTTCTTCCTTTACAATTCAAAATTACAGGTATGCTACTATCCCCCCTGGCCTGGAAAGGAGACAGCTCCACTGTAAAGACTTTTGAGATAAATGGTTTCTTGTAATTGCGTTTAGCTTTTGAATTCCCCAGCCAACTGCATGCTAAACCATGTCCTCCTGGGATGCAAATAACTCTAAAAGGTGAAGAGTGGAGGTCAGTACTGCCTCGGGGAGTTCTAGCCCAGATTTTGGTGTACACTGAGCCATATCATCTCATGATGTTTCACAAGGCTCAGCACAACCATCGCTCACATAGCTGTCTGGATCCAGGAGTACCATCACACCAGCCTCAAGGACGAACGCCAATCCCTTCAGTCTGCCTGGGAGCAGCCCATGCAAAAGAGAGGACCTCTGGCAGAGGACTATCGTGGATTAACCCCTCCTGGCAACTAAGTACCATGCAGCTACTCCCTCCCTCTCTCTCTGTCTCCTTCCCTCCTCATTCCTGGTGAGATGGGGGCAAGAATCAGAAAAAGGTAAAATCCATGGGTTGAGATAAGAGCAGTTTAATAATTGAAGTAAATTAAAATATAATATTAATAATAACAACAAGAACAATGAAAAGGCAAGTGATAAGTGATAAGACCCAAGAGAAGCAAGTAATGCACAATCCGATTATTTACCACCCACTGGTGGATGCCCAACCCAGCCCTGAGCAGTAATCAGCTCTCCCAGCTAGTTCCTCTCAGTTTATACACTGAGCTTGATGTTCTGTGGTATGGAATATCCCTTTGGCCAGTTCAGGTCAGTTGTCCTGGACATGCTCCCTCCCAACTTCTTGTGCACCTGTTTGTTGTCAGAGCATGGAAAACTGAAAAGTCTTTGACTTAAGTAACCACTACTTAGCAGCAACTAAAACATCACTGTGCTATCAACATTATTCTTGAACTAAATCCAAAACATGGCACTGTACTAGCTACTAGGACGAAAATTAACTCTGTCCTACTCAAAACCAAGGCAGGATAAAGTAGCTGCTGTTTCCCACTCTAGAAGCCCAAGCTGTAGCCTTCTCCCCTGCAGGGCTCACTGAAGGCACTCCCATGTGTGAGAATGCCAGCGCTCTCTGCTGAGTTTTTAAAGAACATTGTTAACTCCATATGTGTCTTTTGGCTCCCTGCTTTTTATTTCTGTGTTTTATCTGCTGGCATTCTTAGAGTGTTAAAAGTTGAATTTAACCTTGTCAAAGGAGGACTGTTTCTATTTTAAATTGAAGCATTTTGTGCACAAATCATATTTTCCTTGCAACATTTCCTTATGGTTAAATATTTGTGCTGGAATTCCTAAATGATAGTACAAAAACAGTCAAATGAGCAGAGGAAGAGCAACTTCTGTTCCAGAAAGGAGTTTAATGATATCCTCAATATCTTGTAAATGAAACTACTTTGTATCCAAGGCAGTAGAAGGAGTAGCAGCTATATATTTTGTGACAGATTTAGCCTTTTCTTTTTCCCCTCCCTCCCAAATTTTTATGAACGTATCATGATTTCCTGAAATCCATTTGGTGAAATCTCTTGGATTGTTTTATTCTGCAAATTGACTTATCTCCTAAGTTGATTCACAAGAGTTCTTGTGCCCATACATCATCTTCTCACACATGTAGCTGACATTACTGGGGCAAGTCACAATTACTAGTCATTTCCTGGGCATTTCCATACCCTCCTTGCATTTAATTAAACCTTAATTTTCTTTGAATATGCCGGTGTGTGGCACTAAGATCCACTTTCTTCTGGACCTGACTAGGCATTTTCCTAGAAAAACAGGATTTTAACCATTAGTAAAATCCTGCAAAATGACAAAAAATCACAAAAAAAAAAGGTTAAATTTACAGACTTGTTGCACTAGAGAATGGAAATAAATTAAGTTGTCTTGGCTTTGCTTAATCTGAGCTACAACCCCAGTGTTTCAGGTCCTTGGAATAAATTTCCTTATTACTGTGCAGCAGGGCATCCCTTCTCCAGAGTCCTATAACAAATCCTGGCTGTTACATGACTGCACACCCAGAAAACATTTCTGCATTTCTCAACTGAAATTCTTTGTGTGTTTTCTTCCCATGTAAATTGGTTCCAAAATGATTTAGGACAAATATGAAAATATCTGAATCATCCCTTAGTGCAAATGCTGTTTGCTCAGCTCTTCTTCCTGTGAGTGTCTGTAGAATGAAACAGTAAATAAAACCAGAGAAAGAGAAATTGCAGGACAAATGTGACTTAGCATTGAAATTGAATGTAGCCTGGTAAAACCCGGCCATCACCTTTCAGTGATTATTTGGAAATAAAATACATTTTCTTGAAGTGCTTGAAATTCTTTTTTACCGTCAGGGTATTTTAGTAAATGCTACTTTCAAATGTACATTTCAAATCAAAATAGAAGCTTTTGCAATTTTAACTATAAAACCTACTAGAAACTATTGCCTCTGCCTGAATACACTGGTAACAAAAAAACCTCATGTTTGTCTGTTTGAAATAATTAACATCTCCCATTTGAATAGGTATACTGCATGCATCCTCATTTTCTGTTCTTTCAATAGGTGTTCTGAAACGGAACATACTGGACAGGTGGGTAAAATACATGGGCGACAATTATTGCATGGTTGTAATCCAGTACACTGAGGTCCTTACTTCAGCTGGGGCTTGATAATGGAGATACAATAAAAGATAAAGAACAGTACTTTTTCTTTAATATCTCCAAGAAAATATATTTTGTATTGCCACAGAGATAACAATATAGCTGAATTATTTTTTTCTGCAGAAAAACTCAAGGTAGACAGCAGCCATTAATAAACCGGACAATTTTCTCCAATACTGAAAAAGATATTATGAGACCATAAGATTGTTCAGCTGATGAGCCTGCTTCTGTAATCTGTTTTGGATAATAACATTATAACAGTACACAAAGTATGCCTATATGAAAGATATTAATGATTTCTTCTGAAGTAAAATATGGAGTAAAAAAAAAAGCTGTCTGAAAAGAGTGTAATTGATACTGTATAAGACAGCAATTAAAGGCAGAGGTGGGGATGTTACATTTTGTTACATTAAAATGAATACTAATCATTATGGTATGAGTGGGACTAAGTTTTGTATGGAAAACATAGTGCATTTGTCTGTTTATTTAGACCATGCTTTTCAGGTGCTTTTATTAGGTCAGTCTAAACCTTTTTTATTACCTCATTTTGAATCGTTTTGCTTTAAGAAACTTCCACTGATTCAGCTGTACTTTCTATCTGAACTCTACCTCACACTGAATTTTAATGTCAAATATAATTTAAAAAAAGTTCAGACGTGATTGAAAGGAATGGTAGAAACAGGTGTCAGATTTCTCAATATCTAGTATTTTTTCCACTATAAAGTACTTGTATCAATCTTTTAGGTCAGAGAAGGAATATGAAATTTGGCAAGGGACTTGGTTCTAGATTCACTAAGCTTGTTATTTCTTCTGGGAAAACCTACCTGTTTTAGAAACCCAAGAAAGTCTCAAGCTCTACAAGTTTTCCTGCATTTATTCAACGCAGGTGAAAATTACAGCAGACTTACACCGACAGACTAGATCTGCTTGCAGGCATCCAGGAAGGTGCAAGTCTGAGGGCAGTTGTTTCACATACAAATGACTGAGTGGCACTGCCAGTGTTCCTTGCTCTGCATCATGCATTTAAGTGTGTACTATGTATCTATAGTATGTATTGCTCCATCCCCGTCCCACTGCAAGCCAAATTGTCTGTTTGGCTGTTAGGGTGATGGAGGTCACTCACTTGCTTTTGTGTTAGATGACAGTGATCGTCTTGCCCTCCGAATGCAAGTAAACTGCACTTGCCGCCAGAAAAATAAGAGCACATTAAAAAAACAACTAGATAAGCATACTAGTTAATAAACACTTGGGGTAGTGCAGTTAAAGGCTTAACTCAAATTTATTATAATTCCCATTGCTGTGTAGTGTGTGCACGCTATCATAATCCACCACTATAACCTAACTATTAGAAACACTGAAAATTAGAACAATAAACCAGCAAATGGGTGTCTGGATCATGCTGACAGCACACCATGACATGGTCGTAACTTTTATTGCCCTAATAACACTAAAATAATGATAGCTGTAGGATCAAATGGTCTAAATGGTGAAGCCATTGATGAAAACATGCAGATTCTTTTGAACTTGGGTTTGAAAGAATCTGCATGTCCAATGTCACACCAAATGGCTGACTTTTGGAGTGTGCCATTTAACCAGCTTGTGTCTCATTCCAGGTTTTAATGAATTTCTAAATAGTTCTGCAAAACTTTGGGATCAAACCTTCATCTTAAATCCTGGGTTTAAGATGCAAGTCTTATAGGTAAGGTGTTCAAAAAGACCAAAATTAAGATAACTGGACTTCCTCTGCTACCTCAGTTATTAGTTTTTCTCAGTTGTGTCTCCAAACAGCGTCTTGGCTGTAAATTCAGGTTCCAAAGATGCTTATTTAGGATGGTTGATGAATATTCCCGGTTGTAGTGTGGTACTGGGATCAAGCCCTGCTGTCATAGCCTGTGTTTGTCGGTCCCAGTGAGACGTGAGCTGCTGAATCAACTGCGCATCAGGCTGTGTCCTCCTCAAAGGACAGACCCCCCCCCAGATATTTAAGGGATCCCACCAGCTGCTCACAATCAGAAATCTGATGAACCCGGCACATGGGACAAAACCAGAAGGGTTCTCTGCACCATTCTGTTAATTCCCTGGAGATATGCAAGGCTTCATGCAACATGTGGTATTTCCTCATTGGATATCTGTTATGAGCACATAAGATTGCTTGTGCTGGTGACCAGCAGGTTAGCTACAGAGTTGGATTTCTCAGCCTGTCACGTCTGAGGTGGGAGTAACTACTACACAGAGCTAAGATGCAAAGGTTCCTCTCAGACCACATACAGGTGTTCATTGCAGGCAAGGAAATACAGACCACATGGTGGTGGCTCTTCCAACTATCACACTGAGTCCTGATGAGACCAAATAGATTGCCATGTAAGCAGTCAGGGAACCTGACATTGACAAATTTAGTTCGGGAAGCTTTTGTAGGCATTTGCAATGGAAGGATGACTTGCAGGGTGTTAAGCATACTCGGAAGATACATTTCAGAAAACTCAGGCTACTTAACTGTCAGTGATGCATCTGAACAAAAATACGTGCTTATGGCAGCATAAGGAAGATTGGTAGTTTTCTTCATCCCTTTTAAATCAGATGATAATCACAGGTCAAGTTTCTCTGGCAATAGAAATATTCTCGTGAACAGAGCAAAACTTGATGCTGAAAAAGGTCCCACAAAGAAGGCAGAAAAGAGGGAAAGGGAAAGAACCTGTCTTACCATTGGCCCAAAGAACACTTCAGATGTGACCAGCTCTCAAGGATCAGTGCAACACTTTAACGAAAATACCTGAGCTCTGAAAGTAGGGGTGCCTATTTCTGAAACAGGATGATCTGCTCTAACATTGTGGGCTTGAGAAGCAAACGGCCATCCAGGAGGGCTTCCCAGCCTCCTCTGGCCTTGTAGACAGACCATAACCTTCATACAGTGACCTCAATACACTTCATTTTTTTCGGGGAAGAAAGATAAGGAGAAGGGACAGTCTTTTTATTCCTATGGTCTCTACCATCCTGAATCACTGGCCTCTTGTTGCTATCTTAACACAAATAATGAGAATAATACCAGGAGATGAGGCTTCCAGTTAACCTGGAGTTTTTCTGGAATACCTAGTGGAGACTTACATCCAAGAACTATTAGAAATAGTGAGTAATATGCCATTCAGTGTCTGCCACATTTGGAATAAACCTAAAAGTTGGTTCACCTCATTCTTTCAACGCCTTAAGGCCTCAAAGTTGTTGTAGGCATGATGTTAAATGCCTTGCTGGAGCATGTACATCCCAGGGAGCCATGGAAAGAGATGGCACTGTGGGGAAAATTATATGTGCCTAGGCATTCTCAGTGACATCTATTGGACAACTCTGTTGGATTGGTTCCCAGCACTAATTTGCAATAATCACAATAATTTACATTCAAGTCTTAATTAATGAAGTCCTGGATATTTATGGGAAGGGGGATCTTGAAAGGATAGGGTGTACTTTCTGTTCTATTTCTGCCACTTTTTATTCCAGCGAAACTCTACTCATGACTCACTGCTCATTACCATCTCCTGGCAATGTATACAGAGAGAAATGTACAGCAGAACAAAATGTTTCTTACCCTGATTATTTGTTTCTTTTCAACAGCCCAATACCTCCTTTACCGCAAAGTGGTAAATGGCTTCCTCATAATTTCAAATTCTCAAAAATATGTATGTGAGGAAACACTTGAACATATGATTACCTCCAGGTTACTTGTATATTGGTTTATCATCTCTGTGCAAAATGGTTGGGGTGAGTGTAGAGTGGAAAATCCTTTTCTGTGAGCTGCACAGACAGGAAGCATTTAGGTTTGGGTCCTCCAGGAACAGCACTCAACTGTCTCTGAGCCGTTGAGGCACCTACTACCTGATGGTGACAGGTGCTGAGGGAAGTTGCTAATATAAAGAATACCATGAGATAAAGAGGTTTCCGTTATATAGTAGGTCACAGAATCATGGAATCACAGAATGATTTGGGCTGGAAAGGACCTTGGAGATCATCTAGTTCCACCTCTCTGCCATGGGCAGTAACACCTTCCACTAGACGAGGTTGCTCAAAGCCCCATCCAACCTGGCTTCGAACACTTCCAGGGATGGAGTATCTATCTACAGGCAACCTGTACCAATGTCTCACCAACCTCACAGTGAAGGACTTCTTCCTAATATCTAATCTAAACCTACTCAGTTTCAGTTCGAAGCCATTGGCCCTTGTCCCATTCACTACAGGCCCTTATAAAAAGTCCTGCTCCAGCTCTCTTGCAGGCCCCCTTGGGGTACTGGAAGGCTGGTATAAGGTCTGTCCACAGGCCTCTCTTCTCCTGGCTGAAACCACCAACTCTCTCAGCCTTCCTTCAGGTAATTAGTAAGGTAATTCTTAACTTCAGGTAATAGTAAGTTAATTAACTTATTAACCAGTACCTACTTTAAAGCACCGCTGGGTTTGTGGTGTGTTGATCGCTGTTCAGGCTGGTTGCTGGAGCTTCTTGAAATCTCTGACTTGGTAACTTCTGAAGTACACCTTTATCTCCCTCTGCTACCTTACGTGACTGCTGCTTCCAAATGTAGGACTTGTACGTTGGCTTTGTCCTTCTTGCTGTACAGGGTGGTTCTCAGCAACCTGCAGTGGTGCACGTATGGACAACATCTGGCCTGTATGGTGACATCCTGCACTGGTGTGCACCGTCCCCTTTGTGCCCAGTAGTTGCTTTTGGAAAGAAATCTGATTACACCACCATGGAGAGATCCGTGATGGATGGCAGTAGGTCCTCTGCTCCATGCAGTGCAGACATGGCTATCGGGAATGAAGATCACCCGATTGTGACTTCAGTTTCCACTTGCTTGAAGGCACAACTCTTGAAAACTCTCTTCCTTTGGAAGAATTAATCATTTACCTTACAACCATGCCACATTTTATGGAATTATTAACTACTGATATTTAATGGGGAAAAAAGCCAGGGATCTTTTCTGGGTTTAATGCATTTGATGCTGTTCTAGTGAAATTACTTTATGTGGAATCTTATTAGACAAGGGTAAAGTCCACTGCAAAAATGATGTGTATGCTTTGGGAAAGAAAAGTATGTTTTAACCTGCTTTTTTTAAAGATATGGAAGCGGAAGCAGAGTCTGTGAGCTCTAACTCTGTTCTGTGAGCTATTAAAACAGATCAGGGAGCTGATGACTCCTCAGCAAAACAGGCACAACAGAGGAGTGGTGATCTGAACATGGGCCAGCCAGGCCATTCACAGGTGAGTAGGAGGGACAAGCTGAAGGATAAACCTCACATGGAAGGTGAACCAGATTAGGGGGAAGAGTCTGTGGGAGGTGGGTTTGCTGCCACTGAAGAGGTGTAAGGAACAGGGGCAGCAGTCACCTCAATATCTCTTCACCCCATCTACCCCTCTCTCAGCAGTAGAAGTTAGATGAGCTTTCCAGAGATGTAATGCCTCTTCATGAGACACTGAAGAGAGGACAAGCTTCTTTGGCCAGCCCTAACACTGTGATCCCCTCTGCAAATACCTATTTTTCACATGCATAAAGCCAGTGCAGTGATATAGGATAGCTAGGTATGTCTGGAATCTGGAATCTGAGTCTGAATTATAGAAATAATATAGGAATCTGAATAATAGAAAAACACTGAAATTATCCTAGGGAAGAAGCATATTCAGTTACCCATTTACAGCCTGCAAACATTTCATATCTGACAGTAGGACAAAGCACTGTAAAAATTCCCTTATGAATGTGAATGTCTGCTCCGTTTTGCACTTAAAAGGCAACATCTGATTTGTGTCTGTATTTTATTAACAAAAGACTGGGAAAATGAAATCTTCTCAGATATTACCTTTATTGTACCAGATATTTTTGATAGTATGTTGTGGAAGAAAATGCCACATTTCATTAAAGTTTATAATTCATACACCACAAAGGTTTTGGCAGCAGTTTAGAAACCCAGAGGTAATTTTCAACTTTACCCATTTTTCAGTCTCCAAAGACTCTTAAAAAAAATGCCTTTGATGACCTCTAAATCAGCTGGTGTTCACTGGTCTGTGTGGGGATGTGTGCTGTTGTACATCAGCTGTGGGGCTGCCTTTGGTATAAGTAGCTTAGTTGTGTCAGCAGTTTTCACACTGTTTAATTTTCATACACTTGGTTACACAACACATTCTCAGACCTTCCAGCTGTGCCTAATGAAAATTCATACTGACACTCATTCTCATCTCAGCATCCCTCTTGCTCTGGGTGTTACCTTATTATTTTTTTATTAGTCCACTTAGAAAGAACCTCAGCGCTCCCAACGTATGAAATGTGATGTATGTTGAGGATAATCTCCTGTCACTGAAGGCTTCTCCTCTGCTAGTTCTCTCTGTGTGCTTCATCTCATCTGTTTGCCACCCATCAGAAAGGGTAGCAAAACATTTGGTTTTGAAGGGTTGTGTGCTTGATTTTATGTAACGTAACTGTATGAGCAGAGCATGTTTTTTGATGCAATTCATGATGAAAAACCTGTTTGGCAGTCTTGGACTTTTTTCATGGATTATTTTTGAACAGATTGTACTTTTCTTGAATTTATTAATTATTCAAAATGTTAATTACTTTGGGGGGAATGATTATGGGCAATTTTGTGTGAACATTTGGTATGCCATATTCCACTTCTGGGGCCATTACTTTCTTGTGTAGATAGATGAAGGCACATCGTGTTTTCCCTGTTTTGTTGACAGAAATGCTAAAAAATATCAATGCAGTTTTGCTCAGAGGTAAGAGCTTAGTGAGAGAGAAAAAACCCTAGAACATTTTCCCCTAAAATCCTGGCTAGATAAAAGAGTCTTTCTAAGACTAATTTATGAAATAAAGAAGATCACTGTCAGATTTCTTTTATTTACTTATCAAATTTTAATTTCTTGTAATAACTTGCACAGAAAGATAGTAGGATATGTCCTTATAGTCCTAGTGGCGGTGTCCAACACCTTAGGTCATGACTGCCTTGTGCTTTATTGAAAGGTATATCTCTCTGTACAAAATATTCTGAAAATACAGTTATATGCTGCAAATTTCTCTCAAGGTTATTGTGAAGGTGAAAGTGACTCTTGGCAGTTTCCTGTCCAGAAGAATGGTGTCAGATGCCTGTGAGGTTTGCTGGTCTCCTAAGACTTGCTTTCTATTTCTATTGAAGTCTGAAAAGTTTCAAATCACCTTAAATGAGCATTTTGTGGGGTAAAATCCTGAGTTCTTGAACAGCAGGTGACCTAAAATATGTGTTAAGTTGATTTTTAAAGTAATTTGAATATTTGAGTCAGAAATAGATTGTAATACTTCCTTCAGTCTGCTCTTGGCTGCTTTAGCTTTAACAGGGAAAGGACAGAGGAAAGGCAGTTGTTGTGTGAAAGAGGTACACACTGCTTGGGCCACTTATTTAAATACAGATATGAATTATGAGTATGACAAAGTTGAAAATTCACATTTTAATTACAATACGCTTGCCATTTTGACAAATCTGAGAAATGTTTTGTGACTGGCTGCTGCTGCTAAATCTTTCTGCTGTGTACCTGAATTGAATCTCTGTAAGCATTGTACCTCTACAATGTACCTTGTTCATGGCTTTGAAGAGCAGGTCTATTTATGGAGTTCTTAAAAAAATTCACTGCTACCCAGACTTTAGAGTAACATGCTGCAGGCTGAGGCCCTCTCTAGCTGTTCAGGTGAATAAAGAGCTCTTTCCTCCTATGGCTCTGCACATGCTAAGCTGTAAATAACAAAGGTTGCAGGTGCTGCAGAGGACTGTCATCTCATCACTGGAATGGATTGCACTGCAGCCTGCATGAGCTTGTGAGAGGTCCTGTCTGTAGTTCTTTCCCGGTCACTTCCAGGATTGTTTTCTACCGATGGTCCAGCTTTTACTTTACTTCTTTTCCCACAACTTCCCACCACCTGGGTTACGACTAAAAGACAGCTAGTTCAACACACTGGATTTCAGCAACGCAGGCCACAACTAGCTTCTGCTCTCCGGGAACTAGCATTGCATTATGTGTCAGCTTTCAGAGAAAGATGAGAGTGTGTTGGGTACAAAATGAAGCAAAAGCTATACATCTTAAGGTTCCCACAAGCAACAGAAATTAATCTATTTTAAACTCCTTCTACCACTTCAGCTTCTTGGGGCAGGGATTTGTCTCTAAGTCACTGTAAAATATTATGTGTCATATCCATTCTAGTCTATAAAATGAGTAAAAACCATTATCCACAAAGCTCAGCAGTTATACCGGAAATCTGTGTGGCACTACATATGGTTTGCATTGAAACTTCAGTATCTAGGTCTGCGGAGTAGGCACTAAAATGAAAGCTCATCATTAGTTAACAGTGCTCTGGCACTTCCTTGGCCACAATGCAGAAGCAGGCTGAGCTGGGTAGGGTTTATCCCAACAAAATATGGAATTCATCTAATTCTCTTCAAACTTACGACTTCCAAATGTAAACATCTGCATGTGAGCTAAGGTCATGATGCAGTTGCTTGACATGTTTCTGGAGCAACCAGAGCTGCTCATCTGCTGTGCTGTGGTTATCTGAGTCACCCACCGATGCAGGCTGGGCAGCTGCGACCTATGGGAGCCACACGTCCCCCTGGAGCAGTAGGAGCAAGCTGGGTAGTGCATCTTATATGAGTTGCATTGTAGGCCTATGTTTATGCAATTCAACCAACCTGTAGTTATGTAAATTCCCATCGGAATCAGTGGTTATTTACTCAGTGCAGAGGAGAGAAGGGCATAGGGTAATTCAGTGGCCCAAAAGTGGATACCTATGTGCTTGAATCATACTTTCTCATTTCACTCTCAGACTCCTAAAAGCCGTACAGAACCTTTCTCTCAAATGTCAGAGCTAGGCTCCATGAGCTCAGTGTGGGACATGCAGAACCCTTCTCCCAGCTCCCAAAGGTCTTCTGGATTCACCGAGACCTGTCTCACAGCTTTCCAGCGACATACCCCAGTGTGGTTACTGAACCATAGATTTTATTCTTTGTTATTGCAGTGTGCCATTATTAAGTGTGCTGTTCTCTTTTCACACGAAGAATGAGGTGAGCAAGAATGTAAAGTATGCAAATATAAGCATGTACATGTGATTGTGGCATACGAAGACTGTTGTCATTAAAACTACTTAATAATTTCCATTTCCTTTCTACAAATGCCTCTAGAACTGAAGTTTATATTAGTTAAATCTTCGTTTGCTATTTCTGAAACAGGCTCTCTATTGATTTCACTTTCTGCATTGTAAAACCCTTCTCCTTCTGTGCACATATGCCTGGGTCAACTGGAGGTCAACAGGTCTTTCCTAGGAAAGAACTGGATGGCTTTTCTTCCCTTGAAATATGTGGAGAAGTTATCACTCTGAACCTTACAGAAAAGTATCGTGATATGAAAGCTACAAGGAGAATAGACTGATAAACTTAAAGAAAATTTAAAGAAAAAATTCAAGAATAGTATCTTGTTTTTTGGGGGGAAAACCACAACTGGCCAACGGAGTGAGTTTCTGGAATGCCCTGAAGTATCAGCAGAAGCTTATTCTTTGTTGACCACTTTTAACTTGACAAGATCCTCAAATGTATTTTTATAGTTTCCTTCCCAGTATACTCTCAAAGATAAATACTTGAATTAAATGTCAGGCCAGAACTAGCTGGAATAAAGGTCCTACTTACATTGTGTGAAAGAAACCATAGAATTTGTTCCTGATTCCTTTGTTGAACTACCACAGCTCATAAAATGTGAAAGGATAACACATTTCTAACTGATGCACTCCTGGTTACCCTGCAAATGATATGAAGAAATTTAAAAGCTCATGCAGAGTCCAATACTCAGTCCTGCACTTGATCACAGACTTCAGTAAAGAGAGAAGGATTATAAACTGTGAAAGAATTCTTCTTTGTTTCACATGGGAAAGTATTTCCTGCTTCATTCATTAAAGTGAGTTTTCCTGCATGAATATTCCCAATACAAGTCTGCTCTGTTCCTGAGTTCTCATTCATATGCACATCATTAAAATATTAACTTGTTTGTCTGTTCCAACACTTCTGATACATTTTATAAATTATTCTTGCAACAGCAATGTTCAGTGGAAGTACTTTTCAAAGTGGTTTGCTGTTTTATTTATCTTTGGGAACGGGGACTAACACATAACAAGTAGGGTTTGAGAAATAGCAGAAAAGAGTAGATCCTGTAAACTTGTCCCACCTCTGCAGCTGCATTTGATGCTCAAAGACTCTTGGGTGCAGTTCTTCTTTTCCTTCCACTAAACATACACCATACAGTGTGTGAATGACGTCAAAGATTGATAGAGAAATCTGGCTTTGGTGGGCCAAATGTACCTCAGCAAGGTAAGTCGTGCTGGAGCTGGAGAGGGAGTGATGGCAGGGGGCTGGTCCTGTCCCGAGACAGACAGACTCTGGCAGCCCAATGGGATGCTGCTTCTGGATCACTCTCTGGGTCTTTGATCCTGTAACAAGTAAATAATGGGGATGTCTTCCTGATACAAACTCATCAGTTTCACAGTTTTTTAAAGTACAAAATGACTGAGTCACTAGCCAAGGGGATAAAGACCACTGACATAGAGGGGAAGACTCACTGACTGTAGCATTTTGGATAAGGCTCCAAGAGATGTTGGATCACTTATAATTAAGGGCAAGTAAGAGAGAAACTGCTTTATGGAAAGCACACTTTGTAGCTTACATCCCTACTAGCTGCATCTTTAGTGAAGAAAGTTGTCTTATCAAAAGGATTATCAGCTGGAAGTTAGCATGAAGACCATTTCCTATAGAGTTACTCAGTAATGTTTGCTTAGGAAAATAAGAAATAGGCTGGAAAAATACCTCACCTAAACTTAGAGGAAGGTAATTGGAGCAAATCCCTGCAAACGAGAAAGTTTGGAACATCCTGGTTACAGTGGAAATGAACACCAGACAACTCCCCAACTCTCAGAAGAGGCACTACGTATGCCTTTGGAAACATCCATGTAGCATAGTCTACCTCACTAGAAACAACTGAACTGAATCAACACAAAACTATTTTACCTTTTCTGGTGTCACTTTCAATGTCACCTAATACAGCATAATTAAATGCAAATGAAATTGTTATTAGGAAGAACACCCTGTTGTTTCTGGTAATGATCAGTTAGAGGATGTGCTTGTGTGGCGAAGCCAGAAGGTTTTTAATTATATCTCTGTATGAATGAAATGCACTTTTTAAGAGTAAAGGGAGCCCAAAGATGAGCAGATTCCTGCTGTTTGTCTTGTCAAGACTGCAGCTGTGGAATGTATAACCAGTGAGAAAGCCCTCATAGATCAATTTGCAGAAATGCTAACAAGGCATTAAGAACTTTCTGAAATCTGTAGAAGTGCTTTAGAAAAAAAAGGTCTGAAAAGCTTCTATAGAAGATGTTCAACAGCTTTGGCACAGGAAGCAAGTATCTTGAAAAGTCTTGAGGCTTAGGAACTAAGAAGAACTGACTTCTGTCTTAGGCTGTCTTCATATTTTGCAATGACCTTAAAATCTAGTAGGTTGATCCTAAATTGTCACTGAAAGTCAAAAGACCAGGCCAGTAGCTTTGCACATTTGAAGTGCTCCTTCAATGTTATTTAACAAGCAAGAGTGAAAATTAAGCAGCATATAGACCTTTCGTTATACTCTTGCACAAAATGAAATTTTCCTTGAAGGCCGTAAAATACTTTGTTATTGCCAGGCAGAAATCCCTGTTTACCAGCCCTAGGAGCCCACTCATTACATGGGTTAGGTTATAATTTTAACTACCCTCTCAGAAAAGACACAGTGAAACTGAAGCATTTGGAAAGGCTCTGGATTGAGGAAGATCCCAGCCAGCTCCTCACAGATCCCCCAAAGAGAAGTGGTTGCTACAGAAATAGCTTACTGGAAGCTCTGCATGTGGTGTGTATGCTTGGAGACATTAGTAGTCAGGGCCATGAAGAAGTCTTTAAAATAGGATCTGAGCCCGGACACGGTAGGGTTTTGACCACCACACAGATTTTATCAAGCTGAATCTACCAGAGAAAATCAAAGAGGCCAAATTTGCTGTAGGACCTCTTCTGAGCAAATGCATATCATGGCTTGTTTCAGCAACTACATGGGAAGACCCTCTAAAGCAATTATTTCTGTAGAGGAACAGCATTATAGCAGGAAGAGACTAAATCCAGCTCTCTTGACTTCAATCATCTAAAGGATATGCAGGTAGACAGGCATTGTCTAAAATCAAAGCAGAGAGATACAAGCCCTCCCATGGTGGAGTGATTCATTGTGGCCCAAAGAAGACATCTGAGACAAATCAAATGAGTTGTACCCTGGAAGATGCCTCTCCACTGATAACAGAAAGAACCCAGACAACAGACCAGATACTGAAGTCTATGAGTCTAAAACCAAGTGACAGAAATCTTACCTTTCATGAACAAAGATTGTGTTTTAGTGGGAATCATTTAAGACACAACATAGACATACAGGAAAAATGAAATACAAAATATAAATGAGGAGAAATAAAGGATCTTTCATCTGAGGAACAAGCATTAAGAACTGATACACTTAAAAGTCTCTTTAGAAAATCTTGACATACAGCTCAGTAAGTAAATAAAGAGTAAAGCATGCAAATAAGAAGTAAATAGCATATATTCATACACTATTTATATACACAGTTGTTTAGTGTGATAGAAAACCATCTGGATACTTCTTTCTTGGTTTGCTTAGTTGCTGGATGGAAGCTGCCCATCCAGGGCATCACTGTGGAGGAGGCTGTGGTGTTCCTGCTGTGCAGCACCTCACCCTGGGAGCGCATATCAGCCAGGGTCTTATGTCAAGTCTGCCATGGCCTCAGCCCACTCACTAGTTTACCTAGATTGTTAATTTGTGATCTGGTTACTGCTAGCCAGGCTTTGTAGAGGGGATTTTACCCTGACATTACTTGCCACTTACAGTTTCCCTTTATTCAAGTTCCTACTAGCATGACTTATGTCAGCTTAGGCTGTTATATCACATAACCTTAATGTAACTGTCTCCATGGAGACCTATATAGTTCGATGCAATCAAAGAAGCTACCTGCTATTCACAGACTAAATAAATAGTTTTTATGTTTATATCAACTATGTGTAGCTCTCTTGAATAATTAATTTAAAAGATTTCATATGCAAAATTGCAAATAAAGTATTAGAATTTTATTAAAATTCCTCATTTTTTTTCTGAGGGGGCAAATTCATTAGCAAAAAGGGGTAAAACACTGACATGTTCCTTCAGAGGAAAAATTTCAGAAGGTACATAGGCAATTAGCTGTTGAATACTTGTTATTGTTGATGTGAACAGCTGGTTTAATTCCCTTGCTATCACACTGCAAAATTACCCTTGACATGATCTTCTGCAATGTGCTGAGCATTATTTAATAGACTTAATTGTAAAATTCTAATGAATTTCGTTTGATGAGACAGACCGTGAAAAGAAAAAAGCTAAGCACCTCTTTCCCCTGCATGGTTTCCTCTGTGTTTTCTTCTTGAGGTAATGTCTGGATTGTGACTTTTTTGCTCCTTGTTCAATACATTAAAAATAAGCGAATGCAGCATTAACTAAGCACTAATAGGCCATTAAAGACAAACTTTCATACTGGAGAAAAGAAAAACATTTCAAATGTAAATATAAGTTAATTTCATATGCATGAATTTTTGCTCTCTGGTTCCATTTGTATTAATAATTAATATGTGTGTTTCACTGGGATCTTATCACCCTCAATAGATAGCTGTAATGCTTGGCTGCATATCATTTCTTTTCTTTGCAAATGGTGTAAGAGGCCAAGACGACTCTGGGCATTGCTTTATCCTCTCCTGCTGACTACCTGGCAAGAGGACAGTCCCCACCGAGCAATGATGCTGGCAGCACCACAAGTAATCCAGCAGCAAACAATCATCAAACTGTGTCCTGCTGTCCAAAGCTCTTAGAATCTGCATGAAAATCAGCAAATGTTTTCTCCTACTTAAGGGCATAGACTAATAGTCCCAGTGCTTTTATTCAAAGTGCAGATACATATTACGTATTATATATCCTCCACACCTGAGAAATGGAGGTTGTTCTGTGAGGTTGCCCCTAGCCAAACACCAAGGTGTAAGTCTGTTTTATAGGGAAATATGCCCTTTTTTTTGGTGTTTAAGAGCTATTTGCTGGGAACAATTTCCCAAACAGAGCTTCAGTAAAAAACAGTGAGTCTCCTCTTAGTGGGGGGATCTCTTATTCGGTTACTCACATGTGTGCCTTATAATTAATGTGCATGGCTATAGCTAGTGATCCTGTCCCTTTGCTAGCCTTTGATCATCTCTTTTGCCAGGGAATATACAAGTTAATGAAAGGTTAACTTGTTGTTTATGATCAGTGATAAATCTTTAGGGAAGAAAAGGCCTTATTCTCCTTTTCAGTAAAGATGAGGACCATTTTAAGGCTTTAATTGTACCGGGACTGTATTACACTTCTCCTTATACACCAGAGAGCCCACTGAAATCAAAGGGAATGCTTGCTGTGCCCAAACTTACAAATGCATCATGCTTTTGTCAGATCTGGACTTGTAGCAGATATAGTTTAGGAGATTATCTTTGAACTTATCCATCTACACAGCTGACAAGAGGAAAAGAGAGTGAGAATAGGTGGTTAATGTAATGTCTTTCATCTCCTAAAACAACTCTCCAGATAATTTCCTAAAGAGGAAATCTGTCTGAGTTGTTGCAACTACATAAACTATTGCATTTTGCTTTGGTATATATAATCGTGATAATAATATTCGCCTGTAACAAAATGCCACAGTAAGGCAGGGGGCATGATTTCCATTTGTCTTTCTCAGCTTGGAGGGGGTTGTTTTTTAAATCCCTTCTTTCAGAGAGGAGCTGCTCACATAACCGAAGTCCAAGGTACATTTTCGGTTTTAGTCTACTGATTTGATGATTCAGTTTCTTGCCTTCTCTACAGTCATGTGAATATTTATCAAAATGTGTTAGCATTTAAGTGCCAATATGTGCATACGTACCACATAACTGCAAAGAGGCAGAGGGGATTTTTTTTTCCTCACATAGAGAGTAAACAGGACATCAGAACAAATTTCTTGCTCAAGTCGGTTTTCAATGTTAGAGTCAAATAAGATTTTGGTCAAAATCAAAGCACAAAATCAATTAGTTCGTTGCTTGTACTTGCCCATCACCATTTTCCCTGGTCCTAAATGGGAGACAGGTCTGGCTCAGTGCTTGGAGGCAGCACTGTTTTGAGGTGGATTTGGTGCAGCAGAATCAGGATCCCCACTTTTAGATCATTACAGATCTAAAAGGCTCATCAAACAGATGCTTCGATTATAGTCTTCTCTAATTGTTGCCTATATTTAATTGGAATTATCTCTGATGAGCCAATACTTTCATTTTAGAATGACGTTTTCTCATCTTTGAAATATGAGTGTAGCAGAAACACTCTTTGTGTCTGAAATGAGCCATTTTAACATACAGTACATTTGGAAATTAAATCTGCTCCTGTGTCCCATCAAGACTGAAGCAGACGATGCTAAGTGCTCTCATTTTTCTGCTCCTTAAGATATTTTTATGTGGATGAGTCACTAGGTATTCTGGTCACTCCTGTTACAGATGCAGTTATGAATTTCACAGGGAAAATGTCAATTGTAACATCTCTCTGTGACAAACATTTTCATTGCAGGGAATGTTTAAATCCTAACAGAAATATGGAAACCAGCTGTGGAAGGGTATTTGAGGGCTCATGTAGTCTACCCCTTCCCCAGGGCAGGCTCACCTCTGCCAAGTTTTCCCTGGCAGAGGTTGGTCTAACCTTCCTCTGAGATGCTCCCATGCCCATGCCTGCTGTCCCCACGACTCGCAGCTTCCCTGGCAGACAGACAGCCCTGGTGCTAAGTTATTTGAAATCTGTTGTTTAACCTAAGCACTCCATGTGTCACTTTTTAAGACCGTTTCTTCTCATCCTGTGATCTGTGATCTGCAGAACAGTTCTACAAGTGCCAAAGCTGTTACCATATTTCTCCTCAGCTTTCTCTTGCCTAAGCAGCCCCAGTACTCTCAGTCTTGCTTCCGAGACTGTGGACTCTTGGCCTTTATCTTGCTGCTTCTGCCTTGGTTTCTCTTAAACTGATCCCGTCTTTCTTAAAGTAGAGCTGAGATGTTACCAGTAACAAACAAGGCAGAATGTGTGTTCCATACAACTCCTTCCCACATCCTGCTGTGAAGCTGCATTGTCATGGCAGTGTGACATTGCAACCCGGGTCATCGTCACCCAAGTGCTCTTTTGCACCCAGAGCCTTTAAAAAAAGCAGTTGTTTGGTCCACCATTTCCCGTCTTGTATTTTTGATGCCTAAATTATCTATTTCACACCATTTCCATTTTTCAAAATAATTTAAAATTCCTGATGTGTCCTCTAGCTTGTGTCCTGCACGAGAGAGTTATATTGTCTAGTTTCCAAACCATTAAATATTGAGTAATACCAGGCCCAGGAGAAACCTCAGCAGAGATTTACTCATCCTCTTCTCTAGAAGCATAGCTTTTCAGTCACTTGTACAACAATTTCATAGTGTTTTCAATAGAAACATGTTCTTAACTTGCTTATGAGACTCCCCTGGGAAGCAAAGTCAAAAGCAGCGCTACAGCCAATATACAGAAAGCTACTGCTTCTTCCCTCATTTCCTATCTATATATGGTATTAAACTTCTTTGCACTTAGCAGAGTACTGTATTTTTCCCTGCCTTCATGTTCTTGCAAATGTTCTTTCCAAATATTTTTTCTGGTCTTTTTTCTTGTTGCCTCCTGTTCTATGCCTTTGGCCTTTCTGATTTTGTCCTTGTAGGTATGTGCTAGTCTTACATGTATCTTCCTAGTAATTTGACCTACTTTCCACACCAAATAATTTTCAGGTCACTGAAAAAACTCCTGAGTCAGCAAAAATGGGGTTTTTTTACTACTCTTCCTGTATCTCCTTCATAGGAAATAATTTCTGCTTGTCTTTTTGAGGTTGCCTTTTCAAGAGCTTCCTTTAAACTTCCTTTTTCCTCCTGTGTTTCTTCACTCTCAATTCTCCAAGTTGACTGATGCTCTATTTCTTCAAATCCCTTATTTTTATTTTACTGCTTTAAATTTATTCTCTTGCCAGGTGTGAAGACTACCATTCTTTATTACCTCTGTCATAAGCCTTGCCTTCTGCTTCACCCTCCAGACCAACCCATCTTCTCTTGGCAGAAACAAGATCCAAAGGAGCTTTTTCCTCTCTGTGAACCAAATAATGATTTCCATTGCAGCAGGGCTGCTTCCCCTTGTCTTTTATGCTCAAGGACTAGTGGTGGTCACAGTAGACAGACACAGGCACTGTGCACACCTCAGAAACATCTCTTCATCTCCCCCTGCCCCAAAAAAATCATAAATACATTATGTCCCTTCAGTTATCAAATCAATGAAGTAATAATTCTGATCATGAATGAAATTTGTCTTCAATTAGTTTTTCATGTTTCTTATTATTAGCATACAGTCCTTTAAGGTAATCATCCCACTTTTTTCTTTCTTGTCTCTTGTCATTCCCAGGGCGTCTTTAGTGCTGTTTTCAGGATGTGCAGTATCTGCCTCTTTACTAGTTGGCTCAGGCTGTGCCTGATAATGTTCTCACTTCCCTGTGTGAGATGTACTCTCTTTCTTCAAGTATTGCCTCCTCAGTGGGAAACTGCAGTCTTTGCCAAGTCCTGTCTTCAGATGCTGGTTTCTGTCCTGGCCTTTGCCCTCAGCTGTAGATGCTGCTGAGAGCCATCCTTATACCTCTCCTCTCAAGTCCCTCAGCAAAGTGCTCAGTGTGAGCTTTCCCAGGGGCTGGTTTCATGGGAGAGGTTTTTTAACAGCTCTGATCCAGGCTCTCACCATGTACTGTCCCTTTTGGGATGTCTGGTTGGTTCTGCAGACATCTCTGTCATCTTCATCCTCCTTCCTCCATAGGCTGCCAGTTTTGCATATCTTAAACTAGCCAAGGATGACTGTCTTCAAACCTTACTAGTGGTGATTATTCACTAGTACCAAGGCTGAGCCTGGATAACTACCCATATCGTGCAGAATAATCTTATTAAAATACAACAAGGCTGTAACACTATAACCGCACTGTACCCTCTCAGCTTTCATCAATACAAGAATGGTTTCTAGCCAATGGTCATGTCACTTTACTGTTTTTATAACAGGGGACGCTCCTATGTCCCTGATTCAGCAGGATGTCCAACTCTAAACACAACTCATCCAAAGCCAAAAATTAATGCTGAAATTATGAATTTATAACTACTACTCGTCTGAGTCTGACAAATGGCAATGTGTGGAATTACTTTTCTAAAGAATAATCTATGCTACTAAATACCCTGAAAGTCATAGGTGAGAACAAAACTGTTCTTATTACCAAGTCTGAATGCCATTCCAACTTACAAAGTATTAAACACTTTTTGTCTTTTACCCTGTTTCTGAAAATCTCAGATTATACAGGAATCCAAAATTATATTAAAAACAGAGCAACTCCTTCAGCAACAAAACAGCAAGTTGAAAGAGCTTTGTTTTGTGAGTTTTTTTGTTGTTGTTGTTTGTTTATTTGTTTGGTTCTTTAATTGTGCTATTTGAAAATTAATTTTGTGACTAATGATTTTAAACTGTTTGAACTTGCCACAGTGCCAGGTAATTCTGGCAAATATTTACAGGATTGAGACCATTAGCTGAAG
Source organism: Oxyruncus cristatus (assembly GCA_013399855.1). Lineage (NCBI taxonomy): Eukaryota > Metazoa > Chordata > Aves > Passeriformes > Cotingidae > Oxyruncus > Oxyruncus cristatus. The sequence goes on from VXAY01000174.1 coordinate 772,242, forward strand.
TGCTCCATTCTGTCACATTTTCTTACCTGCCTGCCTGAGATAAATAGAGAAATAAAATAAGGACAATGAATAACCAAGACAAATGTCAGCATTGTGAAGTGAAATTCATCTTGGTGGCCACTTACTGGACAGCTGGCTGTGAAAGCAGAATCCCTCAACAGGGGCTTAATGTAATGCTATGATCAGAAGTAATTCCGATTTGTTGTGGCGCTGAATGGGACCCATCATTAAACTGTATATACTACAGAAAGGTATTTCTCATAATTATTCATCATCATCCTCATTCTTACTTGCAGAGTATCAAGCTATTTAGAATGTTAGTCTAATAAAAAAGAGGTACTTTTTTTGCTGGCTTGGCCACTGGTATTTTATCAGCCAGTAGCAGTCTTCTCATACCTTAATCAAACCAAAGGCCATGCTCAGGGGAAATCCACTATATTCAAGTGAAAAAAATGACTCTGTTATGTTCCTAAATTTCCCCAAGTTCTAGAAATTTGCAAAGGTAAGGGCTATTACACCAAAATATTACTAAATTATTTCAAAATGAGGATGGTCTAACTACAAATTTAAAATTAATTTTAATTATCTTTTTATTTTCTCCTTTGCCTCACTTGAATGACTACTGGAGGTGTTCATTTGCATGAAAAAAGTTTTTTGGACAGTGTGGAATTCGATAGCGCTTTAAATTATACTTCATTTTTTGAGAAGAGGAACCAGTTAGTAGGTCTAGGGGATTCCTTTTTGTTTCAGTGGTTACAGACATGAACTCATGAGCAAATGGGCAACCGATGAACTATCTATGGATCTTTAAGGCCTAGGTACCTGCAAGATAAACACTACCACCACCTAATAAGTGCATGGGATAGAGAAAAACCCTACTTGTTCGTGGTTTTATGGGTTGCCTTTTGTTCCCAGTGGAAAAGAGCATGACAAAGAAAGGGAAACTGGCTAATCTTTTCTACCTCCCCTGCTTGTCTGGAAGAAGGCAACCATGTAGCACAAGGAAAAGCCTGGTCCCCCCTAACGAACAGAGCAGAGTAGAGTGGAAAGAGCAATCCTGGGAAAAATTGCTTCTTCTGAGTGGATAGAACCAACAGGTCCTTCGAGTGCCCCAGCAAATGGCAGTGCAGTTTGGAGCTGGGCACAGCTACCATAAAAAATCACAACAGCACCTGCAGCAGTTGTTTATATGGGATAATAATATTAGAAAGTACTGACAATAAAGTTGTAGTTTTTACAGTGACTTAGCAGTTCAATGAAAGAAGAAGCACTAGATCAGTGTGATAACCAGCTCTCCCAAGAACAACTGCTCTCTATTTGGAATAATAGCACAGACTTCTCATGATCTGGCATTCCTCATATGAAAAAAGGGTTCTAATTCTTACCTTTTCACTGGTTTACGCTGGTCTGTTCCCACTGAAAGTGGAGTTGTTTCTTACAGCTTTTGACACTAATATCCGGATTTGGGTACAGCGCCTGCTCTGGCAGCAGCCACATCTCATCACTGCTCATGCGAGTTAGAAGGTTATAAATTTACCTCCTGCTACTGGGTATTAAAATCACAGAACTCTAGAATTGGTTAGGTTGGAAAAGACCATTAAGATCATCAAGTCCAAATATACTCTTGTTCAGGCCAAAGGACAGGTTCCAACAACTCAGGATGTTCCCCAATAATGGAGATTTGCCAGACAGCCTACCTCTTCATCATCTATTACCATGCTGTTTTTCATTATTTAGATGGGCAAGGCAGACTGCAGGCCTGTTTAAGGCACTGAGCTGACAGCTAGTTTTGTCCATGCTAAGCAGCTGGGATCAGTGCAGGTGTCACAAACTGATGCAAAGATTGACAAATACATACATGTAGAAGAGAACTGTGCTAACTTTATTTTATGCAAAGACACACGGCAAAACACTCGAAGTTAAAACTATGACCACCTGGCAAGCTGAGCTCGAGGCTCTGAACAGCTGAACAGGACTGGGAAATAAGTAATTCTAAACTCAGATTTGGAATCTTGTTTCTAAAAACTATTAACATACATCATTTAAAAACAATGAATCATTTAATACAGTGACTAACAAATTCGTACCAGGTTAGAGTTTGGTATTTAACCTTCTAAATAGTTTCATTGGAACAAAAAGCAGCTGGAGAGATCTTCTTACATAGGGGAAGATAATTTTTCCATATTTTAATGACAAAATAGGATTCTCACTATGGTATTGCTGTTGCCTCAATATGCCATAGTTAAACTCTTATGCCCAAGGCTACAAAAATTAAGTGATTTCTATGGTCCACTGAAGTTAAAGCTAAAACAGGAACACCTTTCTCCATCCTCATTTACATCAACAGCAGGGATATCAGAGTGACCATGGCAGGGAGTGGATGGCAGCACACCTCTTGCTGCAGGCATAGTTGAAGCAGGTGAGCATGACATGGACTCTGTAATTTAGCGCCACTGCCATCCCAGCCTTACCTGCTCCAGCAGCATCTCAGAAACAGAGAGGTAAAGCTGCTACATCCAGACACAAACAAGCACAAAAGTCTGTGGGGAAAAATATAAATCCCTTCTGGATCCCAAATATAGTATTTCTAGATAAAAAGCATTTATACCATGGTGTCTCTTTTCTAAAATGTAGTTCTTAACAGATGAGGATGAACAGTTTGGAATTAAGCTATATCCTGCTGAGTTTCTAAATGCCTTTTTATCAGTGCTAAGCTCTGGGCCATATCCTCACCATTCACACTTATTGGAAGATAGTTTTTAGCTGCACAAATAATTTTTGTTAAAATGTGATTCTTCCAAGCCATCAGATGCCAGCATTTCCATAGCCTGCCCACTGGCAAGAAGTGAGTGACTAGAACTTAGAGGTGTCACATCAGGCTCAAATTTGTGATTAGTCTATGGAGAACGAAAAATGTTTCAAGAGTGGCAGGTCTGTCAAAAATTTCATTATCAGAGTGGATAAAACTCCTGAGAAGTAATTGCAGTGAGTAAAATGCCTACAAGAAGTCAACCACTCCTCAGGCCCATTGTGAGCCCAAATCATGAGCTAGGAGGCCAAAACCTGCCTTCCCATGAGCAGCTGTTGTCACCAGAAGGACTCAGAAGTCACTGAAAGAGGAATCATTTATGAGCATCTTCCATTTTCTCCTTGTGCCCAGACTGATGGATTAAACTGGAAGTTTACATACCTATGCAATTTATTTTGTTCAAATAATACCTCTACCATCTTAGTTTCAGTAAGCAGACTAATAAGATTCTTCCTTCTGACTGTGAAAATACTCTTCAAGTACAAGTAACCAGTGCTTGGGTACTCCTTGAATGGCACCCTGCATTCTAATGGCATGTTAGATTTGAGTTTGTGGTCAGGTGTAAGGACGCTTTCACTTTGCATTTAGTATGATACGACTTTTCACTCAGTCGTTCCCAATCATTTCTTGTAGTATTTTAGGTAGCCAGTTTGTCATGGGCATCTGCTGATGGGTGTCAGAGGTGAGTGGTACCATGCAGAGAGGAATCATTCCCTTCATCAGGCTGCAGAGGCATGTGATTTTGGAGCCAGAGCATGCACAGTTCTGTTTACTGTTGCTGTGAGCCGTGTGACAACCAGTTTTCTCCCTGTGACCAAGGATTTGTTCATTAGATAGCTTTCAAATAGCTCTCATTGGCCATAATGCCCTAAATAACTCAAGATTTGCCAGGGTACCAGCTATCAGTCACAACCTTGTCCACCTGAGCCGTAGCCTACATGAAGCCAAGCCTGACTTGCTCTTTCCTCACATCCTTTGGCTGCATCCATGAGCTCAAGAGTGTGCTGCACTGTCCATGGCAAGAACAGATGAGAGTTTGGTACTTCTGGGCAGACGCAGGTCCCTCTGGTGCCCTCTGTTCTCTCTGGAGTTGGGAACAGACTCTTCCACACCCAGCAGTCTCAAATCAGGTCTCCTGGAGCACAGACATGAGGTCTTGACCCCAGCCTTCAGCTGCAGCACTGGGTGCTGCAACAGTCACATAATGGGTTTTGCTGAACATGTTCTTGCTTTAAAATCTGTCCTGATTTTTACAGATTATTTTTTTTCCCTGACCTGACCTGTTCCTGTACAGTGCGACTAGGTCTTCACCATGCCTTGGGTGAGTTGAAAAGCTCAAAATTCAGCTTTAATACATTACAGTGAAATGAGCTATGTTTTCTATGATGGTCCACTAAAAACTGAGAAGAAAGGACTTGGGTGTTTCTCCTATCAAAATCCACTTGTGGTAAATGACTTTGCTCAACAGCCAAAGGAGAAATTATAATGATTTTGTATGTCAAGTTAAGTGGAAAAAATCAGGGAAGTTTGGGCCAGATGGCAAGTCTTCTAGGAAAGAAAAAGAATGAAAAATATCCAATTTAGGGAAGCAAAGAGACAGAATACAGAAAAGCAAATTCAATCTCTCTCCTTGATAGGAAAGCCCTGGAGTTAGAGAAGAGATTTCTGCCAGATATGTATAACAGGATCTGTGCAGTGCTATAATTTTCCTGTTCTTTACAAAATGTGTTTCCCTCTTGTGTATTTACTTATAACTAGACTCAGACATACCAAGTGGGACTAAAGATCTAGTCCTTTTGTCTGGTTTTTATTCTTTTTGACATTGCTTGATGATAGTGACTGATGGATAATGAGGAAACTTATTGTGGGCCAACAATTAAACAAATACAAGTTGCATTTTCAAGAGAAAAGAAGATAGATGATAAGAGGTGAATCAGTCGGAGCACTCCAGAAAAAAAACACCAAACAACCAAAAAACAGAGCAAGTGAGTGATAGCCCCCGTTAGCTGCAGCCAGAGATACATCAAGGAAAAATAAAAATCATAACAAAAACCATTCGTAAAGAAAATGTGTATCTTATCAGGATGGACCAACAGATTTTAAATGATCAGTTAGCATTTGAAATTTCAGATTATGAAATGTTGACAATTAAAGCTATGTTTTGTCTGTCAGGATGTCAAATGCTGCTCCTTGGAGGTCTGACTCATTAGGTAATTATTTGAGCCACTCCATTTCAGTGAAATTGCAAGCGCAAAATAGGCTTCAGCTCAGCAGAAACATTAGCTGTTATTGGAGTATGACTTTCAGCTTGATTTCTGAATGCAATAAGAAATCAGGGGCCTCCTCCTTTGCAGCTTTTATTATGCTCCCAGTTGGCAACAAGTAATAAGTGACTATGAATATATCTTCTGATCTCTTTTAACTCCCTTTATTGGTTATAAACATGCTGGGAGCCTGTCTGTGGGCAACCCAAACAGACAGCAAGGAAGTTGAGAGGTGACAGGCTACCAGCTCTAACATGCTGGTACCATTACTAATGGTGTTTTCAGGTTATTATCATTTGGTTGCATAGAACAAAAAATAATCATAGAATCACAGAATCATTTGGGTTGGAAAAGACCCTTAAGACCATTGAGTCCAACTGTTAATGCAGCACTGCCAAGTCCACCCCTAAATCACGTCCGTAAGTCCCACATCTACAGGTCTTCTAGATACCTGCAGGGATGGTGACTCAACCACTTCCCTGGGCACGCTGTTCTGATGATTGATAACCCTTTCAGTGAAGAAACTTTCCTAATATCCAAACTGTGTAGCGACACTCTAAACAAAATATCAAAAAGTACTCCAAATTCACCAATCCAAAAGAGATAGGCTTAAACACTTTGCACGTTTCTACAAAACTGGATTCCTCAGTTTCTAAATGTTTGTATTTTCTATGCATGTATTTAGTGGTGGGTGGTGTGGGCTAACAAGGATAAGGATTTAGCTCAGATATCACCTGACCTTTGAAGCTTTGAGTCTGCAAATGCTTCATTGCACACATAGTTTCTATTTGAGCAGGTACCTGCAAACACAATAGTTGTAGAGACAAGGGCTATAAACTCTTTCATTAGAAGTCTCAGGCTATATGTAGATAGTCCTTCCTCTTCTACTTGGCCTGCAGGAATGTATTGAACTCCTCTGAAAACAAGACCTCACTATGGATGTTTATTCAGCTCCCTCTTCCCTCCCTTCCTGGAAAGCACACTGAAATAAGTACACTCAAAAATAAGAGTCAAAGGAAATTAAAAAGAGTTGAAGTGAATTAAGCAGCTCTGTGTAATCTTTAAGAAACTGGAAATAGCAAAAGATAATAAACACACAGACACAAGCACATACAGACACACATGCACATATGTATAAATTATTTTCAAATTCAATAAGACCTTTCTCCAGTGTTGTCCTGCAGTATGTTGAAAACACTGCGATGTTATTGATGCTTAGAAGCTGAAGAGCAGGCAGATTGTTTTCCTCTCATTGCCAGTTGCACCAGCTGTGCAAGTGGGCTTTCTGTAATCCCACATCAAGATAATGCACTTCTAATCTTACTCTTTAAATGTGACTCCTGAAAAAGGACACAGCATCCCCTCCCTGTCATTGCATTTTCACTAAGAACCATGTTCTTTATTTCATGCTTCAAAATTATTGTGCTATTCTGAAAGAACCCTTGCATTCAGATGATCTTAATTTTCTAATAAAAACTATCATTATTTTACAGCAGCAGAATCAAGGATACAATTGCTTCACATGTATACTAGAATTACCCAAACATGAAAATATCCCTCCAAACTGACAATTAATTATGATTTCTTCTTCCACATGCTTTAAACACCAGCCCTCCTAACCTGATTCCAGGATCATTTTACTCCTGTTAAATTGGTATTTTCTCAGAGGAGATTAAGTCCCAAACCTGGTTTGCAGTCTTTAATCACAGGATTAGTCACACTGATTTAATGAATTTCTTACCTGTGTAATGACAACAAGATCAAGTACTAATTTGGTTTTTTATTCTGGGGGAATAGCAGCAATATCTTGGATGTTCCAAAACCCTGCTTACCTTCATATCTATGCAGCTACCCATATATGTAACCCTTGAATCTCTGTATTGGATGTACCCACACCCTTGCTGAACTGTACACACAGGGAACACTTACAGATGAAATCAAGTTACTGCCATGAGCCTCGGGAGCATTACGAAGCTGGCAACCCCAATCCCCAGGGTTACTCCTATCCAACTTGATCCCTGTTAATAACCAGAGACTCCCCAACATCTCTGATGATCGAAACCTCCAAACGATGTGTAAGAGGATAAGGGGACTGAAGAGCAGGTGAGTATTTTCAGTCTCAAAGGCCCTTTGAGGCTTGTGAGGTGGACATCCAAGTGACCTCGTTTCAGTTTTAGAAGTGAAAATGTGAAAAGAGATTTTTACTAATATTTAGAGAAGTTCAGTCAGATGAGAGGAAAGTTCCTCATCCCAACCTTGTGATGGATTGTATCTAAACCATTATTTCCCTTTGCCAAAATTCAAAGTTCAGTCAAATTAAGAAAAATTACGTGATATGGAAACATAATGTATGGAGTTCCAGAGGTGAACACTGGTCCAAACAAACAGGCTCAGGATTATGTTTCCTCAATATTTTTTATTGTCAAAATAGGTAGACAAGGAAGCTGCTTGCCCAGGATACTGGGCCCGGTATAAGGGCACTGTTGCTATGTTCAGCTGTTATCCTATGCTGAGGGCTTCCCAAAGCACCTTATAAAATGTAAGGTAATATTATTCTATCCACAGTAAGAGTCCAGGTACCAGGGCCACCACCAGATGTGCCAACAGAAAATGCAATTAAAGACCTATCATATAAACTTTTGTCTAGAGAGGCTGAAAATTACTCCTAGCTTTTTTGAAGGCTGCAAATTCTTTACATGCAACCAAGCACAAAGGGATCCTATATGAACAAGGTACAGATGTTCACAGCTAATGTGTATGAATGATTGAAACCCTTGGCCCCACGGGCAGTTTTTCACAGGCAGCAGAGAGCTTTGCCTGGACCAGGGACTGCACAGGGAGCGCAGTGGTCGGTGCTGCAGCAAGTAAAGGCGATCACTGTCTTGCCAAGGGCCCAGAGGGAAGAAGCTGCAGCTACCCAGAAAACTCAGTTAATTCGTTGAACTGATTTATTTACACAACCTCCAGATGAGTACACATAACATTGCCTTTGGAAATGATCCAGCTCCTTGCCTGGAGATGAAGGAGGAGGGCAAGCCTCCTTTGAGAGTGCATGGCCGCCTGTTAATTTGCTGCAAGGTCTGCAGGAAGTGGGACAACGGCCTTGTCACAGCACGGGGCTGCCCTGGCACAGCCTGCTGTGCCAACCCATGCTCAGTGGTGCCTGCTCAGTCTGAGTGGGAGCAGCGGTCCCTTGAGTCTCCTGCTGACTCGGGTGCTCCTGCCTGGGCCACCTCTGCAGAGGAGACCTCGGTGCTTTCCGGGTGGTTTGTGAGTCTACCAGGGTGTGAATGGGCCATTCACCATGTGCTGTTCTTCCCACCCCCCGCACCTCGAACTGGTGAGGAACATGGAGGAATGCCGGAGATTTCAGCGAGTTCCAGCTGGGTGTGCAAGAGCCAGAGGCCCCTTCAGGGTAGCAGGAAAATGGCAATTTAGCAATAAAAAGGATGCAGGAGCCTGCAAAAGGAGCCGGGGCTTCTGATGGAGGGAGGTGGACATATGTGCACACACAGACACACAGGCACACTGCTACCCCAGTCCCCAGGCTTTCCTCAGGGGGATCCTTCAATCCAGCCAGAGCAACCAGGACAAGCATTGCCAGTGAGCCCACTGGCTGGCCTGGCCTGGCCAAAGGCCAACAGCAATAAACAGAAGCCAGCAGGATCCCAACTGAGCAGACCTGGGACACTGGGGCTTTTTGCAGGCTCTTCATTGGAGACATAACTACTGTCATTGTCTTCCCAGGCCTTGAGTAAATTCAGCAGCACTGGGGTGGCCTAAGGAATTAAAAGTCCTGGCAGTGGGAGAATTTCTCCAGGTGCATGTGGGAGAAAGAAAGAGCTAAGGGAGAGAGAAGGGAGAAAACAGATGTGTGGGGACTGAGACAGATCAAAGCAAAGACATATGAACTGAGTAGAGGTAAAATATTGTAAAGGAGGCAGAAAGGAGTGTAAAGGCTTTGAAGAAAAAGGATAATAAGGAATAGGAGGGAAGCACATGGAGACCCAAGGAAGGCAATATCTGTCCACTTCCCCATGTTTTACAGTACAGTAAGTCCAGGGCCATCTGTGAAGTTTTAAAAGAGGGGCAGGAGAGCAAAATGCATTCCTCCTTCATCACACAGAATTGTTCTAGAGAAGGAGGACCCCAGAAACTATAGGCCTGTCAGTCACACTTCAGTTCCTGATAAAATCATGGAAAAGACTGTTCTGGGAAGTACTGAACACCACCTGCACAACGCAGCCACTGGTCACAACCAGCACAGCTCCATGAGGGCAAAGCCCTGCTCGTCAAACCTGATTTCCTTCTACAAGGATAAACCACCTAGTTGATCTAGGAAAGCTAGTAGATAGAATTTTTTGGACTTAACAAAGCTTTCGATACTGTCTCTCACAGTATCCTTCTTGACAAAACATTCAGCACACAGCTGAATAACCATATTATGCGACGGGTGAGCAACTGGCTCACAGGTCAGGCCCAAAGAATTATAGTGAATTATATATCACATCAGACTGGTATCCAGTCACTAGGGGGGTTCCACAGGGCTCCATCCTCAGCTCAGTTCTCTTAAAAATCTTTATAAACTACTTGGACGCAAGACTTGAAGGAATACTGAGTAAGTTTGTCGAGGACACTAAATTAGGTGGAGCTGTTGACTCCTTCGAGGGCAGAGGCCCTGCAGATAGACCTTGACAAATTAGAGGACTTGGAAATTAGCAACCACATGGAGCCCAACAAGGAGAAGTGCTGGATTCTGCACCTGGGATGGGGCAGCCCTGGATGTTCGTGCAGACTGGAGGATGAGATGCTGAAAAGCGGTGTCACAGAAAGGGGCCCGGGGGTCCTGGTTGATGGCAAGTTGAATGTGAGTCAGTAGTGCCCTGGAAGCCAGGAGGGCCAACCATGTCCTGCAGGGCATCAGGAAAAGCATTGCCAGCCAGTTGAGGGGCATGACTGTCCTGCTCTGCTCTGCACTGGTGTGGCCTCACCTTGAGCGCTGAGTGCAGTTTTGGGTGCCACAATATCAAAAAGATATTAAGCTATTGGAGAGTGTCCAGAAGAGGGCAATGAAGATGGTGAAGACCTTGAGGGGAATTTTTACGAGGAGTGGCTGAGGTCACTTGGTTTGTTCAGCCTGGAGAAGAGGAGACTGAGGGAAGAACTGATTGTGGTCTTCAACATCCTCACAAAGAGAAGTGAAGGGGCAAGCACTGATCTCTTCACTCTCATGACCAGTAACAGGACTTGTGGAAAGGGCATAAAGCTGAGTTGGATATCAGAAAAAAATTTTTCACTCAGAGGGTTGCTGAGCACTGGAACAGGTGGCCTAGGGAAGTGGTCACAGCACGAATCCTGACAGAGTTCAAGAAGCATTCGGACAATGGTCTCAGGCACATGGTATGGTTCTGGGGGTATCCTGTGCAGGGCCAAGAGTTGGACTTGATGTTTCTGATGGGTTCCTTCCAACTTAGCACATTCTATGATTCTATGAGGTCAAAAAGGAAAAACAAAATAAGAGAAAAACAGTATCAACAGAATAAATAGATGTGATAAAGGCTGGTATTTTGAAAGTTACTTGAAAGTGTTTGAAAGTCTTTCATGATAAAAAAATTGTGGAAGTGAGAAAGGGAAGGATCTAAATAAATGTAGGGGGGACATGACACAAAGGCAAGCATTTTGAAGTTAACATATTATGTTACTTAAATATATAAGCAAGGGTCATTCCCAAAACTTTTTCAAGTCAGAATGAGACAGAGCAGCCGCAGTCCTGGAGGAGCAGGAACACTTGTGAGTCAGCTGTAACACTTCCACGCCAGGAGAAAAAGCATCATTTTTTCCATCCCTTTATGAACCTCAGTGGAAGAATAAGAGAGAATTAAATGCCTTTTCCCTTAATGTCTAGAAAAAAAAAAATCAAGGGATTAAATGGATGATGAGTACTTGCAATACGCGGGCCAGATTTTAGATACAAGAGCCTCATAAATAAACATGATGGGTATAAGGGCTTAGAAATTTTGGCCTTTGGTCAGTCATATCATTGGACTTCTTTAGGTCTCCTGGACGAGATTTTCAATATCCTAAAAGCAAAAACTTAAAAAAAATAACTACTGAGAGCTGTTCCTTCAGAAAGCAAAAACATGGTCTGTGAGCGAGGCTTTCCGCAGCCCCACGTGTGTGAGCTCCCCTCTGCCAGTGAGGGTCAGGTCCACCGCAGCAGCTCCTCCTCACCACAGAGACCGGGCACAGACTGCCACTTCCATAAGCGAACACTGAGTCTGGTCTATCAGTTGCCTCTCAGGGGACTTGTGGGGCCAGTGGCACATGACAGTGGCTGCAAAATCACTACCACAGCAGTAAAAATCACACTGCATTGGTGGAATTTATGGAATTAACAGGCAGTACACTGTGGCTACTTTGCTCAAGAGACTTTCCAGTCCAAGGAGGGACAACACTTGGGTTTATGAGGTAGGACAGCTTCTCAGATGCAGGCAGTTTCTTCCAGAGAGCAGAGTGAGAGAGCACCCATCACTACTGTGAAACTTCTGACAACAGTTGGTGTTTCAGTGAAATTAGACCAGACTTCTAGATTTCTCTTTGAGGAAAATGAATCTAAGTTTACAATGGAAGGGTGGAGAATCTTTATTTATGGATATTTTTATGAACAGATGAGTCGCATGTCTGTCAGCAGTTATCTAACAGAGCTGGTTTTGCTCTGGGCTGGTCTCACTAGAAGACCACTCTAGGTCCCTTTCTAGATGAAAAGGTTACATCACATGCTTCATTTTCACTTAATGTTAGGAATTGCATTTCTTTTTCCCCCAGCATTTCAAATAATGTGCAAGAACTTTATAATTACAAATTAATTGCATCTTATGATTGCAGTGGTTGGACTGCAATTACTCTGTGAGAATAACTAGTGTTGTCCTTGCATCAGCCACAAGCACCTTATCTTCACTCAATTCATCCTTAGCAAAAACCCATGCATTCTAATGAAAGGAATTTATTATGGACATCTCAAATGCATCCAGATTGTGGATAACTCCTAAGTGATTTTGTTATTAATTCTCTGCTATTCTGCTACTGTCAAGGCCATTTCTTCTGTCTTCTTTCATGATCTGTGTTATGGAGATAAAAAACAGCACCTCCATTTCATCAGCTGGATAAAAGGTGCTGAGGGCCTCATGACCCCTGTCTTTCTGTGTATCACCCAATACACTGATCCTACAACATTTTCCATCATGTTGTGTAAGAACTAATGTCTTCTAAAAACAAATGGCAAAGCTCAAGCATATCCGTTCTTCATATTTCGGTACCAGTTAGGTGGTGAACAGTCGCTGGGAAAACAGTGAAGACTTTCATTACTGACTGAACATACTCATAGTACTTTAAGTGTTAATGACACCCCACACACCAAGTATATTAATGAAAGGAAAAGCATCATGAGAATGAGGCTTCGTGATTTCAGCACATAGACCTGTACCCCCAAAAAGAGATGTGGAGAAAGCAAATCAGATCATGCCTAACTCATGTCATCTGCAAGCTCTTGCAGAGGATTTGTGCTACAGATAGACACAAATTCTTAAGATTCAGGATAGTTTATTTAATATGTGGAGAAGCAAAAGACTGCTTTTGGTGATCCACTTGAGGACAAAATACACACAAAGAGAAGATTTATCTGTACTTATAGATGTGTTAATACCTGTAACAGTCCTTTTACTAAGGGTTTATCAGTACCACCATTCAAGTCTCTAAGATATATAACTGACATGAGATAAGTTATATGATCTTTACAGTTTCAGATACTATCAGAGCATGCCCTGAACTGGGTTCTACCACTGTACCATTACACATAAGGGAGAATGGGAAAGAGTAAATGGCTGACCAAAAGTTAGGTACGAAACCAGAAGCTGAATAGAATTAAATTTTTGCCTGCATAATCTTAGTCCAATGAGTCGCTCAGCCTCTCTACAGCTTTAGACATTTAGGAATCATTTGCTGGAAATTGCTTCTCAAGTCTTTATCCCCTAGATTAAAGATGTATTATTTCTTGTTGCCCTTTCCACTCTGTAGAGTATAAGCGATGGGCAAACTGATGGCTGATTGCATTCTAGATACAGCACAGTCAGTTTAAAATGTGCTCAGAGCTGGGCAGCATGCAACTTGGATGTGTCTGTTTGACCATGTCCCGGTTCGACAAGTGGTTACGGCCAGTTCTTGGGTCGTTTCTTCAACCAGACCTGTCTCAGTTTATCCAGGCCGACGCCATGTTCTCCACCTCTACCTTCAGGCAGTCCTAGTACATGGTACTGGCCACAGAGTCCAAAAATGGGGAGTCCGTTCACCTCATGGTCCCTTTCTAGCACTCTGGAAAAGGGCGGGTTCATCTTTAGGGAACTGCAGCCAAGCTGAACATAGGCCTGTCCTCTCATCAGCCCCTCCCAAGTCCAAGCTAGATTTGTAAAATCATATGAAATATGGCTAATAGCAAAGACCCTTGGCAGGGCTATGTATTTCAGGACCACCTAGAAAGTTTGTCAAAATTAGTCACGTTGCAAATCTTTCTAAAAGACACCAAGGAATAAATTCTATGGCCGCACAGAATAACTCCAAAAACAGGAGGACACTAAAGACTTGATTAAAGACTCTGGATTGTAAGAACCTCCTCATGAAAATAGAGCACAGGCCCCATAATACACATCTGGGACTGATAGAAGCTTTCATAAGCCTCTGGCCATGACTTTGTAACCCCTTTCTCAGATGAGCAGGGCTTATTCAGGCAAATAATTGCTTTGAAATCAATAGGAAGCCTGGTATGGATAGTAGCTTTCAGCTCTTGCTGCTGTGGTCTGCTCACATTGTGGTGTGACTTCTTATGCCCCAGCACAGTGAGAACTGGACACAAGCAGTACCCAGAGAATCACATCTGCTGCACACCCCCAGCAGACAGTTTCTTCCTGCAGAATCCTCAGCTTACGCCATGTCACAGCACTGGGAGAAGGACTGGGCAGTTTGCAGAGAGGTGTCAGAAGTGGTTTGCATTGTGCTCACACATACAGCCTCAGTATACAGTGCAGGGACCAAATCGTTATTCTGCACCTACAATGTCTCTCTTACATAGGCTCAGATCAATATGCATTGTTTCCACTATGACCTTCATGGTGAGTACTGCCACATGGAAAACACATGATAGCTCTTACATCAATAAAAAAAATGTTTAAATAGCAGCTTTTAGCTGTAGTTGTCATTTTATCTAATGGGGGTTTTCCTGATGCTGTTTGTGTTGTGATCCAATCTTCCTGGTTAGCCACATAGCAACTTCCTAGTTAGTTGATGAAGTTTCTTAAAATAACTACTCTAAGTGATGAAAACAGAACTGATGATCTTCTGGCCTTTTAATGTGATGTGCTATCTTCTAAACTGAAAAATGAAATTTTTCCTTCTGTGTCTGGTTATTTTGGTTTTTTCACCCTGGTCTCCACTCTTCCTTTTTTTATCCACAGTTTGACCCAGACAGCACATTGCTCAAAAGTCACATCTGACTTGAGTTCTGAATCCATACCATTCAAGTGACTTTGCTGTTCACATTAAGTAAAATGATTTAGTTCCACAGCTTTTGACTAGAGTAAATGAAAGATCAAATCATTTATCATTGAGTTATGATGATGACAAGGGCCACAATACTTAAGGAGGACAATTATTAAAACTTCACATACACCAAGCTGTTTATTAGTTTGCCAGTGTTGCAGCATTCTTTTCTATTAACAGAGAATAATACATTATTTGCAAAAAACCCAAGTCCTTGAAATTAAAGAAAATTATTGAACACACAAGACATGCATAAATTGGACTGTTCCTGAATCTGGACAGAAAAGCATGAAGTTCAGCTTCTACTTTTAAAGAACAGACACCTGTTAGTGTGTTGTCCTTGAGGGACAGAGGCTGCACAGTGATCCTGCCACATCAACGACCTCATCCTCTATTCTTTGCAGAACCTGCTATTGCAGGATTGTGGAAGTCCCTACCTTCCTATTTGCTTCCCTGGGGTGATGGCAAAGTCTTTCCTTCTCCCATCACTGCCACAGTCACCAACACAGTGGGGTGGCCCAGCCTCTCCTTAGAAGGAAGAACCCATTGCTGACACACATTTTGTTTTGAATCAGAAGACTATTTCTGGATACCACAGGGCTGACTCACCAGGGTGAGTTCAAAACCCCAACCACAGGATTCAGTTCCTTTTGCTTTATTGCTTTGGTTTTACTTCTTCATAATAAAAGAAGAAGCTTCTGAGCACATGCTGAACATATCCTCAAATGTCTTTCCTCTCTGTGCTGAGCACAGGCTTGGCAGAAACCTTTCTCTGTGCCAACATGGTTTTGGAGTTTAGAGAAGATGTCCTTTTTTTCTCTTCCTTCATCCCAGGACCACAGGTATCAACACAAATATCCAGCAGTCATAAATAAAGGAAGTTCTTCACCCATCCAAGATCAGTGTTCCTTGTTGACATAAATCTCACATGATTTGCAAGTGTATTGTCTTGCATGCAGGCCTTGGCAATCACTTGTCAGTCAGTGGTTAGAAGCTTTAATTTCATCACTGTGAGGGATTCCCATGGCAGAACTGGACCCCATGGAGCAGTTATTTGAAGACCTATTTGTAAAGCACTTTTAAAGGGTCTGGCTAGCAGAGGAATCTACAGGTCTGCTGGATCACCAATTCCAGCCCCCTCCTGTCATGGACAATCATATCTTGTCATTTTTTTAATTACTAAAGACATAAATTTAAATGAATCATTTGTTGCCCAAGAGAAATAGAGGCATTTGAGAGATTTGGAAACCTTTTTCTGAGTTCTGGGTTATATTTTATTTACAGGCAATCTATACCCATCTGTTTCTGTGTCAGGTATATTCTTCATCCTGAATAACTTGTCTCCCTCCTCAGCACTTGCCCCTCAATGTATTTATAGTCAACTCTCATAACTATCCCCAGACTTGATTTTGGGGGCTATACAAGTTGCACTGTTTTAACATCTTTGTTTTTCTTTCAATCACCCCTATCACTCTGTCTATATCTATTTATCATTTCAGTGCTCTACTTTGCCTGGACATCTGACTGTTTGACACAGGACCACAGGTAACTCCAGAGGAAGTTTCACATTGACCTTATATCATGTTATAAGCACTTTTCACCAAGAATATTCCATTCAGGTTGGCTTTTGTCTTTTCAACAGAGACATCATATGGACAGCCCAATAGTTTTCCTGTAACTGGTTAAGAGACGTATGTCTGTCTTCTCTCCTGGCATGTGCCTATAACGAGAGTGAGTGCACACATCAGGGGATGTGCTTCATCAGGCTGGTGCTCTCAATCCCACCGTTTCAAATACTTGGGGAGTTAGGCATCAAGGTAACTGTCATGTTATGTCAAGATGTATGGTCCCGAGTGATGTGCTTGCATGGAGCAGGGAGATGCCTCCGAGGTGCAGGTTGGCACCTGAGCACCCAGGATCATTAAAATATGAAGAGCCGTTCAGCAAATTTGAGAATCATCAGAGGTAGCATACAACAAGTTAGCTTCAGATAGGCTAATAGAAAATTAGCTAGCAAAAAAACATTGGAGGGAGCAGGTTCAGAAGAGAAATGAACCCGAGTTTTTCTCTGATGAGGGATTAGAAAACAAGTTTAGTTTTAGCTGGTCAACAGATACATTATTTAAGTTGCATTGATTGGGATTATTAAATCATGAGCCATTACCTTATTTAGATTAAGACAATTTCCTGTTAGTGGCAGTAGTATTAGAAGAATAGTGTAACTTTCCTGACCCTCAGTATGCGTATGGAAGTCATTATTTCCTTGCACCTTTCTCACTGCAGCTGGGCTGCTGCACAGTGGGAAGGACAAATCCCTGGGCTGAGAGAGCAGCAACATACAAGTATGTAACTGCAGCATAGCTAGGGGTTACATACCCATGTATGAGAAAAGTGTTCTCTAGTTCCAGCCCTCTGCTCCCTGGATTGATTCTACATCTTGTATTGGACAGTCATTTGTTTAAATCTTTGTTTAAGTTATTGAGATAAGACTTACAAAGAGAGCACCAACAAGTTCTGAAGGATAACAAACTATTTTATATCTGTGCTCATATTCAGTTGAAAACTATGATTTTACTCTTAACATTGGTGATCCAAGGCTCTTTTTCAACTCTCTATCACCCCAAATGTTCAGAAATTATGTAAGTATTCTTACCTTGTTTCTAATTCTTTTTTCAAAAATTGAGTTAGAAAAAACGCTGAATAACCTGGGATTTACTGACCCCTAATGGCTAAATTAAGATCTTCCACCTTTGTTTAAATGTGCAACTAAAAGGAAAAAAATACATTCAGGAACTGCAGTTTTTTTGAGCCAAGGCACTCCATGTTCAAAAACATGTCTTCTCCTTTTGGTGGTAGATAATCACTTCTTGTTTTACATGGGAAGAGTAATATTTTTTTTTTTATTATATGAGTAAATTATCTGTCACTTTCCAATTCCCTAATTAGAATGATAAGGGGAACACAAGAAGTTGGGGTGCGTGGCTTAGTGCTTTTTAAACAGTTCTGCATGCTCTGCTAATGCAAAGGAAGCAGTACCCTTAAAAAAATACCAAAAATTGGGACTGGAAGATGTGAGTAGTGCATCATGAGCAGAGTTCATGAAGACTGGCTTATTCTGACCTCTGGTGACCAAAGATGCAAAACTAAACCCCATGAAGCTCAGTGCTGCTTTGTCAGCCCCTGCATCCTCCAGACCCCTGGCTACAGGCAAAGGAGCAGGTTGGTGGGAGACTGGAGGCATTTTAACCTGCTTGGATTAAAATACATTACAAATAAGGCCTGATATCATTATAGGATCTAGCTAGCTGTGAGTATTTTGAGTGAAAACCGCATTTTCCCCATCAAGGGCAGGCAAAGGGCAGTTCAACCCTTGTCTACCATTTCCATGTTCTGCTAAAAAACAGCCCAATGGGACAACCATTCATCTGCTATCTATGGCCTCTCAGCCCAAAGGATCACAATTGATCATTTTTGTTTATAGTCATGGTTCATAACGTATTCATGCCTCAGAGTTTTTTTTTTTCATTATTTTTTAAAATTTAGAGATTTTAGAAGTAGTTGAGCAATAAATTTAGATTTTAATGTAGCTGTATTATATCCCTTCCCCTATAGCATAATATTTACACATACCCAACCCTATTATCCCATTTCATATCAATTCCTCTAAAATTCTGTTAGCGAGTTTAGTCTTCTTTTCAAGGTAGAAAAACACCTAAAGTCCTGGACCACAAGATATCACACAGACACAGCGACCTTCAAGCCCAGAACTCTGGAGGAACTCCAAGGACTGCACATGAAGGAGATGAAGATGAGGAAGAAGGGGTCCCAAATGGCCCCAGACCCAGTTCCCAAAGGGGAGTGTTGGGGGGCAGAATGGGGTAGAACCGGGGTGGACAGATATGGGATTGGATGGACCTTATTATAAAACCATAGAGCCACTGTCTGGACATGCGCTTGGTATGTATTCCTCTAGGCCCACAGACCTGCTCATTAAAGGACCTGCTCTCTTTATCTTACTTCATACACTAAATTGGCCTGGAGTCTTTTTTCTCTGTGGTCTTTCAGGCAACAGTGTTATCCCACTGCCAAGGAAACAGACAGAAAAGAATATAAAATAGATGGACAAATATTATTGAAAATGGGATAACAAACTATGCCCCACAGCTGGATGTTGTCTGATGTGCATTGTAATTTTCCAAGAAAATCATTGTGTTTCTTCTTGAAGGTTTAACTGCATAGTCAGAATAAGCCAATCCATTATATATTATCCTCAACTATCTACATGCTTCTACTATTGTCATGGGTTTACTATGGGCTGATTTTTTTTAAACCTTTTACACAATTGCTATGAGATGAGAGAAATTTTGTACAGACAAAGGAGAGCTGACGTGGGGGAATATTAAATTTATTACTAACAGGATAAAAACTAAAGAACAATATATATAAAAATTCTAACTAGGTAAAATTACGAAGAAAATGTTATGTATTTACAAAATTATCCCTCCCCCCTCTATCAGTCCAGGAGGAGAAAAGGCTTTTCTCTACTTTCAGGGTTACAGTCCCTCTAAATCAAATTTGCAGCACTTGAAAGTTTTCTTCTAGTATCTCTAGGGTGACAACTCCAATCACCCGTGGCTGGAAATCTCTCTCTCTCTTTCTCTCTGCTGCACGTCGACATCAGGGCTGCCCCTGTTCCTCTCTGTCAGGCCAGGACCGGAGGCTGGGGGGTACTCGGGCCCTGTGAGGTCCTCCATGGACTGCAAGGGGACAACTTGCTGCACCAGGGTCTTCACCACTGTTACAGGGGATAATGGCATCGAGTCCATCCCCTGTTTCTTGTGGGGTCCCTTCTCACGGGAGACAGCCTTGGATGAGCTTCTCCAACGTGAGTCTACCCTTGGACAACAGTTCTTCCATACTCTGCTGTCCTTTAGGGTCACAGATGAATTACATCAGCATAAATCCCTCACTGGGATCACAAGTCCTACCCAGGACACTTGCTCCAGCGTAGGTTTCTCTCTCCAAGGGCCACAGGTCTCCAGCAAGGCTCTGTTTCATCTTAGGCCTCCCACAGAGTCACAGCTTCCTCCATGCACTCCTCTGCTCTGGCACAGGCTCCTTCATAAGCTGTAGAAGGGTCTCCTCACTCCAAATAATCTTCCACAGGGGTTTTAGTTTTTAAGTCTTTTCCCCTGCTGGAGGGGTAGAGGGGGTCCCCCCGGGCCTCTCCTCCCTGCTCCTGCTACACTGATCTTGGAGGCTACATTACTATCTCTTGTTCTCCTCCGCTCTCCTCCGGGTTGGAATTTCTTCTGCACAATTCATCTTCTCTTCCATTTTCTTAAATATGTCTTTTGCAGAGGTGTTACTAAAACTTGTGATTGGCTTTGCTCCAGGAAATTTTCCTGGAATTAACTATTTTTCAACCCCAGGGGAATGGGGTTGGTAAACCCACGACAACTAATTTTATGACAAAGCCCTTGAAAGCATTAACAACACTTTTTTCCATGTTTTCTATGTAAGATAGGGGTCCACCCTTTCTGTGTTATATACTGAACAAGATACCATATGATATGAAATATCCCTTTGGTCAGTGTCCACTCCCAACTCCTTGTACACCCCCAGACTCCTCTTTGGTCCAGTGGCTTAATGAAATAGAGTGGTAAAACTGTGATCATATGATAAATCAGTTTAGCATAGGGATTAAAATCTCTGCTTTTACTAAACTACCATTTATCATACTTATGAGTTATAAATTATTTTATTTATGCCTACTCTCTAGAACCAACAATACGCTGGTAATCTTGTACTTCTGGAGATCTTGTGTCAACCTCATGGAAAGAAGTGGAACGAAACATCACAGGTTTTGAATTTTGCCCATATCTGAGCACCAGATTTTCAGAGATGAGTGATTTCATACAGCTCTGCTTACTCACATCAGATCCTACAGGTAAATTAACACCTGTTCATTAGGAAGGGCTCTCAAGTCCCTTCATTGAACTACAATTTCCTTGTGGACATACAGTGATGGTCTTACAAAAGTTGTAGAAATCTACAGCACAGACTCCTGTAACTGTTTTTCCTTAGGATTTTTCTGTAGTCAACAAAAGGTGTTTTTAGGATGTGGGTTTCTTACTTGTTTGAGATGTCTGATTTGGAATGCACTGTCTGCAAGAACTCCTCCTCTGAGGAGGGTGGTTCTGCTCTGTAAATGTCTACTTTTAGTCTCCAACATTTGAATGGGGCACATTGGTGTGTGATATTGGCAGCAGTGGAGCAGTTGTCTCCGTGTTCCCGTGCCATGTGGGGAAAAACTGAAGGTAATTTTTAGCTAGTAAAAAGGTAAAAATTAGCTAGTATAGGGCTATGTTTTGGATTTGTGCTGAAAACCAGGTTGATAATATGGAAATATTTTTGTTGCTGCTGAGCAGTGCTTGCACAGCATCAAGGCCTTTTATGCTTCTCAAAGCGCCTCACCAGCGAGGACCCTGAGGGTGCACAAGGAGAAGAGAAGGGACTGCTTACCCCAGCTGACACAAGGGATATTACACATCATATAGTGTCATGCTCAGCAATAAAACCAGGGAGAAGAGGAAGAAAGGGGCAGATGTTTGGAGTGATGGCATTTGTTTTCCCAAGCAACTTTTAAGTGAGATGGAGCTCTGCCTTCCCGGAGATGGCTGAATACTTGCCTGCTCATGGGCAGTGGTGAACGAATTCCTTGTTTTGCTTTTCTTGTGTGCCTGGCTTTTGCTTGTTAAACTGTCTTTATCTCAACTGAAGAGTTTTCTCACTTTCACTCTTATGATTCTCCCTCCCATCCCAGTGTGCTAAAGCAGCGCCTCCCCTGGTGCAAAACCATGCTACCACAAGGAAGTGGCATCAGCTCAGCCAACAGTTAAGGTCCCTAAAGACCAGCAGGAGAAAGGTTTGCTTTTCTGGCAAGACAGTGTAGCTGATTTTCTTGACTTTTCTTACTTGTCATCAGCAGGGTGGAAATTTGTCTGTGATTTTAAAAGTGTTCGTCGAATTGTTGAACAGAAAGAGCTTCTCCTGGGGTTGCCCATTTCAGTGCTTCATGTTTTCATTATCACAAATTTCCTCTGTATGGTATTGTCAATGGGATATGACCAGAGTCACAGAAGTAAATCTTATGGAGCCATCAGCTGCCACCTGTGCTTTGTTTCTCTCTCCTTTTAGTTACTTACCTTTAGTTCTCAGAATGCAGACCTGGATGGAGCAAAAGTGGTCATAAAATCTTCAGCAGCTTGAGTTTTCAAGCACAGCAAAACCCACTGCACTTCCTCACTCTGTTGTTTTCCCCTCAGTTTGGCCCCAGTCTTCTTCATGAACAAAAGCAAAAGATTAGCACCTAAAGAACAACACCATAGTACAGAAACAATGTTTTTCTATAGCTCTTTGTACAGTTTTAACACTTCTAAACAATAACCAGATAACTCTGGTTATCTGTAATCATGACATGTTCACTAAGCCTCTGCATGTTGGAGACTGTCTATCGCAGACTCTCCGCAGTTACTGGATTTAAAAAGAAGAGTAGAAGAATTCACCTTGTGCTCAACTGAGGTACTTGCTTTCAAGCAAACGTGTACCTGAAGTGATACTGGTTAAAGTCAAACAGTAGATTCATTATATCATTAAAAAAAAAAAAATCACACCATGTAGTCCCTTCTCCTGTAGTTCTACCTTGTTTTACTGCCTATACCACCAAGAACAAAATGTTTGGGGTTTTTTGACACATAAGTCCATTTCTAAAAAGTCCTTTTTTCTACTGCCCAGTGCTGAGCTAATTTCTTAAGAAAAGAGGTGTAATGCTAAAAAGAAACTTTTTGGAGTTTGTTGCATACAGCTGTAATGCTTAGGTATCATATTTCTGCTTTGCACTGTGTCTAAGATGCATCTTCAGCGAAAATACAACAGCTCCTCTTTTACCAGACTTGTACCATTAGCCCTGTTGACTTTTCATTGGTTTGCCGTCAGATTACATACTGATTTTACAGTCTGCTTCATTCACATTCAAAGTCCCGAGTCAGGGCTTCAGAGGCGTCTCCACTAGCCCGCTCTTTGGTTATGTTCCAGAGGGCAGTGCATTAAGGTCCAAAGCAGCAGGGTGCCGTGTTTGCTTTGCCTCAGTTATTAACTCAGGTCAGTTGGAGACAGGGGCATGTGGCAACCCTGTTTTATGAATTAAGTTATGAAATTCACTGTTCAGTCTGTATCTTGGTACTTAAAAGAAAACTAAAGAAATACTGGTTTCTTAAACAGTAAGTACTGACAATTTTATTTTGTAGTTATTGATTCAGCACTCAGAGACCAGGCTGTGAAGGACACTACACAAATGTAAACAGCTGGAGTACCTCCCCGCAAGCACTGCCTGGTCTTATTGAAAATATTTAAAATGATAAAATTTGCACTGATTTGTAGGGAGGCTACATCACAGTCAAATATATCTCTGTCCCAGGAGTTCCTGAGATAGCCAGGCACATTTTCATATATGTGCTTTGCCTTGTAGCTCCAGCAATCTGTCAGTCACTTAGAAGTTTATGGCCTATAAATATTATACACTTCAGAGATACAGCAAAGTAAAAAAAAAAAAAAAAAAAAAAAAAAAAAGAAGAAAAACTAATGAGAGGGTCACCTATAGGTTACAGACAATCACAAGAGAAGTGGCTTTCCCTGACTGACTACAGTGGTGGTTATGAAGAGCACTTTCCTACAGGATAAAATCATGTCTATGAAGAGCAATGCTTTAAAAATAGTTCTTTGTCAATTAATCCCTGCAGCCCTTTAATCCTTGTTGCTCTTTCCATTACTTTCAGGGTACTTACATGTTTCTTCTACTTAAGTGGTTAGGACTATAAGCAGCTTTTAAGGGCTGTCTCAAGAGGGAGGAGTGGAAGAAGTCTATTCCCTGCTGACTGATGCAATTATTCTAGACCACAGTCTTAGTTTCCATTTGTTCTTCCTTAAGCAGTAAAACATTTTTTGGCCTAAGGATTGCCTGTGTAAAGAAGAAAGGGGAATTTACAAACAAAAACACTAAGTAATTTAATTCCAATGAAGAAATGGTAGGGAAAGTCTGTCTTTTCTTTTTGTAAAGTCAAATATGTGCCTTCCTTTACTTAACCATGGGGACCTCACTATGTCAGGACCTTGCCAAAATTACAATATGAGAGCAATACTTACTGTGATTGGATATTACTGTTTCATGATTTTTAAAAAACTGATTGAAGAGGAATATCACCCATGCAGAAAAGAACTGCTATTTCAGCTGGTTTCTTGTGGGGATCACTCTTTACTGGACTTGGTGTAACGTCTCACATATCAGCTGTGAGCCTTATCTCAGTGTGTGTCATGGACAAAAAAAGCAGTTTATAGATTCACAAAGAAATATAATTTAAAACATCATTGATCTTGCTTGTGTTTATACAAATATTTTATACAGAGACAGAAATAAAAGATTATTACTAATCTGTTTGAAACAAATTGGAAAGAAGCAATTCAGTAAGTAGTCTGGAAACAGGGAAACTACAATTCTTTAACTAAACACCATTATTTCTCATTGTAGTTGGCATATAATTCTTCTCTGTAGCCCCTTCCGAAATGTTTTTAGTGTTTTGCCTCAGTAATAATAATTATTTTGACAGTTTGAAAGTGGGACAAGAACATGAAGATGAATCAGTGCATTTTTCCCTGTAGTTCATCGCAAGACTCCTTTGGGAGCAGGATTTTTGTGGAGCAGCTGTCTATCAATATCAGTGTAATGTGGTTTAATATTTAAATCCTGTTACAAGGGGTCTGACTGAAAAATTACAAGTTGAGAGCTTTTCCTTGTTACGTTATGCAGCCTTTTCCTCATTTTTCTTCCTCCGTGTCAGCTTCCTGCTACTGTTTGGTTATTAGGTTGTTTTTATTAGGGAGTGTTGCCTGTCAGGGGTAGGAGCTGAAACAAGCCAGGTGCATTGGTGGACATGACCACATTAGCAAGAGACAACAAGAAGTTAAGTCATTATAATAAGACCAAGTGAAAAGGCCTATGAGCTACAGGCTGGTGGAAGCAATGTGGGATCATACTGGGAAGAGATCACCATGTGTTTGCCTGCTTTTCTGCTTATCCTAGTCATTTACCATTGCTACTGACAAAGAACAGGACACTGGAGTAGATGGGACCTGTTAATGTCTAATGTTCTACTCCTATGAGATGACTGAGCAAGGGAGTGCTAAATGGGGCAGTAAGTTTCATTTGATGTGGTTTAACCCACTTTCTAAACCTACTTATTTCTGCATTGTTAGCTTTCAGTTTTAAAGCAGCCCAGACATTTTTAGTGTCCATGTGAAAAAAACCCTTCAGCTGTTGAAAAAAATCTCTGTGACTCATCTAAATTTGCAAAGACAGCCTCTAACAATAAAGAATCATCAAGACAGGAAAAGCAGCACCCTAAGAAATTTCTCCATGTTAATGCTCTGAACTTGATCAGTAATTGCTCAAATATCAAGAATTCATTCCTCAGTTTATGCTTCAAAAATCAATAAAATAATTAGTTATCTGGCAATGTTCACACATTTATCAACATATACTAAGATGTCCTTTTGTGTTAGTTGTATTTCCATCTCCCCATGCAGAGATATCGGATTGATTAATGAATCAGATCTTCCCAACCTGGGGGCCACTGTTGTACTTAGTTACAGTGCATTATTTAAATCAATATTTGGATAATATCAAGAGTAAATGGGAACTACCAGAAATAAGACCTCAGAAACACAGAACATATATCAATCAATAAAATATCTATTCCACCAGAAAGCAGTATACGAACATAAAGTGTTTGACATACCTGCAGTTTCAGAGAAAGGCTGGTGCAGGCAAGATCAGTCACTGGAAAAGCTCCTGTGAATCAGTTAGTTACAGTACGTGTTCTGAAACAATTACCAGTTTTCTAAATTCCGTAGCCAGCTGGTGTTTAATTGCAATAAATTGATATTTGTTAAACTGTCAAGAGCTTTCAGTAACGAGTAACTACTTTTGATAAATTTTAGTGAAATAAGAAAATACTTCGATCTCAAAAGATCAGGTTTTGACATTAATGAATATATAATTCTCTCTTGTAGAGACAGTGCCAGTGACAGAGATCTTAGGAAGACAATCCTTAGACAGAAAGGAAATTCATAAATAGCTCATGCTGGACAGATTTCTTGTTTGGTGGTAGTGTGTAGGATGATGTCAGTATGTCATTTACATGTATTATTTGTGAGATAAAGACTACAGGGAGAGGACAATATAAGTTATTGTATGGATATCCAAAGTCACAGTCCAGTGTTTGTCTGAATGTGGTAGCAGGTGAGCATTTGCCATGTGGCATAAGAATTAGGGATTACTGTGATTTCAGCTGTGACCAGAAAATGCTATGGATGGAGAGTAGCTCTCTTAGTTTGTGGAAAAGATCTTTGTTTGGAAAGTCAGCTGTCTGGAAGCTTTTTGAATAACACACATGGAAACTTCTGGCTCTGGGTTTTGCTCCGGTGTGGAATGGCTGTCACTGCCACTGCTGAGGCCCAGGTCCTCGCTCCAGGGAGAATGCCAGCCCAAGCTCCACCACTGGGAAGAGAAGGAACCACTTAATTTTCCGTGGAGCTGCCTCTCTTCCCTCAGACTCCCCGGTCTCTTTGGCCGGCTGTGGGGAAGGTGAGAGATGATGTTTCCTACCCCTCCCAGTCTCCACGCCTGAAATGTCACCTACCTCCTGCCTATCACAAGTGGCAGGTCAGGTGGCAACCGGCATCTCGGAGCTCCTGGATGATTTTATCCCATAGCATAAATATGCTTTCTTAAAAATGTTTTACTCCAGAGGATAAAATATGTCTCAGAAGCACAAAAACTTTGCAGTAGTAGCACATGACCACAGTGTGGTGCCAGTGTAATGGCGAGCTGAGCCCCCTGGCAGGAACGGGGGCACTTCCTGAGGAGAGACAGTGCCTTTTGTTTTGGTTGGCTTGGGGTTGTTTTTTGTTTGTTTGTTTGTTTCTTTGTTTTAAACACTGAGACAAACACCATCGTCTTCTTCAGAGCATCCAAATGCTGGCACAGCTCAAGGGGTTGCTCTTTCAGGGGCACTTCTCTCTGCTCTTCCAGCATTATTTGGCCCCAAACCAGTATGGCTAAACCATCTCAGCTGGATAGGTGTCCTTTAAGCAGGGTCAGCGTCAGCACAAAGATTGCGTTCAAGAGAGATCCGTGATGATGGATACACGGACCTCCATGTATCACCATTGCCACTTCTCAGGATCCCCACTCCCACCAGTGACTGCGGGAGAACCAGAGCAGAGTGGGGTGTGAGTTTTCAGATTCTTCCTGGTGGCAAATTGGGTTTCTAAATACTTTCACCACAAGATTCATCTTTCTGTGGAAAACCACAATTTCGTCTGGAAACAAAGTCTATTTGTTTTCATTTCTATGGACCCCATAAGGTGGACAGGGAGGTTATCTAAACTCAGCTAAAACCCAGCTCAGTTCCTAAACTCATTTTTGAGGAACAATATACCAGTGATGGACCTGTCACCTAAGGATGATTCAGCCTCAGGTCTAAAGGAGAAAGCAGGTGCAGAAGTGCCTGGGAGCCCCAGAATTTTATTTTTTTTAATTAAAAAAAAATAAAACCTCTTAATTTTTTTCTAAAATAAAATTGTCTTTAATGGTGCAGAAAACCCTCTGCAGAGCCAAAATCATGATAAAGAAATCTGGATGGACTGACACACAAGCTGAAGTATCCTGCAAGAAACAGGCAGCTGAGTCAAGGACTAGAACAAACTACAAATAAATTAATTACTGGTATTTCTCATTTAAGATGTCTTCAAACCTGACTGATTGTTTCTGGAGGGTCCTTGACGGTGACTTGAACAGACAAAGTGAGTTAAACCCTTGACAGTGAGTTTAACAGACAGAGGACAAAAGTGCCAGCTTCTTTTTCCTGAGCTAGTATAATGCTTTGTGGACAGAATCTTAATGATAATGAATGCTATTTGTCTTTAGGAGTTTATTGCCTATGTACCGAAAGGCTGACTTACACTTCTGTCTCCCAGACCTTCACTTTACAATGTTAATCATTACCTACAAGAGAGACTTTAACAGTTGTAGCGGGCGTGTCCCTACCCAAGGATTATATGCCTTTGGATCACCACCAGTATGAATCACAATGGTCCCCACTTGACACACGAATAGGTATTTGAAAAGTTCATGTGTTATTATGAACTCTGTCTGCTTGGCCCCAAAATATCTAGTGCATGGCATTTCTCTAATAAATGTAATGGAAGAGTCTATAAAATTCTTATGATTTTTACAGTTTATAACCCAGAAGATGAATAATCCCTCAGTACAGTATGAAGAATGAATGCTTCATGGTATAGATTGAGGCACATTTCTAAAGCAAAGAGCTGTTTATAAAAACAAAAATTGGAAGTAATGAGGAATTAATGCAAGTTGTAACATAATAAAAATATCCACAGTAATATATCATCACTTCAAAACACCTACTGTATGGCTATTTATATTTTTGTTACTGGGGTAATTATATGAAAGTTTTCTGTAGGTTTAGTAAATGTCTGAGCATTTTTAAGTCTGACAGAAATGAGTCTATATCATTCACAACTCAGCTCTGATTTAGGGGATCAAATCCCCTAAATACAGGAAGAATATAGGTAGAATATTTCAATGTTGTGTAAATTCTTGAAGCACATGCGGCAAACACCAAAATGTGCATGCAGCCTTAATAAAAGGTGTGGATGGATGTTGACTGCAGGAGAAGGCGAAAAGGAATAATTTAACAATAAAGTGGTGTGCATAAAAAAGGAATTTCAGTGAGGAAAGGGCTTTTCGGAAGTAAGAACTGAGATGTTTGTAGGAGAAGTCTGGCAGAAATTAAAATTCTGTGTATGGAAATAAAAAGCTGAAAGCTGCGAGCATATGAGACACAGGGAACTCAAATTGATGCTCGTGGCAATTTAAAGAGACCTCATCAATCACTGATCTAAATTGTAGTTTTTCTTCATCTGACAATCCTCTTCCAGGGCTGATGGAAATGTGCCTTGCATCTGTTACGGACACCAAGCAGGGCTCTTTTTTCGTGTGTCTTCTGCTGATTGGAAGTGTAAAGCCAGTTCTCACAGCCACTGCATGGCATATAAGGGTGCTGATGTGAGCTTTGTGGTATGGTCCCAAAGCACAAAACAATCCTCCCAGGTAACTAGCAGCGGTGATCAGGGAACAGCTGCAGTACTGCCAACTGCACCACTTTACCTCTACATTTTCAACATGGAGTGTGTTGTTGACATAAATGGCTGATTTTCTTTGCCAGATATTCAGGCCACCTGTGACTTCAAGCACCTCAATTTTCCTTTCTTAAAGATTCAAGCTCTTAGGATGACAGTGAAAATCCTGTCTCACAACAGCTGAATAAAACATGAGGCTCATTTCCAAAAACTGTATTTTTATGTTTGCTCTTAGAAGATGTAGGAAAGGAAAAGGAGAGAATTTTCATTTGAATGCTGGTATAAGAGTGTTGTTGGAGGAATATTGATTTTGTTATCATGTTGCAAAATGGTTCTTTTCATGTTGCATATGGTGGAAAGGATGATGTGATCTATAAGTTAAGGTCTCATTTAACTGAAATAAAAACAAAAACATTCTAATTTAAACTCTTTTTTCTTCTGTAATCTAAAAAGCCCTTGGCTTTCTGAATAGGGTGACAATTATAAAGATGAGGTAGACATGGATTATTTTATACCTGTAAATTAACATACCCACATTTTTCTGTTTTGGCCATATGCCTTTTAATACCTAGGGTTTGTGTCTTGCTTACAGAATTGTCTGTATAATGGTGAAAGCCAGTGATCTTTCGTAAATCATGTGAGACAAATAAGTTTCCCCATAACAAACTTCACAAGAAACACCACTTTGCAATTATGTTTTTAGACTATCCAGCATTTTGATGCTATTTGAAAAAAAACCACAATAAATTAGACTGGTATGGCTAACATTTCATCCTATATATGTAATGGAAAAAGAAGAATTCAGTATCTGTTAAGAAGATGGACAAAAGAGTGATGATTTTTCTTATCTTTGCAGTGCTTCTTTGAAAAATGCCATCTGCCTTGTATTAAAAACTTAAACCTGGTGTAGAAACTTGTTATTGTGATTTTACATAACCATATATTTTGTAAAGAAAACCAAGAAATACAGTATTAGACACAGAAATTTGCATCCCTCCCAGTTAACTTTGGGATTCTCTGAGCAAAAACATGCTTCTGATGGGGCCCTTTCCTTTCATGTAATTGGCATTCTGAATGGAAACCTACTTTCCCACTTCATCACAGTGTGGGAAAACAAGACAGAAGGAGACATGTAACTATACAACCACAGAAAAGCAGTCTAGGAATCTGGATTAACACAGTTTATGGTTTTAGATTGTTTAAAATCTACAACCAATGACATTTTAAAGAGAAAATATAAAAATACACTTTTGACAGAACAAGATTTTGCATCTTGACCAGATGCATGCAGCTTGAAGATACATGTTTCCCAAAGAAAAAGGAAAACGTAGGACCTTCTGCCAGGAAGTAAGTACATTCCCATGGCAGTGAAAGCAGGGCAAAATGGACAAAGCACTGATTTGCTAAGATATTTTCAAACTCTGTAAGTTAAGTTAGAACAAAGTACGGGCTTTATTAATATGAGAATGGAGAGGAACACAGAGCGACTCTTTCAAGACTCAATTTCCAAGGACAATAGGGCTGGGAAAGGCATGCCAAGGGGAGCATGACACTGCATGACATTGCTCCTTCCACACCTTTCCAGTCTGGGCCACCCATGGTACTGGGATCCTTAACTGGAACCCCAAGCTGCAATTAGTATTAGAGTTAGGGTTCAGAAAACCACAAAGCCAACTGCCCCAAGGACACTGGGACTGGAAAATACATGCCAAAAAAAAGCACAGCACCACACCAACATTGCTCCTTCTACACTTCTTAAACCTGGCCCATTCATAATCCTGGGGACCTCAGCCTCAAGCTGCTGTTGGGTTTGAATCAGGGTTCAGAGAACCACAGAGCTGGCAGCTTCAGGGACACTAGGGTTGGAAAAGACATAGCAATGTGTGCATGGCTCTGCACCCACGTTTCTCCTTTCACATGTTGCTAATCTGGGCCACTCATTGTGCTGGTGACCTCTGCCTCACCTCCTAGCAGCCACTAGGGTTAAGGTAAGGATTAGGGTTCAGAAAACTACAAAATCTGCAGCTTCAGAGGCATGGTGTAAATTTGGATTTGACTGGCCTGTCAGTAGCTTCTATCAATACATGTTCTGTGCTACAGACCAAAGTTTTTTTCCATGGAAGGGATATTTTGTCTGTGTCTGGCTGTACAGTTCATAGTTTGTAGCTCAAAATTTGCAGCACGTCTCCAGATGCTTAAAGTCATCCCATCAAGTGTGATCTGTCTTGGTGTTCAGACCCATCTCTGTAAACTGAGCATCTAAATCTGCAGACTGGCTTATACCTATGGGTGTCTATGGTTTACTTCCATCATCTCCAAACAGAGGCCATGCAAAAGCTGTGTTCCAGACAACATGTCTCTAAACAGCACATTTGTTTGCAAGATATCCTAGAAAGTGAACCAAACACCCAGGATCTTGGCAGGATAGTGCAAAAATCTGTTTCCCCCCTCTTCATGTTACAAACTTCTCAGAAACATACAACATGAGTTCAGTACATTCTGGAGTGGTGCTGAAACCTGAGCAATCATTAAGATGTTTCCTGGGCAAAGTCTGTCCACAATCAAACTAAATGTCTCATCCCATCAATTCTAGGGAAAACCTAGAGTTCTACAACCATTCCTCTGTACTGGAAGGTCCGGATCTGTGCTCCAAGGCAAGCTGTGACATCCCTCATGGGTGAGAAGCACAGTGCTGGGCAAGTGGGGCTCTACAGCCTTGGAGGTGTTGAGTTGCTCCTTTCTAACATTGCCACTGACTAGAATAGATAGAAATGCAGTCCTAACCTGTAACTCTCATGGATTCTTAAACAGCAAATTTAACTGCTCTATTCTCCTCCATGGGGGAAAAAAAAAGTTGCATGGCCTTGAATCAGCTGATGCTTTGCAGAGGTGTCATCAAGATGGCATAAAAGAAAACCAACCCAGATGCCAAATGTTGGCTCTTTGCTTCTGCTTGGGATTGGAACATTGATTTCATAGCTTGTTTATTTGTTTGTTGGGGTTTTTTCCATCGGAATCAAAACCAGTTTGTTTATAGAACAGATTAGCTCTCTGCTGAGAACTGTGCTCATAGGTCAGAGGTGAATTGTCCCTAGGGTGAAGAGTAGAGGGAGAGCCCATGGTAAGAGTTTACAAAGTTCGTATTTATGCTGTAATCTTCTTCCTATTACCGGTCATGACCCAAAAAATTAGGGAGAGTCAGTTAATTTAATATTTATCGTAAAAGACAAACTCAGCTAGAAAAACACCAACCAAAATCAATAAACACAACAGTGACCTAAAAAGAGCAGGGCTTTTAGGTTTGCTTAGATCTTCAGATTCAAAAGTCAATGAATTCCTCTTGAAGTCTCACACTGATTTGGATGGATTCCCTCAAGTCTCTTCACTCATGTAAGGATCCTGAAAAGAATATTATCTTACAGTCCAAAGGCTGCTTCTGTTAACCAGGGACCATGTAAGATTTACTTGCTTCTGTGCTGAGCCATCAGCCACACAACCTGCTGTTGCAAAGCACTGACGTGTGGGATTTTTTTCCCCTCTTTCACACCTGTACATATCTCCAACCCTTAAACATTTGATTCCCTCACAGTTGGTATGCCAACGGTGAACAGAGCAGGCAATTCTCAGATCTTCACTGCTTTCCAGTGACTTGCTCCATAACACCTGTATCCTGAGTCATTTGCTGGTGAGTGCCACCCACGTCTTGCAGAGAAGACCCACTTGTACAGAGGAAAACCCAAAGAGGACATAGCAATCTTGCTCCCACTAGCCTCTGCCTCAAGTGTTTTGGTACTGCACCAGTATCCAGCGTCACAGGAGGCAGTAGAAGGGAGAAGCTAGTGGAGGAGCAAAGTCTCTAGTCTCTAGGACTAGAGCTGGCAGGTGCATCCCCAGATGCTGAGATCCTCCAGAAGCAGCAGGTCTGTCCATACCACTATAGTCCTGGTAGCAGGCTGTAACCTGTGTTGCACAGCATTGTCCACCAGGTAGTCCTCAGCTCAATGCTGTACAAGCTCACTTCACCCCAATATTTGGCACACCTGGCACTGGGAAAATTGATGCTCTTTCAAGGCTGCATCCTTCTACTGCTGCCCTTCTCTTTGCCGGTAGTGCTGTAGTAACAGATGTCCCTCCTTCCCTTCCTTTGGCCTTCCATTTCCATGTCACTGATTGCAGAAGACGGGAGGAGGCAACATGATCGTTGCGCTTTTCTTTCCTCCTGCACTACCTCTCTTGCAGAAGGGGATGGATCTCTGAATCGAGCACTTAGGTTAAATATTAAAATCTTTGTAAGTCTAAAGGTTTTATATTAAGTATTGCAGTTTTCCCATGTACACAAATATCTATCTCTGAGCCTTCCCAGGGTGTTTAAAACTTGACAGATGTTGCTAGACAGGTGGGTCCCTGATTCATATTGCCGCTAGACACTGAAAACAACACAGGAAGTATCTATTTATCCTTGTTAACAAAAGCAGCATGAGAGCATAGATGTCACTAAATTCGATGTTTTACAGTGTTTTCTGTACCAGCAGTGAAGTAACGTGCGGATCATTTCCCACTTGCATCCCTCCCAGGCAGATATCTGTAGGCCATAAATTTCCACTGCCTCCTGTGACTGACATATTTTAACTAAGAGATATTAATTCTTAATAGAAAAACTCCCTAAAAGTTCACACACATTCCTTTCCCAGTTTTCAACATGTGCCATAAAACACTTGCTGCATTCTTTATTTTGTCTTACCTTGGTCAAGTCATGAAGTGGACAGACTGTTCTTTTAAAAACCGGGAAATCGTTTGGGGTCATCTAAAAATTTCTACTGACTTTCAACTCGAGCGCTTGTTTATCATTTCCCATTTATATCTTCTTTTTGTGTATGCGTTTTTTATTTCTAGCTATAAATATCCTTACAGCAGTAAGTAAAGGGGAGTTCTGTAGTGAATTAGGACTTACTTTTAAGGCATTTGTAATTTTTCAAGCAGTGGTGGTTCAACTGGGACTACTTGTTATTTCTAAAGGAAACTCACTTTTAAATAGTGTAAGAAAATCCACCCTTAGATTTACACATAAAAAAAACGTATTAAATTCAGCAATTTCTCCCCCGGTTTTTGCATATTAAAATAGAGAGAAAAATGAAGGGGAAGAGGACACTGACTTTGACGATATTACAAAGATACAGTGTAACTGGGAATCTTAATTTGGCCTAGAAGTAGAAGGACTGAGAGGTCTTACAAAAACGATATTCAAAATAGTCTTTTCTCTCTAATTTATCCCCCTGAAAAGGGAATTGGTTATAAAGGAGCCACATCCAGAGAGAAACAGCCGCTACGCCTTCCACTGGTAGATCCTTATAATATTCCAAGAGGTTAGGGGAGTCGCACTCCTCATTACAGGAACTGAAGAACACCAAACACTTTACGGAGTGATGTTTATTGCAGTCTTTGCTAAGAATAAAACACGACATACTACATAGTCTGGAAGGTATATAGGCCTCTTCCATAGTCTTTGAGGAGTCATTATTTGAATCTCTCTCTTTTTGAAATGTGCAAAGCTCTGTCTCTTCACACAAGGAATACTGTAGTGAACTTCACGTGTTAAGGCTACTATCAGACAAAGTTATGCAGCACTCCATCTCTGCTGTCAGTTTAAAAGAAATACCTTGGAGTAAGGGTTTGGCTGTAATCCAGTGGACTTTTAACAGAAGAACTGCCTTAAATGTACTTGGGGAATTTTCACAGCAATCAAGAAAATTTAGGAAGAAGGTGTCTCCAAATACACAGCGCCAGGTTTTCACAGGATACCAAACATTAAATGTCATCAATTTGAAAAAAGAAGCTCTAAATATTTTCTACCATTATTATTGTTATTATTATTTTGCAAATAAATATTACAATGACAAATAAAATCCCTTCAAAAGTTGTATCATATGCATTAGCAAGCCAAGGATGATTTGTCAAACTTGGTCCACGCATGAGGGTTAATGAGAAAAAGGAGGGTGCAGGACTGCATTCACAGCAAAGTTACAGCAGCTTTGGCAAGCTAACACTGTTTCTTCTTACTTTCTCAGCGTTCCCAGGGCAACCCAGTACTGAAAGAACACAGGAATAACCTGTCAGAGTCCAGTACACCCTGACTGGGTTCTTTTAGATATTGCACATATGGAAAGGGAAATGTTTAATGTCAAATATACTTATTTAAAGATAGCTGATATTACACGGTATTTCTGATTTAGCAGAGTAATGCATAATATATTGAAATTACAACACCACTTTAAGTTAGAC
Source organism: Oxyruncus cristatus (assembly GCA_013399855.1). Taxonomy (NCBI): domain Eukaryota; kingdom Metazoa; phylum Chordata; class Aves; order Passeriformes; family Cotingidae; genus Oxyruncus; species Oxyruncus cristatus. The sequence goes on from VXAY01000174.1 coordinate 807,462, forward strand.
TTCGCAAAATATGTAAATAGGAATTGTAATAAAGAGTATAATTGTGTGATTCCCACTATCTGCCTCTATAATATACTTACTGTCATGACGCTGGGCATTCCCAGTTGCTGGGAGGAACATATGGGTTGAAGCCAACTCAAGCCTGTCTTCTTCAAAATACTTTTGCTAGTTGTCTAGTTTTTATGTTCTGTGTCAGGCTGAGCCACATATTCACTCCCTCACGCTGTTCTGGCTTTACTCTGGGAGACATTTACACTATTTTAATGAGTTTGGTGAGAAACATTTACACTACCAGTCAAGCTACTCAACTGCTCATAGCTGTTTATCTAAAACAAAGACTACTTTCCTTTGCAAAGAAGTCCTGTTGCAAAGAAGTTGACTTCTTGGCAACAACTGTGGTCAGTCACATTCTACATTATTCCTTGAGCTTCATGGTTACATCACCCATGACCAGCTCCTCTGAGCCTTCTTCCCTTATAGGGATTTATTAGTCAGCCATATGGCCCAAAATCTTTCTGCCCCATCTCTTCCTTGTCTCCTCATCCCTTTTTGGTAACTTTTGTTCTGCAATTGATGTAGATTAAAAGACTGCTTGCTAACATTTCCAGTTATAAAATAAGGGGTGGACTAAAATTTGGAGCTATGGGACCAGAATTATTTCAGCTTTCAGCAAAATTAGAAGATATGTAGCCAAAATCAAAATTTGGCCTGTGCCCCTACTGGATTGAATTAAATTTGACACAGAACAGTTGCAGGTTACTGGAAAGGCTGATGACAATATGTTTTTGTTATTTCTGAAGCCTAAAATGATTTTGATCCTATTTTTGTGTAAGATTGGGTATGGTGCATCCGTTCCTGTTTTGACATTAGTTATGCTTTCATTACCCTTAGTTTTCAGTAGGCCAGCACATAATTCAGATACTGTCCAAAAGTCTTTTACACTTTATTTCAAATATTTCAGATTACAGGTCCCAAACTCCATGGGATATAGTGTCTAGAACCTTGAGATAACCCCTGCCAACTTGCTACACCTTCACATGTGACCTAGGCCCAGAGACAGATCCTCCTGAAAGCGGAATTGCTACATCACTGAGTTCTCTGTTATGCTTTTCCCTCCTGCATCTCAGCAAGGCCAATTTGTACCTAATTACTATAACACTAATTCTCTGTGAGGTCTTATGGAAGGGGAAAGGTGCTTTTGATTTACTGTATCTCCACCCTGGTTTTCACCCATTCACATGTTCACACACATATGCTCAGCAGCAGTAAGACACGTACATCGGGGCTAATAGTGAGGAATTAATACCAGTTTGCCTTCATGCCCTTTAGAAGTGGGTGCTGTTTTGGATCTTTTGCCTCAGTATGTCAACTGAGCCCTCATAATTCTTGCTTTATTTATCTGGTTATTTTATGGCACCAGTCCTGTTCTTCATCTTCTTGTCACCTTATCTCAAGGTCAGTTTGTTCCTCCTCTGCCTTTGAATGAAATCACACACATAGAGCTCTCAATCTTACCTCTACTTCTAAACTTTGTTCTACTGTTTCATCTGCAACTTCCACATAAATATTTCAATCCATAATTAACTCATATCAATCTTACCATTTCTCTTACAAATCTCTACAAATTCACTTGATTGCAGTATTGCACTAATGCTGCTGTGTCCTGTCCAGGACTGTGGCCAACTGCTGGTTTCAGGGTGTCACTCCATCACCTCTTGCCAATGTGACCTGGTGGACCCTGGCTGGTGGAGGGGACTGTGCAGTACAGCTCTGCATGACCATAAATTTCACTCCGAAAGTGACATCCTCAGCAAACTTCCAGACACACATCAGTAGGAAGCAAGGAGCACTTCCACGATCCTTGAATGTCTCCTATAATCTCTTTTCTTTAATCTTCAATTGATTTAATACAGAAGATTGCATGAGATTGATTTAGTTAGGGCATTGAGCCCTCCACTAAATGTAAGGTAAACAGAAGATCATATAAAACCCCACCTGGATTCAGATGGATGAGAAAAACACTGAAATTCGATGATTAACTCTCAGCTGTGGCTGAGCAAAGGCTCATAAAAATGCATCGCGTTGGAACCAGTAAGTGAAATGCTTCATTTGAACATAAACATGAACTCATTCAGCTCTTGTACTCCAGGCCAAGCCTGGTTAAAAGACTAAGTACAATGAAAAGTAACATAGCAAACAGCATTCTTTAAAAGATTTCTTTAGAGCATCTTTAAAAGATAGCCCTGAGGCAATCAAATGGGAGATGGAGAAGGCCCTAAAGGGAAGACTGTGCTTTGTACCACTGCCACAGCTTTATCATGAGTGTCAGGTTCAATGTGTAAACATGTATCTTCCCACTGTCCTCATTATACCTACGCAAGACACTGGAAAGCCCTTTGGCCTGCTAGTTACATATTTACCTACTGCACCCCTTCAGATGACATTCATTCAAGTCTAGCTCCAAGAACAACTGAAAACAATGCATGTATCACATCCCATTAATTCTTTGTCAGGTTGCCAAAACTGAAGTTTTACTTATGCCTGAGAGTACACACCACAGAAGAAAGATAATTTTGTCCTTAAGGTGCCAGCATTTTATAAAAAATAAAATTACCAACCTCTAGGGAAAAATACCAAGAACACCCTTCAGTGCTAATTTGTAACTCCTCAGACATTTTCTCTCGCAACCACAGGTTAGCTCTCAAGAGCAGATCATCTCACGGTTAAGGCACTGTACTGGGAATAAGATGCTTTGCTTTAATTTCCAGCGCAGACATGAAGTTTCTGCACATCTCTAGCAATGACTTACTTTGCCTCCCAGTGCTACAGTGCTCTTTTACATACCCTGGCTATTCACCTTTAGTACCCCTTAGCATGGCAGGGGTAAGGGGTGAACCTGCTCTGAGAAATGCCTCTCGGCTGAGCATTGACTTGGTGTAATCCCTCTCCTTCCTGCTTGCTGGTACCCACACATTCTCCCATGCTGACACTATCATTACCAGCACCCACAGGCACACCAAGTCTGGTGGGAGCCCACCAGGGGTTGTTCCTGGGAGAACACCTCGTCCCCCAGGTACATCCCTATCAGCCATGTGACTGCTTTGGTAAGCAAAGCTTACAAAACTCCTCAGAGACTGCCCAGTGCAGAACACCCTTGCACTTCTCACAGAAGCCAGAGACGAGGGGCAAGGCCAATCAAACACCCCACAGAGAGCAGGGGGTGCCTGTGGTGAGGTATCCCAACAACTCCTCATGATACTCTGCCTGCAGGCAGAGAGGCAGACAGGTAGGGAGGTCCCATCTCAGTGTCGGTGCTGTGGCAAAGCCCAGCTGTGTCCAAGGACAGGAGGCAAGGAAGTCTGCAGAGAGAACCCCATCTGCCCTTGTCAGCCCTCCTGCACTGGGATGCTAGCACAGACACACCGTTATGTGTGCTGTGAAATTGGTGCCATTGACCTTGACACAACTGTGGTCTGTGGCAACCCCAGTAAGAACTCAGTGGTTAGCAAGAGTCAGGGACCAGAGGCACATTGGATATTTTTGAGGGAAAGCAGATTTATGTGTGTGAACTTCACCATGCCTCAAGGTATAGGACTTGAAAGAGATATCTGATCTAGGGGGTTTTATTGACACAGAGGAAACCAGGAAAATTAATAACCTCTTTACAAAATCTCTGTTTTTTGATCTGGTCTGGGAGAGCAAAGGTGTTTCAACATGGGAAGAAGACAGCGCTGGGCAGAGGAAGCCCTGCTTCAGCCCTCTCCCGCTGTTGGTTTGTACCTCAGTGTGATTTTGGAGCAGACAGAGAACCTTGGTGGGAGATCAGTGTTGATGGGTACTCCATCTGTGCCTGTGGGCCGTGTAGCTGTACTCCAGTCTCCGGAAAATGCCATAATGACTACCTAAATCTGCTGAGGAAGGGGACAGCCTTGATGGATGCCTGGGCAAGCGCAAGCCAGCAGCACACTGACTAGGAACAAGCAGAAATTGGAAATGGGCTACACTGAGAAGAGTGATTTGCAGATCAAGCTCTGCTTGCTGCAAGTAGGGCCATAGCTGGTCCCGTTTGGGCACCCTGATGAAGAGGAATGTGGAGAACCTGAAGAGTGTACGGTAGCAGGCTGCAAGGTACTCAGTGGTGTGAGGAGAGGATGAGGGATTGGGTTTGCTTCTTCCGGCAAAGAGGAGCCACAGGGTGCTTCAGTAGCAGTCTGCCATCCTTGAAAAGGCAGCTGCAGAGAGGATGAAACCCCGCAGAGGAGCAACAGCCGTGAATTGAGCTGGGACAGCCTGGCCAGAGGTGTGACAGATGCCCATCCTGGAAGCCTAAGGCAATGCTACATTAAACCATGGCTTTAGTCAACCAAAAAAACATAGACTGAGAAGCCAGAAACACCAGGCCTTGCTCCTCAGACAGAGCCTGCTGTGGGGAGAAACAGTGCTGACCTTCTCTAGTCCTTGGAGTCACACAGTAATGTTAAAGCTGGTATTATTTCTGTCTCACATGTTTCTTCTCCCACTATTAAAGTGACAGAATTGCAGCCATTTCCTTTTGTGACAAAGACTGTTTGTGATTTCTCATCCCCACACTGCTGTTGCTTCATTGCATGTAACAGGGCTGCCTGTCTAGCAAGCAAGTTTTCTACTTTGTACAAATGCTTTCACTAAAAAGTGCTGAAACTTAGAAATTAATCCTTTCTGATAACAAACAGTTACACAAAAGATCAAAGGTAAATTAATTGAAGACATGTTTGTATGCCTTATAATTAGTATCTCCAATAAGCATGGTATTCTGTAATTTACAGGTCAGATAAGCATAAAGATCATTGTATTATGCTTGGAAAATTTATCTATAAGATGATGGAGTATTCTGTTGTACTTAGTATGTGATTGCAAGACAGAAAAGAACTTCAAGTTAAGAAGATTAATAAAAAGACAAAGAATGAGTAGTTTCAAATGCTTTTCATTTCAGAGTACCAATTTTCTCTCATGTAATACCTAAAAATCCCGGAGTCTGAAGACAGTGTGTTTTAAAATATTTATTTTTTATCATTATTAATCCAAATACCTGGCCTATGTTATCAATGCTTCTGCTAATTAGCAATACATTGGTTTGGTCTGGCTTCTTCACTGAAACAAAAGCTTGAGCATTCATATCAGATAAAACAGTAGCTATTTTATACTGCAGTTTTATCAGAGGAACATTTCCAAACCTGCTGGAAACTATATTCTCAGACCAAGTTGGAGAGATCTAAATAAAGAGAAAAGATTAGATTTATCTATTTTGATTAGATATAAAAAAAAAGAAGCTTTTTACAATGAGGATGTTAAAACATCGGCACAAGTTGCCCAGGGAGGTAGTAGATGTCCCATCCCTGGAAGCATTCAAGGTCAGGCTGGACAGAGCTCTGAGCAACCTGATCTAGTCAAAAGTGTCCCTGCTCACTGCAGGAGGGTTGGGTTAGATGGCCTTTAAAGGTCTCTTCCAACCCAAACAATTCTATGATTCTGTGAAAAGATGTGGTGAGTCATAAACCACTAACACCACAGGAGAATGTTAATAAATAAAGGGTTTATATTCTTGTCTTAACAAATTATTCTGTGATAAACCTCGTTTACCAGAAAATGCTGCACTGAAACTGTCATGATTAAAGATGGTAAAAAAAAGGTTAACGTCAAAATACGTAAGGCTATACGACCGATTTTTCATCAGCTCTTGATGTGAGAAATTGGTAGTACCACAGCACCTTGACAAGCACAGACCTTAACAAGACTAAGATAGGTTAGTGCTGTGTTTTGAAGCAAAAGACTTGTTCTCCCATAAAACACTAAACATAAAGAGATGGGTTTACTGCACCTCTATTTCTCAACTGCTGCAAACAAGATCACTGAAAGGAGTCTCAGCTGTCACGTTTGATATTCAAAGAAGAAAACACACAAAAACAAAACAGAACAGAAAAAAAAAAAGAGAAAACCCCCCTCCTATTTAGTTCTCATTGCATCTGCAAGACCTTTATATAGACTTGTCAGTCCATGATCTGGCTTTTCATTGTTGAAGAAATTCAGCCCCCATTTTTGGAAATGTTCCCATCCCAGATAGCAGCAGTAGAAAAGGGTTTTAACCACTGGTCTCCCAAAAGAGACCCAGTTTCTCTCCAGGCTCACACAGAGACAAGGGAGGATGGGTACCTACATTGCTGGTCTGGAACACCTCACCTGAAGGTATTCCACCATACTCCAGTGGTGGAGTGACAGCTTGCCTGGTTTCCCAGAGCCTGCTAACCTGAAGCAGGAGCAGTACAGAAAAGTATGGGTTCTCTGCTCTGCTGCCAGACCAGAAACAGTGCAGGTAACCCCTGCCTGTACCCTCCTCCTGGGTTCATGCGGAAAGATGCAAGTGCAAGTGTCCCAGTGAGTCTCTGCACTCCCTTGTGTTCTTGTCTTCAGAAGGATTTAAAATTTATAATGGGAATATACACACAGGAGCTCAATTCTGCTGGTACATGAAGAGTTAATACAGCCAAACCAGAATGTCTTTCCAGTGAGAGAGCTGGAGTGTGCTGAGGAGGCTTTTGGGGTGTCTGATTCATGCTACCTATTTTCCCTATACTCAGTGAAAACCCCCCCCACACACACACACCCTACCCACAGACCACAGGGTACATGGACTTGGAGGCACACAGAGCTTTTTTCTTTATTTTACAGGAACCTCATATCCGTGGTGGAAAAAAGTCAAATATGGGGGTTTTCTTTCCACTAAACCATTAAGTCACTTTAACTTTGCACTTAAGCACTTGGGAAGGAAATACACTGAGCAGATCATTGCTTCCTTTTTTCTGACAGTGCTCCTGCTCATGCTGAAAACAGTCATTGATGGGAGCAGGTGCAAATCATTTTACACTGATTGTATTCTCAAAGTTTATAATCATGCAGATTTTGTAGGAAATCAGGACTTCACACGTAGTATGTGGCAGACATACCTGACACGCCACTCTTGCTTTCCTTATTATTCCTTTTTCCTTCACACAGTATTACCAAGAATTTCAGGTATTATCCTTATGTTTTTTCCCCCCGTCCTAACTCTTTGAGTATTAAGATACATCTTTCCATGTTATACATTTACCCTCAAGATTGTATTATCTGTGTATATGGACAGTTTTGTCTAATTAAGGATTTTCTTGCAAATCTATCTTTAAGGACAAAGGAGATGAAACCTGTAAAGGTTCAGCATGCACAGATGGGACACAGATGAGAGATTAGCTGCAGAGATTATTCCCTCTTTGTAAGGCCAGAGATGTCATGTGGGTGTAAGGAGGTAAAATGATCTCTAGGTTCATTTTGGTTTTGGTCTTTCTTGTGACATAACTAATAAAGGCACCCAGCTGGCAGAACCTTTGCAATATGAGCCTTCTTGGTTAGCTATTGGGATAGCATCATCAACTCCATTCAAATCAAGATGATGCTATTAGATGGCAACATTTTGTAGTTGCCCTTTAATAAAATCACAATTAGTAATGTGGAGGTGCCTTCTGAGATCTGTCAATAAAACCTACAGTATGTGTAGACAGCTATCTGCAATACAGGTGTACCAATCTGAGCTAGTGGTCTACCTGCCATTAAAAACAATGAACGAAAAATTTTCTCGTCCATATATCAGTGAAGATAAGGGCAGTGTTCTTGATATCCTTCATATAATGTCTCCCTGGACTCTGGTAACTAGTTCTGCATTAACTACAAAAATAATAACTCTTGCTCAGATGGACCCACCTGCACTGGAGATACATTCATGCAGATAAATTCCACCTTCGTGTCCTCCAGGTTTGAATGCCTATATTGAGGCACTTGGGTCATAAAATTAGGAAGAAATGAGATTTTGTTGTTTAATTATACTGCGCCTCACACTGTGACCTCTGTAGGACAGAGGAGCAAGCGTTAATGATATATCTTACATTGAAAGAGCGAGTCAAGATGGGATTCTTCATGGTGCTTTGATCATCTTATCTCCAGTATGGCATATTTAAAATATAGCTTTTCAGGGGAATTATTCTAATAGATGAAAAATATCCTGAACTCCAAACAAACAACAAAAGAACAAACAAAGGCAGAACTCTCTCCCCATTCTCCCAGCTCCTCTTCTACTTAATAACACTTCAAACTTATCCCTTTAACAAAGAACATCTGTTACCATACATCAGAACTTAGGATTCTTGAGCCTCTGAACATCAGCTTCATGGTGAACTAGATTATCAGAAGCATATAACTAAATCCTTGCTCTTTTCTATTGAAAGAGATGAGTACAATTTGGTTTGGGAAATAAGGTTGTATATAGTCACACAAACCTATCTTTTGCTTTTGTTTATTATTTACTGCATATAATTCCTTGTTGCCCTGACTGCCCTCATAGTGCTTGGAATATTGGAGATAACGGGGCTACATAATGACTGAAATCCACATGAATGCCCAAATGTCTCACTGAACTCAATCCTTAGCTCTATGTCTAGTATAATACTCGGAAGTCCCTCCTTTGCTCCCATGGAAACACTGAAATTTCTCACTTTTAGAAAATATTATGGTGGCTATTTAATAATATTTTCTTCTTCTCTGGAAGAGAGTAACTCAGATTAATTGTGTAGTAAATTAGTCTGATGATTGGATTTCCTTATTTTTCTGATCTCAGCCATCAATACAGTGAACTTGTGTCCTTGGTTTCCTCTGAAGTGACCAACACCTACAGTATTTCAGAGGATGCCTTTGTCCGTGCCTGCCCCAGTTTGAAGATGTCTAACTGCATAACTCTGCCTGCTTTACAGTAAACCAGGAAAGAGAATTTGCTATCCAAGTTTTTGTTGCTTTTGCCACTATGTTGTACAGTTACTACTCTTATTTAGAAAAACATTTGAGCAGCACATAAGCAAGTTTCTCCTTTTGATAATAATGCCAAAAAATTACATGCCTCCTAATCCTTCAGATTCTTCATCCACTGCTTCTCACTTCCACATCATCTTCAAACAAAAGCTTTCTAAAATAATAGGAAGATTGTTGCCTTTTAGTTTGAAGATTCAGTTATGTAGCCTGACTATCACTTCTTTCCAAAAAAAGAGGAATGATATTTAGGCTCCTTCCTTTCTCCTCTCTGAAAACTCTGTGTATGTCCACATTTCCCACAGGACAAATTTGTATTGTGGGGCGAAGACCTTACAAATCACAAGTTGAATGCTTAGCTTGGTGAGATCATTGTCCTTTTTTAGACATAGCCTTGTAGCCATCTCAGCAGAGACACTCAGTAGATTTGTAAGAGCTTCATGTCACTACAGTTCCGGGAGACAAGGGGTTCTTTTTTCTAAATGTATAGAACATATCTTAAAATCGCAAAATGGAAAACATTTTTATACTTTCAAATAACCTTTGAGCTAAGACATGTTTTGTTTGCTCTCTGAGTCATCAGTTCCTCTCTCTCCCTATACTCACTGTGGGTTTTTTATTTGATAAGATCCACATTCCTCCCTCCAAAAGGAATTTGTGCTTTAATTACAACTCTGTCTGCTGCTGCTCCTGTGGTCCTTGTCCCCACTGTTGCAGCAGCCATCTGTACCAGGGTCAGGAAAGACTATGACAGGAGCAATCACATCAGTAGTGGTGGAACAGGCTGGGGCAGTCACTGTGCCAGTCTCTGGTTGCCTGTTCATTGACTTCCAGAATAGGCTTTATGCCTGAAGAGCCAAGTAGTTTTCCATGCCAACTTTGTCATGTTTTGCTATGAAGTTGTAAAAGCTGATGGGACACCTACAGCCTACACTGCAAGTGCTTTGTTTGAAAAGGAATATTGAACTTGTATGTCGTACTTCTTACCCATCATTACCCTGAACTGAGGATGGATAATTCAGGCATCAGTAAATTAACATGGTAAATACTGGATATGCAGCCACTGTCACTTGGAAACAAAATCCAGACCTAGGCCTAGCACCTTTGACCAGGAAAAGTAAAATGTTGTAGTCCTAAGCACATAAAATACTGCCATGAAAAGAGGACTGTGATCTCAATAGCACTTTGTTCTGTTGTCCAGAGTAGTAGCACAATCAATTTAACAATAGACAGTCATGAAACAGTAGTCCTTATTTCTGCAATTGGAGGCCATTAAATCTTAATTCCTTTTTATGCAATTGTTAATAGTTTTAGCACCTTACAGAAACCCATAATGAACCACAGCATTTCAAAACTGTTCTCGGGAATGACTTAATTTGGCATGACATGGAAGGAAAGGCACTCTTGCATTTGTTTCATCAGTAAAAGGAAGCAAACACAAGCTAATGAAGAGATGGGGAATTTGTAGATGTCCTTCCACTGATCCTGACAATATTTTCTAAAACTTTGCTTGCAGACAAAGTGCTATTTCCCAAAGCTTCCCCTCCCACCCCACCCCCGAAAAAAAAAAATGTTGGAAATGGGAAAAATATTGAAATTGTGCAAAAGATTATTCCCTGATTAGTGGAAAGTTCACCCATACCCAACATCTTGTCCACCTGCAACTAAAGAGACTTGCCACTCTCCTCACCGTACAGCTGAGAAGAAAGAGCTTTGCACTCCTGGTGCTGACTCGCAGTCTTGCTTTTCAGATATGAAGCAACCCATTGGACTGTGTCAAGAATTCAGCCAAAAATGTCCTTATGGAGATCTAAAGCTAATTTGCATGTAAACTGTTACTCTAACCAAGTTTATACTAATACATGGCAGATTACTGAGCAGTTGTACCAAAACAGTGATACAGTGTTAATTAACACAGTTCAGGATCTGGGGTTTTTGCAGGACTTGCCTGGGAGAGGCAGACCCTTGCTGGATGGCTCTAAAAAAGCTCAGCAGGCACCAGTTGTGATTATTGTTTGCTTGCTCTTGCATACCTGCATAAACCCTTCTGCATGACTTACATTACTTTCAGCAGTTTCCTGCCTTTTAAAGACTAGCTGGACCTACTCTTGCGTGAGGGACTGTTACCTGAACCAGGCAGGACTGCTCCCCGTGGAGCAACTGTGATCTATGCCTGGACCTAGAAACCTGTTCATTTATATATCCTGTAATTCCTTTATCGAAGTAGTAAGTGACACATTTTCCAGTAAAACCGATTCCTAAAGAAAACCACAGAAAACAGTAACTATAGCTCCAACTAGTGCTTAGCACACAAACTCCTGCCTGAATCCCCAGTCTTTCACGAAGAGAACAAACTTCTCCCATGCTGTACAGAAGGGACTGTACAACCCAAAATCATGCAGACACTTTTTTAGAAGAGGACACTGTACACAACTAGTCCGTTCTGTAACTGGGGAACTCAGTCTAAGAGAACTCTGTAAGAGTTTCTTCTATGCAGTCAGTAGCTATATCTCAGCAGTAGCTCTGCTGTAAGATCTGGGTTCACTTCCCAAAGCTGGGTACCTGCCCTGGAACAACATCCAGCTCTGCAGATCTTTCCCTTCTTCTGCCCTGGTTTCCATACACATAAGTTGGAAAGGCGCGTGCATGAACTTTAGCAAGGTCCTTCAATCTGCGCAATTTGGAACCAGTCATAAGATTTTCTGCAGCCAAAACCTTTGTCTTTGCAGTACTGGGCACACATGAACTTGTGTCTTGTGATTTCTTGCAGATTTTGGCCATGATGTGGTAATACAGAATTTTTTTTTTTTTTTTTTTTTGAGCCAACAATATATTTACCTACAAATTTAAAGAGAAATTAATGAAAAGAAGCTTTCTAGCAACTTATGTTTCATACGTAGAAGAACAAAATCCTTTCCATCTTCTGTATCATCTCCACTGTTGCCACCTAATTATTTTTAAAATGCTGCAATTCTGGTAACACCAGAACAATAGAGTGTAGGTTTATCTATTCAATCATGTTTTACATCAGAAGCTAACTATTTAAAATAAAATAAAATAAATAAAGTAAAATAAAATAAAATAAAATAAAATAATGCAAAATTATCAAATAACACCTCTAGAAATGCTGTTACATGTTTTAACAATACTAGCAGCATATAGTCGCAAGATGACTGAACCTTGCTTCTTTGTTCATGTCCTTCATGCACTATGTGTAATAGAAAAACATTTCAGTTTTGTTCACTCCTTAGGGCTTTTCATGGAAACAACTTATGAAAATCAACAAAGAAATTTTACATTTTGTAAAATATGTATTGTATTACCACGTACATTTCTGGCCCTGCAAAATCTAGATAAGCAAAAAAAACCCAGAAAGCTTCTGATCAAACAAATATATAGGTTTATTGGAGCATGTTTCCATGTTTTTAACATGCAATTGTTTCACAATTTTTTATTTCCTTCTGTTTTCATTAGTGTGCCCTCATGATAATCCAAAACAGCTGTTAAAAAATATCTCCTCAGATGAACAACTAAAGAATATGGGCTGTATCTCCTAGCGCTACAATTATGCGAAAAATTCAGTATTTGCAAAAGTTGCCTGGAAATGAAATACTATTAAACTATGTTGTCAGTTTAATTGCAGGAAGCCTCAAGTGTAAACCTAGATTTTATAACATATTTGGAAGAAACTAAAATTCATGATTTTGAGTCTATTTGTTTTAATACACACATTGGCTATTAGCTCAGTTTTATTATGAACATCATTCAACGTATGTTTTCTCATCATCTTTTCTGTTGGAATATAAAGCCTAATAGAAAAACAATTCGATTATGCAAACATGAAAATTCTGTTAGTACAACTAATTGCTTTTTAATGGATTTCATGTACAAAGAAAGTAGTAGCACAAAGAGAAAACTAGGCAAAGGATAATGTACTTAATTTGAAACGCTTGCAATTTCAATAACTGCTAATTACCTACTTGCAAAATGTACGCAGTATGTATAATGTGCACAAGTACACACACACAACACCATTGCATGCATTTTTCGGACTTAAATACAACTTCAGGTTCACAAACCTTCATCCAGAATTGGTGAGAGCTGTAGTCACTTTTGTGTACTAAAGGTGGTCAAAAAGATAGTTGTTAAATATAAGCCATTCCACCATGCTGTCCTCTGGTTTCTAGGGCTTTATGCTGTCCTCTGGTTTCTAGGGCTTTGAACAACAACAAAACATTAGACCAAATTGCTGTCCTGAAGAACAGAAAATGCTAACAAGAAAAGTAGAGAGAAGAGGCAAGATTTTCTTTAGGGACTACAAAATTGATTTTTTTTTTATTATTATATTCCCTATTATATTCCCTTATTATATTCCCTAATCTTTGACCAGAATAGTCAATGATATGTCTGGAAGCTTCTGGAGTGGATAACAGGTTTAATATGATCTTATTCTGTATCTAGCTCTATTAATTTCTGCTGCCATTATTGGGACAGGCATGGGGACTATTCTCAGTGAAAACCACACGGTGGCCCCATTTTTTACTCTCCTCAAGCAATTAGAAAAGCAATCTTGCTAGGTTTTTGTGGGAAAAAGGAGAAACCTGTTGTTAAGGTTCCTCCTTGGATGCCGCCAGGTACACGTCCCACTGCTCCAGCAGCAGAACACCTGGATTTCAGGATCCAGAATGCTCAGGAAAATGGAGCAGACAGGTAACTGTACTTCTCAAAATGATCCTCAAGACTTAAAACCGCAGCAAAACTCACTCAAGGAGCTTCAAAACTCAACCTTAAGATAAATGACAGACTCCACTGAAAGACTTTACTGGTTTATTCAGCATCTGAATGAACTACAGACGACTTGGCATGCATTGTAGAGAAAACAAGCACACCTTGAATGCTTTGTAACTAGCAAATGTGTTTTGATGATTTTTTTTTTTTTGCACTTTACTGCCAATTTTGAGTGCTATATTGTTGTGATCTGGTAATTAAAAAAAAAAATAGACAACCCAACAACACTGACAATTTTTGTATGTTCCCTCCTTAAAGCTAAAGAAAAGAAGACTTCTAAGTTTGATTCTCAGATCTCTGTCTTGGAATATACTGGTTCTACGGCTCTTACCAAATGGCCACGCTCTACTGAATTGATGGGGCAACCAAATGTGCTGGACAACCAAATGTGGCTTGATCCTAGCTTGATGTTAGTGAAGAAAAAAGGGAATATGGAATTCTTACCCATAAAGCAAGTTGTCCTGGTATTCATTGTGCATTTTCTCAGTGTATTTGTTTGTAACAATGCTGAGCTAGTCATAGCTTGTTATACTTATTTATCAATATTTTTTTTAATTAGTTTAAAAAAGTGAAGGTAGGTGCAACAACAGACACACACACGAATATATTGTAGAACTTACATCAACATGAAGGGAAGAAGAAATATTACCCTAAAAATGAAACCCACAATACACATACAGACATCTACAGCACTAAAGGGTTTGTCTTCAGCAGGGCTGTTAAATTTCAGTATCTGAGAATTGCTGCATCTTTACAAGATAAAGCAGTATGAGCAACTGAATTCCAGCAACTCAGAGTCTGTCTAACCAGGTTCTTTATCTGGACAGCCTGGACTTTTTCCCACCTTCTTTCTTTTTAAGACTAATCGTTAGTCTTGTTCATATTGTCTTCTTTCCCTGTGACTTCATCGGACAATCACGAGAAGTTTTAGGCATTAACACTAGAGAGTGGAGTTACCCCAAAACATGACAACTCCACTATTTTTACTGCAAGCAAACAATGCACTTAGTATTTTAGAAACAGACAAAAAATTAAAATACATTCTATTTAAAAAAATAATTGCTTTATTGTTGCTGTGCCTTCCTTATCAGTTGCCCAAGTCCTAAATACCTTTCAGAAAATAGTTTACATGCTACAGAATAATTTATTGAGCAAGGCAGCATGTTTGTCTTATAGCCATGTTAGTCATTCTTGGTACTGCGACTGGTGCCTTTGATAGGCATAAAGTGCCATGCCATAACCTTTTCAAATTCTGTGACAGGACTGCAAGCCCTGCCTGCCCCGCAGCCTGTCTCATGTTGGAATGGGGATGAAGCTGGTTGATTTAGAGAGGGGCATCTCTCTCCAGGTGTTTAGGCTGTGGGTTGGGCTTCTGTTGTTGGTGAAAGAAGTCTGTCGCCTGCTATTGCTGTTTGAATCTTCTTTACTCAGCGTTTGCTTTATTTTTTGACAGCAAGGGAAGCTCTGTACGCAGTCTTGCAGGAGGTGCCCGCTGAAGAACATGTAGATCCACGGGTTACAGCAACTGTTCAGACTGGCCAGCAGAGCCGTAACAGTAGTCGCAGTGTTTTCAGAATCTGGGGATGGGGGAAGAAAGATGTTTAATCATCAAAAGAATATTTGCACCATTAGGTCAATTGCTTCATTAACTGTTGGATTTATTTTCCTGAACATTACAGTTCTAAAAGTGGAGGTGCAGCATTTGAAATGAGTAATGAGAACATAATCAGGAAAGTTCTTATTTACGCAAGGCTGCCATTGAAATCAATGGGAATTTGTCTGAACAGACTTCAGAAAGCTGTGACAGAATAACTTATGGGGTAATCCATCCAAAATCATGTTTTAGTCCCATTTCCACTGATGTGTATCCATGTGTTGATAAGCTCATGCTTTAAATACTGAGTAGTTTTTATCCAGAACCCTGGGAGACAATGGCAAAATTCTCACTGATTTCCCACTGCTTTCAACAACACTGAATTTTGCTGTATACATCATCATGCTGAAAAGTGTTGAATGCTCAGCTGACTACTGGCTTGTTGATCAAATCTGGATTTTGGAGATTAAACAAATTTTACTAAAGGGAAAATCGAAGTTATCACTATGCCCTGAAAATGTTGTTTTCTTCTACCTTCAGTAACTAGTTGATAGTTATATCAAATACTCTAAATATATATTTAGTCTAACCACTTATTAGTGATCTTCCTTTGTAATTATGGAATCTCCAAAGAAGTATAATTGCTGTGTTATGAAGTTCCATAGATTTAAGGAATGTCTTCAAACAAACCTAGCAAATACCCATCTATTCAATTAGGTTTCATTTCTTTTGAAGGAAAAAAAAAAAAATCTATTTCTGCACTACAAGCCTTTAGGCTTGAATTTAGTCCCATGCTAGAGGCAATCAATGCTCTCACTACAGTAGGCAATAATTTGGGGATATTAAAAAAAAAACAACTTATAAATTCCAACATTTTGATTTACTTCTTTCGCATTATGAGGAAACAGGGTATATGGTCCCTGCCATATAATGCTGCCTGCTCATTACCTATGTAACAGCTTTTAAACTCACTAATTATTTTTAGCCGTACTTAACCGTGGGACAGGTATCTCCAAAATCTACACTGCCACTGATTCATGCAAACTGGTGACTGACCAAAGGGGCTACTCAGAGGTGGTTGCCCTGCTGAGGGGAAGGGTTCATGGTGCACTCAACCCCATTATTAGGTAGCAGATACAGAAAATAAGGCTTATAACCGCTCCTGACACATATGTGCCTCTGCTCCAACAATAACCTAAAAGGTTTCTTAAGTTTTCTTATCGGCAGCTTCAAACGGAAGAAAATGTTGCTGTCTCAAATTATGTCAGCAAATATTTGCCGTTTTCCATCCGCTCGATTTGCTCTGGATGAGAACCCAGCGGCTGCTGCTGCTCCTTTTCGGGGGCCCAGCTGCCTCCAGCAGCCTCTCCGGCTGCTCCCGGGACAAGCCGAGCCGAGC
>VXAY01000174.1:824277-866260 GCA_013399855.1 Oxyruncus cristatus
CACTCGCCGCTTCCCGTCTCCCCCACGCTCGGCTCAGGGATGTGCAGCGCCCGGGACAGCCGGCTGCATCCCGGGGGACCCTAACGCGCGCGGGGCGGCTGGTGGGGGAACTGAAGGCGTCACCTACCGACCCAGGGGAATCGCTGGTCCCAGACGGACCACATCTGGATAGTGAAGAAGGGCGCCCAGCAGACGACGTACACCGACACGATAACGAAGGTCATCTTGACAGTGCGGATCTTGGCGCGGGATATGGTCTTGACGCTGCTGACACAGGGAGCGAGCAGCAGCCCCCGCCGCGGGCCGCCGTTACCCGCCCGCCGCCCGACACCCGCTGCCACCGCCGCCGCCTCCTCCCCCGCCGCCACCGCCTCCCCCGGGCGCGTCTTCCCCCGGACGTTGCGCCAGATGTGGTAGCAGATGAAGCCGTAGCAGGTGATGAGTATGAGGACGGGCGCGACGAAGATGCCGCCGGTGATCCAGGTGATGTAGGCGCGGGGCCCCCAGGGCATGATGAAGTGCGCCCAGCAGTCGTAGACCTGCGAGCCGTGCTCCACCTCGCTGAGGGAGAAGATGAAATACTGCGGGGTGCTGAGCAGAAGGCTGAGCGCCCAGGCCGCCGCGATCATCCCGTACGAGCGCTTGGTGGGCTGCTGCAGCGTCTTCAGCGGATGGCAGACGGCGATGTAGCGGTCGGCGGTCATGGCCACCAGCATGTACGCCGAGGCGAACATGCCGAAGACCTGCAGGTGCTTGACGACGCGGCAGAGCCCGTCGGAGCCGTGGAAGCGGTGGGTCACCTCCCAGCAGAGCTGGGGCAGCACCTGGAAGAAGGCCACCACCAGGTCGGCCAGGCTGAGGTGGCGGATGAAGAGGTGCATGCGGGACGCCTTGCGCGGCGTGCGCCGCAGGGCCAGCAGCACGCTGCCGTTCCCCACCACCGCCACCGCGAAGGTGACGGCCAGCACCGCGATCTCCAGCTTCGCCAGCTCCTCGTCCCGCCCGAAGGGGTCCCAGCCGCCCAGGCTGCCGTTGGGCGACCCCGACCACGCCTCGGGGCTTGGGCTGCCGCCGCTGCCCGGCTCCGCCGCCCGCCACCGGCTGCCGTTCCCGGGCGAGGGCGCGCCCCGGGGGGAGCCGGCGCCGCCGGCGAGGCGCATGGAGAGAGCTATGCGGAGGGCACCGGCCCGACCCCCGCACGACCGCTCGCCCGCCGCCACCGCCTCCCCGCTCCGGTAGAGCGGAGCGCCGGGCCAGGTGGCTTTATCCCCCCGCCGCGGGAGGCGAGGTGGGGGGAGCTCCCGCGCCAGTGGCTGCCCAGCCCCTGACGCCAGCCGTCTCCTTCCCCCTGCAGCCGCCACCGTCTCCTCCGCGCCCTCCCGGTCGCCCCGCCGAGCGGGGAGGCTGGTCTCGCCGAGGGACCGGGGGCGGAGCGGCTCCGAGGGGAGCGGGGTCCTACACCTCTTCCCGGCCCCCGCGGAGCCCGGTGGGGCGGAGCAGCGAGCAGGGTTGCTCGGGCAGGAACGGTGCGCCCGGAGAGCTTCCTCACGGCCAAGTAAAGCAGCCCTTAGAAGTTTGATTGAGAGTAAAATCGTTGCCGTAACCGTGCAGCGTAGATGAAAGTCTGTCAGCATCAGTCTGCGCATCGCGATCCAGCTTCTAGCAAGGCAAAGTGGCTTGTCGGGGAGAAGCGCTGGTTTGGCTCGGAGAGAGATTCTGTCTGGGCCTTTGGTATTTCCCAGTCGTGCCGGGATCTACTCCAAGGAAGCGTATGATTAGAAAAAATAGTGCAGAGTTTTAAAGCAACCTAATGTTTCTGAAGGTTTCAGGACTTCATGTAGGACAATAAATGTCATCCAGACCTTGGCATACAGGTCTAAACGACACATTTCTGCAAGCACAATCAAAATCTCCACATTTGCTAGTGGCAGTGAGTCCTTTAAATCCCAGTTTTAAACATGTTTTAGCTGAGGAGTTTTTCTGTTCTTGATAGAGTGAATGAACTTGGTGCAAATCCTGGTCCCATTGTCATGAGTGTGGTTTTACACCCTGATTTTACCAGAACCTGAATTTGATTCTTCATTTAGAAACTCCTTCCTTCAGTCATACGAAAATTCATAAGATCACAGCACAGAAATATTATGTTAGGTGCCAGCCCTACTTTGGTTTTAATCAAACTCTCTGAGTCTGCTCATATGTAATTGCAGTTAAATTTAGTTATAAAAACGTGGTTTTACAGGGAGAAGGAACAATGGGGAAGAATGAAAGATTAAATCTTACTTCTTTGATTAAAAATACGTTTCTAAAAGTTTTGACTCCAGAATAGTATTGAAGTTTAAAACAGAAGATCATATGCTTCTGAACACGCTAGCATTGCACAAGACTTTATCTCAGGCTTTTTGCCACTTTCTGGGCTTGTTCAGAGGTGGGAAGGTGTGTGCACCCACCCCAGCCTATCACTGCGATAGTGACCCTTCCTTCACTTGGGGGTTAGTGGCAGAAATCTAGGAGTATACTTGCTCCTACAGTGCAAAGAGCTTTTCCATAAAAGCTGCAAACCGCCCCCCCCCTCCCCAGACCTGGAAATACAGACAGTAAATATAGCTGTCCTGAGTTTCTAGTAAACTTATTTTTTTAAACTTGCTTTTATTCCAAAGCCTGATTTTTGTGAATGGTTCAATGCATTATTCACAGCTTAATGCCTATTTCATTGTGTTAGACCTGGGAACTGCGCACCACACAACACATCAGCACGTTTCAGGTCAAACAGAGAGGGAAATTAAAGTTACGTATCACAAATCTCACCATACTGCACCACTACCAAGGCTTCTTTCACATTCCTTGCCCATCTCTCTGACGCGCTTTACAGGAGTTGAATGCCACGTAAATGAACGGTGTTACTCAGGAAACCCTGCTGACAGGTTTTCTGCTGTGCAAACTGTGTGAGGATTATAAAGCTCTCTTCACTTCTCGGTATGTCATTCATTAACAGAAGAGATGAAACTTCAGGGTTGACAAAGACATATTTTTAACAGCCAGACAATAAGATAAGGGTGGTTGTTCAGAATACTGAGTTTGTCAAGCCCACATCATCTCAGAAATATTCCTTTCCAACCCATACTCTGTTCCTTGGAGTAGCATTTATAAGAATGTTTCCAGAACAAAGGGCTGGAAACTCACCTCAATATCATTGCACAAAGCTTTATCTAGAGATTACCTGTAACGTTAAGCATGATATTGATAATAATTTTTGCTCCCGCAGAAAAAAGTAATCTAGGGCTAGTTTTTGTGCCTTTTTTTGTTACATTCTCAAAATTAGTCAATATTGATGTTTTTATAGATAATATATCTAATCAGTCTGTTGTAAATTTGTTTGTTTCAACAAAACTAAATAATACAGTAGAGTTTTATTTATATCTAGTAGCTAAAAAATGTCCTCCTGCTCTAGATGCTAAGCAAATTCAGGACTCTTAAGGTTTCTATACCAGTTTAAGCAGCAACTAGTTTGATCTTGTTTGCTTAATTCTAACAGTATTTGTGTTCTTCAAACTAAGCAGTATAATTTTTAGTTTTTCAAGTAGATGTCCTTATCAAGTTGAATGAGTAATGCTTTCCTATCTGACCAGACTGACCAGACATGGAGAGGGTTCCTCTGCCCGCAGAAATCTGTAACATGGAGATCAACACGGGGGAAAACTTGTAGAATTCCCTTCCAAAGAGAAAAATTGCCACTGGGAAGGCTGCTAGATGAAATGAACATCTTTACCCCACGACTCACTTGGAGCTCCGCTTGGAGATGAAAGCTCTCAGTAAAGAAAACAGAGATTGCTGTTACAAGAAACCTTTATTTGTTCTCTCTAGGCACGCAGCTCTCTGTAAAAATGTCTAAGAATGGCAAGGGTTTCTGATATGTTCTCTGTTGCCATATAGGTTTCTGTAAATGTGCTTAAAAGTTGCCAGATATCTTTGTGAATGTTGAATTCACTGAAGACTGAATGGTTTCTGTAGAGTACTCAAAAATCTAACTGGAACATGATCCAGTGTGTTGCTAAATGCAGCTGTTTTTTGTTCATCCCTTGCTGTTGTGGTGGTGACTTAAGCTGCAGTCCTAGCCTCTTCTTCCATGGAAAAAGAATGCTCGAGCAAGTCAAAGGCTTGGGATTTTAATCGAAAAAAATTGATGATGATTTGTATTCTGCAAGATAACCTCAAACAAAAAAGTAGGGGGCTTTCAGCATAATCTTTGGGAAAACTGATGTTTTTGAGCTGTAACTACAAACCATGATTGCCTGCCAGGTTTTGTGAAGAGTTGCTCTAGTCATTAGAGTTGCAGAAAAGCAATATAACCAAAAAAAGTCAAGTTTTTTAATCAAATAAATTCCTTATGCAGGATAAGGGTTAAAGCACTGCTAAAAAAAGGAGGCCTGTTTATTTGTAGAGGATTCAGCTGCCTTGTTAAAAAGCACATAAACCATCTACATAGATACAAACAGCTGGCTCCTGTGATCTCTCTCCAAGGTCAAAGTATCCGCACTGCTTCCTTTGACCAACACTATTTAGTAAGGATGAGTTTGATAGCTGTTCCCAGAGAGCCACAAGACTTAGGTGTTGCAGATCCCAACCTTCAAATTCACATCTATAGGAACTAAGCATGGAAAAAAAAGCCCATGTGCTGCATGAGGGACTGCTAGAAGCTGGGGTCACCAGGGAGGTAAGTAGGTGCCCCATCCATTTGCCATCCCTGGGAAGTAAATGTTACCTGAAGGCAGTCAGGAGAATATCTGGGACAGAAAGCAGCTTCCTGGAAAAAATGCCTTGTTTACAACCTCTATTGGTTTAGCTTTCTGGCTACTAGAACAGAACTAAATGGAGAATTGCCCCAAACTGCCTTCAAAGCAGATTGCATGTCTGAATTCAGGGTTCTAAAAAGGCTGTAGTACAAGACCAAGAAATGAGGGCAAACTCCTACTTTGTAAAACACAGAATTAACAAATGTCCCATAAGAGACGGGAATTGAAGATTAGCTCTCAGGACACAGTTTGCAAAAGCTCAGTTCATTGCCTGGAAATGTCTAAAAGTGGCCAGGAAACAAAAAGCTTTAAGGTTATGCCCCAAGTTTTCCTTTCCTTGTTAAACTGAAAGCACATCCAGATTCTGGTATTTGTATACACAGGAAATTGTGTCTGACCATCCCTGTTATACTGTGTTTCTTTCTGTGATGGTATGTCATGGTTTAATCACAATCAGCAACTGAGCACCACCAGCTGCTTGCTCAGTCCTCCCTGGTGGGATGAGGAAAGAATTGGAAGGGTAAAAGTGAGAAAACTCATGGGTTGAGATAAAAACAGTTTAATAGGTAAAGCAAAAGCCTTGCATGCAAGCAAAGCAAAACAAGGAATTCATTCACCACTTCTCATGGGCAGGCAGGCTTTCAACCTTCTCCAGGAAAGCAGTGCTTCATCACACGTGACAGTGACTTGGGAAGACAAACACTAGCACTCTGAACATCCCCCCCTGCTTCCCTCTTCCCCGGGCTGTATATGCTAAGCATGACACCACATGGTATGGGGTCAGTTGGGATCAGCTGTCCCAGCTGTGTCCCCTCCCAGCTTCTTATACATCCCCAGCCCATTTACTGTTGGCTGTCGTGAGAAGCATATAAGGCCTTGACTCTGTGTAAGCACTGCTCAGCAGTGACAAAAACATTTCTGTGGTATGAACCTGGTTTCAAGCACAAATCCAAAACATAGCAACAAAAAAGCTGCTATGGAGAAAATTACCTCTATCCCAGACAAATCAGCACATGGAGATTGACTGTAGCGTTCAGGCAGTACTGCAGAGCAGCCTGTGTGGCTAAATGTCACCAGAAGAAGTAGCATGTTGCCCTTTTCCTTTTGCTCCTTTCCCTGCATCCTTGCTGACCTGGCTTGACAGCAGTCAGGGCCTTCAGGATTCCAAGTTTTCCACCATTCCCCTGAAGAAAAGGTAACACAACAGCTTTCCAGCCTGTCTGAATTTCAAGGTGGTGAAGGAGACGGGCATTTGAAGGGATGATTGGCCTTTTCATGTTTATAACTTTGTGGAATGAACATACAAAAAAACCATTGGGAAAGCTCCTGCCTTTCCCCATTGCATCACATCACACCCAAGGCACAATAAAAATCTGTCTGAGACAGTTTAACTAGAGCTTCAGCCACCAAGTATCTCATTAAATCTGAAGGATTAAAATCATCAGGCCATAAATCCACAGATTCATTCAATGCTGTCATTAGCAGAATAAGAAAAATTTAGAACTGAGTTTCCTCACATTGTATCTGCCTGGTGAAATGGTGCAACCTCAGACTTTCCAGAGCTGAAAGAGACTTAATATGCATTTTGCACTTCTACAGATACTATTTTTGCTTTGAGCACATAATCAGTAGTTTTATCTCTCAGTTCTCTTGTTTCAGAGATGTAAAAGGTTCTTGTTGCCTTGAGCCTTGCCTTGCCTTTAAATTACTTTTATCTATAATTTCATTCAATCTGTAACCTACTGTGGTGGGCTGATGCCGGCTGGATGTCAGGTGTCCACCAAAGCCACACTATCAATCCCCTTCTTAGCTGGACAAGGGACAGAAAAATATGAGGAAAAGCTTGTGGGTCAAGATAAGGACAGGGGTAGATCCCTCACCCATCACTATCACAGGCAACAAAGACTTGACTTGGGGAAATCAGTTTAATTTATTACCTATCATATCAGAGTAGAACAATGAGGAATAAACCCAAATCTACAAAACACCTTCCCCCCACACCTCCCCTCTTCTCAAGCTTAACTTCACTACAGAATTCTCTACCTCCTCCCTGACAGCATGGATGGGGAATGTAGATATGATCAGTTCATTACATGTTTCTGCTGCTCCTTTCTCTGCAGGACAGGACTCCTCATACTTGCTCCAGTGTGAGGTCACTCCCATGGGAGACAGTCCTCCATGAACTTCTCCAACGTAAGTCCTTCCCACAGGCTGCAGTTCTTCGTGAATTGCTCCAGCATGTGTCCCTTTTCATGGGGTGCAGAACTTCAGGAGCAGGCTGCCCCAGTGTGGGTCCCCTGCAGGGTCACAAGTCTTGCCAGCAAACCTGCTCCTGCAGAGGCTTCCCACAGGGTCACTATCTCCAGCAGGCATTCACTGCTCTGGCATGAGGTCTTCCATGGGCCAGAGGGAAATCTCAGCTCCAGTGCCTAAAGTACCTCCTTCCTCTCCTTCTCCAGTGACCTCAGTGTCTGCAGAATTGTTTCTCACGTATTCTCACTCCTATCTCTGACTGCTGTTCTGCTGGGGTTTTTCCCCACTTCTTAAACTCATTATCACAGGTGCACTGCTGACTGTCAGTGATGGATTCACCCTTAGTCAGTGCTGGGTCTGTTTTGGGTCCATCTGGCACTGGTCCCGTTGCACACAGGGGAAGCTTCTGGCAGCTCCTCACAGAAACTGTAACCTCCCCCTGCCCCACCACCCCAAACTTTGCCACACAAACCCAATGCACCTACTCTTTCTGTCACTGTGTTAACACCTACCTTCCTTACGTCTTGGACAAGTTTTGATTTATCAAGAGGCAAATTAATAATGATTTTTGCATTCTCTTCTAGTTAATGTACACTAAGCCTAGGTAAAAGAAAATACTTCATGGAGTTTGGTGGCAAGAGTGATCAGTATAAGCAAAGTGAAATGAATTTCAGGGTTATTCCTGTGATTTCTTCTTAGAAAATACTTGATATAATGAGATGAAACTCTCTTACAAAAATATTGTAGTACTAATAAAAGTTCTCATCAAGTATTTAAGGTATTAGAAAGTAATACAGACAATCTATGCATGACAATTTTTAAGAGGAATTTGAACACATCTGACAGTGGCACTATCAACTGATTCTAGGAAATGGCGAATTTGTGTAAAAGCTAGTCATTGTACAACATTGCCTTATGTACCCCAGAACTATGCCAAGAACTGAAAGCATGTTGTGTTTGAGAATATACTGGCAGAGCATTATTGCTTCATAATTCTAATTGAAAGACAAAGACACAACAATTATAGAATAAAGGTAATGCTCCTGTTTATAGCAAAATTTATTTTTGCAGCTATCATTAATAAACACATTGTAAAGGATTTTTAAGTTAATTGGTTTTGAAACTGTATGTCATTTTTCTCATGGTGAAATTTTGAAGAGCCTGCTGATATGAAATATTGATGATTGATGCAGAATACTGATGTAACCATTATGTAAAGAAAACACCTCTCAAATCATCTACACTGAAAATATTGTGGCACCTGCATTCTCACAAGTTCAGGGTGCTACCATCACAGTCATTTTACCACTGCATTCCTGAGAAATAGTTTTCAGTCTTTCCATCAGATCAAGAGGAGGTACAAATGCCAATTAGTCTTATGGATGCTTAAACATTCATTTTCCAGCTTCTTCAGGATTATCCTATGTGAGACTGTCCTTTCCATATGAAGCCAAATCACCTCTGGAAGAAAGCTGGTTAAAAATCTTTTAATTATAATGCAAATTTAAGGATCCTGAAGGCTACAGAGGTATTGCTCTCTTTAACCTGAGCTGTGGTCTACAGTGTGGTCAATATGCAGAAGAGGCAAAGAGCATATTCCCTACCTGCTTCCAGTGTGTCTTCTCTTATCACATCTCCTGTCCCTGTCTGAGCCTGCAACAAGCTGGCAGTCCAGACAGCACAGGCTCTTGTCTGCTTAGGCCTATCCAGAGAGGAAAGGAAAAAAAAATCGTGACATTGAAGAAGGCAGAGAAGGATCAGACGTTGACAGAGAGAAGAAAGCTTAAACACAGTTCAAGGATCTTGGAGCTGTCTGTAGGGTAGCACATAAGAGTGTGGAAGGAGAATCTGAGCAGCAGCTCTGTGTCTCACGCATGGGCACAGAAGAGATGCCTTGGTGCCTCAACCTTAGTTTCACACACTGATGAGGTAGATTTGGGTGTTGAAGAAGACCAGAAGAAACAGAGAGAAAAAGAGGGAACAATCGATGATATTTAGATAGTGCGCTGAGTATCTTGGCTGCTGATTTCATTGTGGGTTTTTTCTAAATGCTTATGGGTGCAGACTGGTAGTTAGCAGCCCTGTGTCAGATATGGAATGATCTTTGTGCAGGTATCCAAGCCACTGTATAAGTTAAATTGTATCATGGTAAGTACTTAGACAGGGAGAACTTACTGGCATTAATTACTGTAGCTCCAGGGCCCTTTGAGGTATTCTTGCTTTATACTTTAACCTAGTACAGTTTATAATTTTCACTCCAAACAAGTTCTCCTCCTGGAAGCTTTAAGCAGACTCTCTTTGCACTTCCCTTATCATCATATTTAGCAACTCTATATTGTAGAACATTTTACTTATTCCTTTTATGACCAGAGGAAAATTTGCATACTTCTTGGATAAAGAAGGATAATAAAGCAGTAAAGTGTAGGGAATAGGAGGTACTAACAAACTGGTTGGCATGACATGAGAGGAAAAGCATTCCCATAAGATACAGCCAAGCTATAAGCCAAAGTGTATAATTTTATTTCCAGTGAATAAATATTTTTAATGGTTTCTGGGTAAGCTTTGTCACTACATTGCTTACGCTTGATTTGCCAACAGCAGGATTAGTAAACCATGTGAGATGGCTTTTTTGGACTACAGAAAATAGCTTTTATTGTTTTAATTTTCTATCAGCTGTACAGGGAGGAACAGAGGTGACTGCAGTGGAGTAGCTATATCCAGATCACACTCAGGTAGAGCAGAGGAGTACAGAAAATTTGAAACAGAATTCTACAGTTAGAAGCCAGACATGGAGTTTCCTGAAACTCTTAGACTTCCAGGAGCATTCATATATGAACCTTCTCAAAAGAAAAGAAGAAAAAGCTTTTTCTTGCATTTCTCCAAAACTAAAAATGAAATCTTCCTAGAACTGATCCTTTCAGAAGGCCTCCATCAATGTTTGCTCCCAGTGGCCTCTCCTGAAAGCCTGTATCATTTACTGAACAGTAAATGGCACTATTTCATACTGGTTGTGATTTTCTCTGAACCTATTTTAACTGGTACGGAAAACACTGCGTTACATATTTTATCTAGGGAAGCCCTGGGAATTAGCAGGAGAGTATGTATAAGGAACAGTGTAGGTTGTACACAAATACAACAGCAATATCATCCACAACAAGTCTTCAAACATTACATTAGTTAATTTCTTTATATTTCAATCACAGGAATGGTGGTAAAATACACGATGCAAAATCACATTTGCGCTCAAGTTCTTAGGGAATTCAAAGCTTGAATAAATTGGGCATGCTGTATTGAAGTAAGCTTTTTAACATTATGGACTTTGTGTTTAAATTGGATGCTTTATTTCAGTCCTTCCTGTCCTCTGTCTACAAATTTGCAATGGAGCCTTTATAGTGTATTTGTAACACCTATGCCTCTACTTGTGATAATCCTGATTTTCTCTGAATTCTTTCACTCTCAGCAGTATTGGTCATTGCTATCTTACTATCTCAAGTGAGTTCTAGGAAATGCTTGTCCTTGTTTTGAACAAGTCAGCATCCTTCTGTTTCTGATACTGTCACCAACACCACCAGTGGTATGAGAGGAGATCCAGTTAAAGAGAGATGATCTAATCTTCCCCAGGAGTTTGAGTCTGTTATTTTAGGGGGCAAGTGTATCCTAGAGCTACCACAAAGCACACTTATTTACTTCCCTATTGCTAGTAAAGTAATTAAACTGTCTATTAAAGTAGTGCTTTCTATTATATTTTAATGTACTTCTGGTTAATATTAATTCTGATTTGTACTAGTATTATTTATTAATTCCTTGAAATTATTAAGATGAGTGGACTGCCATTTTCACTTCCTGAACAGTGCAATGTCTTCAGCCCTTGTAGGGATTCAGCTCCTGCTGAAGTGTGACTTAGTGCAGCACCTTTTTAATAGAGCCTTCCCTTCTGCTACTTCATTATCACCTTGTGTATAACAAGCATTTCCAAGTTATGGAACTAGCAGATACCTTACCAACAGGAATCAGAAGCTTTGTACAGAAGCTTTGTTCAGGTCCACTCACTAGAAAAACCTCTAAATTTTTAGGGTAGTTGCAGAAGATAGTGAAATCAACAACTAGAAAGGATAAATTGCTTAAAATGGGTTGGCATGAAATTTAGAACTGTCAAGTTGACACCTTATGGACTGAAGCGATAAGAAAACCATCGGTCAGATTAATTCTGCATAATAAAATAACTTAAAACAAATAATTAAGTCTTTTAAATTTGTATTCTGTCAGTGGATGGGCTTTAAAAGATTTTTTCCCAAGAATTGTTACAGCTTTAAACCTCTTAGAAGGAAGCCTTGGATAGTTCTCTGAAATTAGCAGAGCTAAATCTGACAAACCAAAAAACTGAGAGCTGGTAGTGCAAGAGGTGCACATGAATTTTCCTGGTAATTGTATAAAAAGATTTTATCAGTCAACTCACAAGTTATTTGGCATATGGAACTAGGTCAGGAATAAAAAAGGCAAATGGACTGTAATCCCAAATTCAGGAAGTGCCCCAAGACTTCAGTGCTGTCTTAGTGTTGTCTCAGTCATCAGTGAGATCCTGAAACTAAAGCTAGTAATCAATGATCCTAGCTAGAGGTGTGACTAGCTGGAACTCTAAATGCAACTCATATACGAATGATGAAAAGAAATTCATTGCCAGCGAATGATTCTGAACAAGACACTGGTAACACTGTTTGCATACAAGAAATCCCGGAAAAGACAACCAGAAATAATGAGAGATCTTCTTCCCATCCTCTACAACTGGCAACAATCAATCTTAAAACACCACACAGGTTTTCATGGTCCATGATGCAATCCTCACATGCCATTCAACAGTGTCATCAGAAAGAGCATTCCAGAATATGTTCAAGCATCCTATTCACATCAGCATCCAAAGTGTCTGCAATTTGGATGTTTCCTATGGTAAATTCATGTTTTTCATGACTACATTGCAGGGTAGAGATTTAGGTCACTACATCAACAATGTGCAGCATTAAAGGGTACTGCTGAAATGCTGGAAAGGAGTACAGAGCAAGTCCACAGGAACAGTATGGGAAAATCTCTCTTTAGCAAGGTACTGAGACCTATCTGTTACAGTATTCTGTGGTTTCATACCGAACCATGGGCTGTTTACTAAAAATATAAACTTTTTACATTCACCCAACTCTAAGTTTCTGTGATCCTATACTAAAATATTCTGATGCTGCTTGAACCGCATAAAAAATTGCATTCACATGATTTTTGATCAATTATCGTAACTATTTCCAAAAGGTTTTAGCTTCGTATTATACTAGGACAGGCTAAGTATTGGGACACTTTATTTTCCCATAAAATTCATGGATACATACAAACTTGCTTGTACGGTACATTTTGTTTGTACATTTTATGGTACTTACCATATCATACTCTTTCATGATTTGCTTAGAAAAATGTATTAGTAGAGAAAACTGTCTTTATAGAAATATGTAAGAGAGATCTTCATTTACAAGAAGGCAACCTGCAAATAGTAGGTTGCAAATCAGTTATTTTTGGTCTTGTACATACACAAGAGGTGTATCTTGCTCTTTTTCTGTTGCCAAGAAAATGTGATAGGGAATAAATTTTAAAAGGCTACAGGAACAAAGTTTTTTGCCAAACTCAGCAGTAAGAGCCTGACACGAGTTTTCAAAGGCTTTACAAATTTGGAGCATCTATTTAAGTTTAAAACTCTGAGATCTTGACTACTAATGGAAGATTATTCTGAAGTTAATATACTTTCTTAAGAATCTAGAAATATTTGGAATTACTTAAACCAGATTTTTCAGATTTAGTTATTTCCAGAGGAACCACAAAAATAGGGAAAATGTGAAGATTAAAATATCCTAGGAATTTCCAACTGCAAGATAAAGGCAGTGTAACCATGAAGATGAGGTAAAATGACAAGTCTGGTTAACACATAGAAACTAACTGCATATTCATGAGCTTCTCATGGAGGTACTAAATTAATGAAAGAAGGGAAAAAAGTACAAAAGGGAATTTTAAAATCAAGCCAGGCTGTAAGATCAGTATAAGTTTTCAAATCCCAAAATACTGGGAAAAGTTATGGAAACTCCAGAGCTAAAAAAGTGATTCTTTATTACACCTTCTCTTTACACAATATGTTTTTACAGGGATGGCAGGAAAAGAAGAGAAGACAACTACAGAGCATCAAGATGAGCCAAATGCCTAGGCTGTCACTATTTCTGCAGCTTCAGCTATCAGACTGCAACATCCCAGATGAGTTTGTCAAAACACAGTATAGCAACTAGGTTAAAGAATTCCCTTTAATAGCTGTAGTGTGATGTTAAAGACGCCACTTTAATTTACCTATGAATAGCAATGGCCATTAACAAAATTGTATCTTGAAACCAGACATGGACTAACGTCAGTAGAAATTCTCAGCAACTTTTAATTTGCTGAATAATTTTTGGATGTCTCCTTTAGACTGACTGCTTTACACAATTCCACAGATGCTTTGGAGAATACTAATTTTAACTGGAGAAGTGACAGATGTGCCTGAATAGGCATTCAGAGGGGTCATTAAGATTTGATCTGCTCTTTCTTGTTTCTCTGGATGATGAAGCATGTGCTTTGAATAGAATTACTTGGCACTATATTAACACATCCTCACCTTCCTGACAACCTTAATACAATTCCTATTTTGATCCCCAGGGAAGAACTCCAGACAAATTCACAATATGCAGTAAGGACTGGCTTAGTCTTCACAAATTTTATCTTCTTTGATTGTATTGTAGATGTTCTTTTAAGATGACAGAGAGCCAAATTAGAATCGGCTTGTAGATTAATTAAGGAGTACAGTCCTTCACAGTATCGTTATGTACTTTTCTTTTATGTTCGTTGTTTAGTTCATCAATATGCATGAAGTTTGATTTTGAAGTGCATCGTAAAATGTTGCCTGATTGTTCTGCACGGAGAAGAAAATTCTCTCTTCCATTACCAGGCTTGCTTCGTAACAAAAACTTTTTTTCCTGAAAGGATTTGGTTTATCTGCAGAATGAGGATATTTCTTCTGTAGTAAGAATAAACATCGATAAAAATTATGTTGGACTATAGAGATCTCTTCAGACTCTCTGGAACCAAATGATAAGACAATTGCCAAGGAACGGTCACGCATATTGCATATTGCAGTGAAACCGGGAGATATACAGGGCAATAGGAAGAAATAGAAGGGATTGTAGCATAAGCTAAAGCCTTGGCGGTTTTGTTTCACCTCCTAGAATGTGAATTGAATTTTTTCCTAAGTTCTTTAGAGCTCATTTGTGTAACATGTAATTGTACAAGACACAAAGATAGGCAGACTGAGCTGTACCATGTATGTGCTACCTAACGTTTGCTAAGGAACATTGCAGATCATGACTCATGACCATATCCTAAAGTTTTTTACGAGAATGCTTGAGGAAATTAAATGCCTCAAACAAAATTAATAAATGTATACAACCATTCAAAAAAATGCATGCAGCATTTTCCCTTTGCTTCTCTTGCATAGATTTCCTATCTGTTTGGATTTGTAAAATAAAAAAGCAAGCATACAAGGACTTGAAACAATTTGTATGCACACTGCAGATGCCAGAGGAGCAACCTCCCTATGTGCCTGCAATTTACAGAAGAACACATAGAACAGACCAGGAGTTTTGAATTGTTATCTTGCATTTATCATTTGTGCCCTGAATCAAGACAGTAGTAGGACAGGTGAAATGATCCTTTAGAACAGAGATGTTATGAGTTCTGATGGCCAGCCCCTCTATAAACGTTATTTATTTTCTAAACTAACACCATGCAGTAAATAAGGAGCACTGTAGAGATGAAACACTTACTCAGAGATGAAATCACTGAGAGATATGAACCATTTGCCAGAATGACACATGTCTAGTATTTTGGGGTCTGAGACAAATTTAGAGATATGTCCTAATTCTTTTCTAGTGTCTAATACACTAACTCAAATGTCACTTACATAAACAACTGAAATCTGTCCCGCTTGTAATGTGCAGTTTGCAGAATTCAAGCTTGTATTTACAAATTAAAAATACATAGATTTTGTAGGTATGAGAATGTATGGTATTCAAGCATGGGAGCTACTTTATAAACTGAATCTGAAGACAGTATGTAACAGTGGATCTGAAAGAAGAGAGTTTCTCTTTGAAGACTCCAAATTAGAATCCATTTATGACTTCAAGAGGCAACATGCATGTATGCAACAGTTGATCATTTTACTAAGGGGTGACAAGATGTTTCTGGTGAAATATATTTTAGGGAGGGAATGAAAAGTGCTACAGGAAAGGAAATGGAGGAATGACAAGAGAGAAGACAAGAAATAGGAAAGAAGGAGGCAAAGAGAACAGGGGAAATGAGGGAAGATCCAACACCCATAAGGGGACACTGCCCATAATAGTGAAATAGGTATGTTTTTGTGGCTGTAGTGGTCAAAGGATAGACAAGAGGCAAGATCTGTAGGTGAAATCATTAGTAATGATTTGTGTCAGTTGCTTTAAATGAATCTTATTACCTTTGCCTATCAATATGGCTTCTTGTACTGGCAACCACCAGAACTAGCTGAAAGTTTTCTGTCAGAAAGTTTGGCTGACTTGGGTTTTTGCTTATTTGCTTTTGTTTATTGAGAGTATATTAAGGAAACGTTCACCTCTAATTTTTCAGGATTTTGTGGAAAATCCTTGAATCTAAGTGCCTCAAACATTTCACTTTCCTGTGAAAAACTTAATATTGCTTGCAGCAGTAAACATCATTGAAAATTAGTATTCCCTTTTGCTAAGTGATTTTAATATATATAATTTTCCATTGAGTGTCATTGAACATGACAATGCTTGTTATGTCCTTAATATACTGTAATTTCTTTAATATACTAAATTATCATAAACTGACTTCACTGAATCAATGGAACAATTTTCTACCTAAAAGTACTGCCGTAGTTCTCAATAACTTTTCTTATTGCCTGACTGCTGAATTAATTTGTAACTATTTCCTAACACTGCCTCAGGAGAGAAAAAGATATGGAGGAAGTGGAATCACACTAAATATACCCTGAAAGTACTGTGATAGGGATCCCACTGGTGGGAGCTGCACTACAGCTTTACAAAGCCTCCTACGGTAACTACAGCAGATGAAGAAACAGCTGCTGAAGAGTATTTCAAACAGTGACCAGTTATGCCTCCAAGATGCTGTCCCCACTGAGTACAGGGAACAAACTCAGATGGATGCATTGATCCCCCAAAAAAGACTGAATCCATCAGGCACCCCTACTTTGCTGAGGCTTACCCTAAAGACAGGACATTACTTAGCATCTCTTCTCCAGTTGGGGCTGGGGATCTCCTAAGCCCCAGCCATCCTCCAATGCTACTCAGATCAGAGGAAGTTTTATCTGGGCTTTGTGGAGCTTCTGATGCCCTGGCCTACCAAGGAGGAAATGTCTACATACGATCCATCATCCAGGAGCAAGACGTTGTACCCTGTGGATGATGGGACAAGCCCATAGTCTAGGGAAGACAAAACTCAGAACTAGATTTCCCTGAACAATACAGTTGAAACTTCTGTGCAGAGGCCACACAAAATTGTTGGTTGCTGGGCAGAACCTTTGAGGCAGGACAAGCTGCAGAGGTGGCTGCAACAGTAATCAGGAGGTGCAACGCAGGAACAGCAGAGGTGCAGAGCCCACAGGATCCTGGGGGGCCATCTAGGCACAAAGTAATTCAGTAAGCTGACAGTAGCCCAAGCAAATCTTGTCTTGCATGGAGGGGAGAAGAAACATTTTGTGAATTTGCTTTTGCTGCGTAGTTCAGAAAGGCATTGCAGAAAAGGCAGGAAGAGACCAATTAGTAGCGGGGAGAAATTGTGGAAAGCAGGCAGGGAGTGAAAAGTGAAGAATATGATGGGAAAGTAGGGACCATGATGGGCAGCATCAAATTGTCAAAAAGGCAGCAGAAACAGGAGACAGCAGGGGAAAGGTTGAGGTTGCACATGTCAGGAATATGAACAAAGGGAGAGAAAACAGATCTGTTTCCTGACTCTTCTTAGGGTAAGGCATAAGGATATTATGTTGCAGTGTTTGCTAGGGCTGTGGTGGCAACAGATGGCTTCGTGTAGTTCTTGATGGTGTCTGTTGTTGAGACAAGGGAGGAAAGCAAGGTCGGAGTAGGTGCACAGGGCCTGGAAGAGATTAGTGGTGCTTCTGCTGTGAGGTGCTTCCATGGGTTGTTAGGGCATTAGCACTGACCACGCCATGTCTGGCTCCCAGTGTCTGTGTCCAGCTGTCCAAATATCCATTCCACTGAGACCCTGCAGGCTGCAGGATCAATTTCAGTGTCTAAGTGGTCTGGGCTCATAAGTTTTTAGGACTCTTGCCAGGGTCACTGACAAGTAAACACAGTTTGGATGTAGCCACTTCAATTTAGAGGCAGCAATTTTCAGTATACAGACATGGGCTAAGCTTGCCTCTTGGCAATACGGTCAGAAAGCAGTCAGGGTCATTCTGTTACAATGTGGTTATAGACATGGTCCTCTTGCAGGCAGCTGAGTTTATCCAGGGAAGAATCACCCTCTGCTCCACCACCTGGCTGGTTTTACTTCCTCTCAGATGCCTGCATTGATCTACCTCTATACAGGTCTAAGTCCTTTCTGTTGGCTTACAACTTCAGTCATCATCTACGAAAAAGTGTTGCCTTGAATTTCTCATCACCTTTGTCCCTTCAGAAGTTGCAAGGGGGTTAAAATAGTGACTGTGAGCTCTGCTCTGTGACTCATTTGTGTCAGTGTAGACCTTGGAGAGAAAGCAGCAGCAATGCATGAACATACAGCATGGTGCTACTATAGCAGCAATCCTAGTAGAAAGCATCGCCTTACTCAAGATCACCCTTTCAGAGCCTATGAAAAGCAAAGAACACAGATCATGGAAGTGCGTGCAGGACTCAACTCACAGGAAACAACTCTGCCAGATCATAGTGGAAATAACATTTCATGTCCTTCCTTGTTGTTCAAGTAGGATTATGATACCTCCTCAGATAAAAATAAGCTAAAATAGTTCAAGCCAGTATTATTTAAATTAGAGGTAATACTATCCTCCTGCACTGTGGAATAAAATATGTACTTGTCAGTGCTCTAGGTAGAGAAGAACTGAGATTAAATATGCTCTTTGTGTGTAGAAGCCCCTTACAGCATTAATAAATAAAGCAAAGCCAATGCTTGGCATGTCCCAAATTCTTACACAAGCTTCTTCTTTCAGGAAATTTCAACAGATTCACTGACACCCAAATCCTTTGTTATGAAGCTTGATAACTGCCACAGTAATGGGAGGCAGATCCATCCATTATCCAAATGACTTCACAGACAAGCACTTAGTAATATTTTAATTCCCTTGCCAGTATTCCTGGTCATCTTCCAGTTCTGCATAAACACTCCCAACCCAGGTTCCTGAGGTTTGAAATGCACCTGCAGTTTCCAGACTATTAACACTGACATGCATGACTTAGATTTTAAGCAAAATTTCATGTTAATTATACCAGACACATAATGGTTTGTCACTGAAATGCAGATAGTTTCACACATAATTTTTACATTTTCTTCCACTAAAAGAGTCTTCATTTCTCCTCTACCACCAGAAATGAGGCAACCTTCAGTTTTCTGCTATTAATATATACTGGAAAAATTAATGTCTCCTTCCTTGTCTTTTCCTGGCCTATAGCTCCTGGCTAAATCACCCATTCCCTTCTTCTGCCTGTTCTGCTGTCAGTCAGTATAAACAATTTTCCTGCACTGTTTGCTGGGATCCAGGAAACAAATGATAAACAGAAGTTTAAATCTATCACTTGTGTATTTGGAGATAGCATGCACAGGGTCTGGCTTGCATACTTGTCCTAAAGAAAAACGGGGCTTAAGCTGTGACTAGTGCCATTGCCAGAGGAAGAAATCTCCCAGCTTCAAATCAAGCACAAGACACGTTTAAATCACAGAACACAGAATCCACTGGGGTTCTCAGTAAATGTCATCTCACAAAACTTCAGGGCTCCTATGTACCTGGAGATGGAAACTTTTGCAACCCCAGGAGCCCCTCTAAAGGCAGGAAGTCTGTCATGCTAAGAAGGAAGAGCTGGGTGGTGTTTCTCCGCAGACAGTGTACAGCACCAGGAGATCTATCAGAGAAACTTCTCATAGGGTGGAAGGACAATAGGAGCAATAACCCATATGTTGAACTAAGTTAGTTAACACTCCTAAATTCTGGCTTGGAAAAACAATTGGGACCTGGATGCAATGACACTCTTCCATGTTACCTGTAGTTTTGCCAGTGGCTAGCTAAGGGTGCAGCAAATATTACCCATTTGCCATCAGGACTGGCATGGAAGAGAAGTTTTCCGCTGATTTGGTTGGAGCTGAGGGTTCAGGTCTTCCTGACGTCTCTCATGATCTTACTTCCTTTGGTGAAATCAAGGCTTTACATAGAGTTATCACCTGGAGCTCTAGAGTCAACCTAGTCCAGTGAACGGGCCTGTGTTCTCCCTCCCCCCCTTCTCCTCGTCTGCTTTTGGGAGGTCTTGCACTGAAGTACGTGATCAAAGAGGATAGAATCAGATTTCACAAGCTTTTAAAGAAACTCTTGAAGCACTGGACCATTCCTGTCCTCATTCAGCTGCAATTTTCTTAAAATACTCGGTTCACACAGTGTCCAGTATTGGTGCCTGTCAGACCTGAAGGTTCTGCTTGCTTATCCAGATGTCAAGTTAAAAAAAAAGTAATCGAACACCTGTACTGTACTGCTGCCTTGCAGTATATCTAGCTTTCTTTCACTTACGTAGGAAACCTGTTTGAATTCTATGCACCCTTTCCACTTCATGACATCACAAACAAGGAAAATCTCTCACACTCTTCAGTAAACCTGCACCATCCTTTCAAACCCTGCAGTATATTGCAATTAGTTTTCATATTTGCATCAGAATATATGAGAACAGGATGCTTGCAGCTTCTGAGAAGTAAATGAAGCACTGAACCCCACTTTGCTTCCACATGACCTTCAAACCAAAAGGTATATATATATATTCCCAACACTCTTTGCAGACGATAAATTTGATACCACACTTCTGGCATGAAGGACAATCTGTGTCTAAAATAAAATATAGCTGAATTTTCTAAATTTTGCTGGTATTGTGTGACTCAAAAGTTGTCATTTCAAGACTGATTGTGCTGATGTGGGAGTTCAGAAAATTGTGAGACCCAGTCATTGGAAGAAATAATTATCATCTTACTTCTGAGAGACGTTTCTTCTTGAATTTGACCTGGCTTTTCAGAGGAATGGAGCTACCCAGATACCTGCCTGCACTGAGCTAGCAGTGTCAGAAACAAAACCAGCACATCACAGCTGAATTTCTCAAGCCAATACAGGAAACTAAGCATGCAGGATTTTTATCAATATTTAATTCTGATAACAGTTGTCACTTCTCTGAATCCTATTTTCAACCGGGAGGGAAACCAAAACCAAGCGTGATTTACTAACTTTAAATATTTTGGGGGAAAAAAACTTAGTAACGAGTAGATTATATATGTATCTATATATCTCAATCTCCAGGTAAATGAATGACACAAGAGAAGTTTGAAAATGAGGTGGTAAGTTATCTAATCAGCATAAAAATCCAGAAAGCCTTTTCACCAGCCATGTGCTCCCTGTCCTGTCTGCCAGCACAGCAGTTACCTGATGACTTACTGCAGGAGGACACATGCAAAAGCTAAATATAGCTGTCACAAGTGTTTATATTTGAAACATCTATACAACTGGATACAAAACAAGTGCACTGCAGCAAAACACACACAAAACATAGGGAAACCTGTGACACGACATCACAGCCTGCAATCTGAGGGGTGCTCTGAACACAAGAAAACAATTTTTACAGTAAGCATGATCAAACAGGGTACAGAGAGAGGCTGTGGAGTTGTGATTTTTGAAGAGGTTCAAAACGTAACTAGTCACAGACTTGGCAATCTCCTCTAGGTGACCCTACCTGACCAGGTGAATCGGATCAGATGATCTCCAAATCTCTTTCTACCTAAAGGCTTCTGATTACTTTGTGTAAGTACTAACACATAGCAGATTCACGTGTCTTGTTAAGTTTACACACGTATCGCTTCTACTCTCCTGTGTTAAAGCACAACAGAAGTTCATGTAAACCAACAGTCTGTGAGTCCCAGGTAATGATCCGTGCAGATTATAAGGCATATTGTGAAAATACACTAAAATAGCTTATCCTTCTGCCTTGCTCTACCCATTTATCCTACTAATTTTTTTCTCCAGATGTTTTTACTGACTGCAAAACCCCCCATTATTAAAGGCAACACAATATTGTTGTTTCCTTACTGCAAATTACCCTGAGACTAGCTCAGTTGGTTAGAGTAATGGTGCTAATAATATAAAGGTTGTGGGTTTAATACCTCTTCAGGCCATTCACTTAAGAGTTGGACTCAATGATCTTAGGGGGTCCCTTCCAACTCAGAATATTCTGTGATTCTGTGAAGAAAAAAAAACCAAAACCAGATTAAATAGTTCATGTGGGGAGTGTGTGCAGCTGAAGCATTCTTCCATATGCTCTGGGTCCTCTTCATGTCACTTATAACAATAAATGGCCTTATATTCACGAAACACTTTGTTCGTTGCATAAGAAGCGTATGGAAGCTTCTACTGTGCTGGCCTGATAGGAGTCCTGTATATTTTGTATGAGCTCATAAAGAGAACAAAGAGTCATTCTACTTAAAAGAGATACTTTGTGGCAGCTTGCTCCATTTTACTTTTGTAAAAAATTTTTGATGTGTCATT
Organism: Oxyruncus cristatus; assembly: GCA_013399855.1. Classification (NCBI taxonomy): domain Eukaryota; kingdom Metazoa; phylum Chordata; class Aves; order Passeriformes; family Cotingidae; genus Oxyruncus; species Oxyruncus cristatus. Next base: position 846,184 of record VXAY01000174.1, read on the forward strand.
ATTCAGTGGAAAGATGGAATCCATCTTTCCATTTTGATTCCAGATTAATCTTTCCTACACTGGATGTCCAAAGTGCCTCTGCTGGTTCCTCAAGGAAGCAATGCCTTCAAGCCAGGTAGCCAGTTTCCATTTTGGTGGCTTGTCCTGCACCCTAATGGAGCAGGTCTTCTGTCTTTTCTTTTTCCAAGCCTGCATTTGCAAAAGGTAGCATTAGGATGGCTCTACGGGTCAGAATAAGGGCCTATCTGAGTCTGTGCCCTATCACTGCCAGTTGCCAACACCCAAAGAGATGTGTGCCATTGTACTTTACAAATATTTTCCCACCCTCCAACAGTTTGAGGAATAAGGACTTTACTGACCCAGAGTGGGTGAACGTGTTTAATGGCTGTCACTGGTTCTTCTGTTAATTTTGTTCAGTTGCCATTTGAACTCCTGAAAAGTTCTAAGGTGGCCACATGTCTGCCTCTTGCTTATGTGGAAAGAACCAAACCCTGGGCTCTCTTTTTATACTGAACATACCGCCAAATAGTTTCTCTCAATGCCTTTCATTTTTGTACTGAACAGACATCGAAGAACTGTTTCTCTAATGCTACTCATGATTTCAGAGACTTTTGTAATAACTCATCCACCCTATTGTTCTTTTCCAGTCGATCTGGATATTCCTTGTACAGAATATATTCCATACTTTTAACACTCTTGTGGCCTACGTCTATAACGTTTCCACTGGTATCATCCATTCTGAAATGGAAAAACCATAACATAGCCATTCAGATAAGAGCACACCATCAATTTCTAGAGGGGCATGACTACTTTGCTGTGTTCCTTTTTAATCCACTCTAAGTGGTTTTTTTGACTGTTCCTGACCATTAAGCTAACAGTTCCTAGAAACACTAAGACCAAAGTCTTGGTCCAGTTTGTGACCCAGCACCCTTCAGTACCCACACCATAAGTGTCCTGCTCCTTGAAATGATGACCAATCTGGTGCTAACTTGAACTTCACTGTTGGAGGTGGTGGTAGCAAGATCAAAAGTGTCACTTAACATACTCACAAATCTATACCTACCCCTGTAATTCACCAACACTTCAGTTCTGGTTTAAAAGTAAACCAACGGGAGAAATAAACCCAACTCAAGAGATTACAAGTCAGAGTTACAATTTACTAAAAAGATTACAATAAATACAACCATACAGAAAAAAAAAAAAAAAAACCAAAACACAAACAAACAAAAAGCACCCCCCCAAAAAAAACCAAAAAACAATCAAACAAAAAAACAAACAACAACAACAACAAAAACCCACAAACAAACAAACAAAACAGATTTTAACTCCTCAAAGACAGATGTATAACCCAGCACCCTGGGACAAGACCAGAACAGTGTTTGTCAACCCTTGTGCTGAGTACCATGTAGGCCCCCCCGGGTCCAAAGTAAAAGGAAAGGAAAACCTGTTGGTCTGGATGATGGTTGCAGTTCTGTTGAAGTAGCAATGGCAGTCTTGTTGAGAGTGGTAGTCGCAGTCCTGTTGGAGTTCTGGTCCTGCTCTGGATCCAACGAGTGGTAGCAGAAGTCCCAAAACCCCAAGATTATATATGCTCAGGTTCAGGTGGGAATGCCCAGTACCTCCCCCAGGGCAGGGAGTTTCACAATGGATGATTTAACTCTGTGAGTCATGGGATATTTTTGGAGTCTCTGATGGTTTAAGTCACTGCAGCTGCCTGTTATGCCAGCCCAGTATGGCCCATTAGCAGAGATGACCCCTCAGGCTGGGTATGAACGTGCTAATGCCTTCCTGGAGGGGAGTTATCACAGCTGAGTCATTAGGGTGAAGCCAAAGAAACACTCCTTGCAGAGTTCTTTAACACCCAGTTGTAGTCTGAGCTGTCAGGCGTGCCCTGGGCAGCTGCAGCAAATGATCCATTATTAATTGCCATCAGAAATGACAGAGATGGTATAGAACACACAGTTTTGGTTATACCTACATAGTGATAAACTGGTCCTGGCCCCTGTAACCAGGACAGCCTCTGATATAAATTTAAACCAAGGTCCAGGAAAAGGAAGAAATGTTAAAGTGAAAACTTGAGCCACGGTGAATAACATGAACTCTCATTCACATGTTCTAGACAGATCAGGGATGGTCAAGACATATGCCACAGCTCTGTAAAGCACCGACCTTTGAGTTTCCCCTGTGTTAGTGCTCCTCATTGTGAACAGAAAACAGACCATACTAGGGCAAACATATCCCCTTTCCAACACATTTTGTACCTCATGCACAAGTCAGTTTTCAGAGAGTTGTATACCTTCCTTGACACAAGGATATCCTTGAGTCCTCTGTGTAAAGATGAAAAGCACGGTACATGCGTGAGTGTTAAGCATAAAGTCAACAAGCACCTTTCACTTTTAATGATGCCTCATGCCGCAGGACACTTACTACCCTCTCTGTTTACTTTTCCCTTTTATCTGTATGCAGTGAGAATGTTCAACTTCACAATAGATTTATTGGTGAATGCCACAGCTTCTGAAGAGTCAATTAATGGTTATTGCAAAAAGTTATTTGCATCATCATTGCACTTGGACGGGGCACTCTGTGCTGGGTTAGGAACTGGCTGGAGGGCCGGGCCCAGAGAGCGGTGGTGAACGGGGCTGCATCCAGTTGGCGGCCGGTCACTAGTGGTGTCCCCAGGGATCAGTGTTGGGCCCAGTTCTGTTTAATATTTTTATAGATGATCTGGATGAGGGGATTGAGTCCACCATTAGTAAATTTGCAGATGACACCAAGCTGGGGGGGAGTATCAATCAGCTGGAAGGCAGGAGGGCTCTACAGAGGGACCTGGACAGACTGGAGAGATGGTCTGATTCCAACGGGATGAGGTTCAACAAGGCCAAGTGCGGGGTCCTGCACTTTGGCCACAACACCCCCTGCAGCGTTACAGGCTGGGCACAGAGTGGCTGGAGAGCAGCCAGGTAGAAAGGGACCTGGGGGGGCTGATTGACAGGAAGCTGAACATGAGCCAGCAGTGTGCCCAGGTGGCCAAGAAGGCCAATGGCATCCTGGCCTGGATCAGGAACAGTGTGGCCAGCAGGAGCAGGGAAGTGATTCTGCCCCTGTACTCAGCACTGGTGAGGCCACACCTGGAGGATTGTGTCCAGTTCTGGGCCCCTCAGTTCAGGAAGGATATTGAGGTGCTGGAGCAGGTCCAGAGAAGAGCAACAAGGCTGGTGAAGGGACTTGAACACAAGTCCTATGAGGAGAGGCTGAAGGAGCTGGGGTTGTTTAGCCTGGAGAAGAGAAGGCTCAGGGGAGACCTCATCGCTCTCTACAACTCTCTGAAAGGATTTCAGATGAGTTCTTTCCTGAAAGGAGGTTGTAGCCAGGTGGGGGTTGGTCTCTTCTCCCAGGGAACCAGCAGTAGGACAAGAGGGCATGGCCTTAAGCTGTGCCAGCGGAAGTTTAGGTTGAATATTAGGAAGACATTTTTTACAGAGGGAGTAATTAGACATTGAAATGGGCTGCCCAGGGAGGTGGTGGATTCGCCGTCCCTGGAGGTTTTTAAGAGGAGACTGGATGTGGCACTTAGTGCCATGGTAGTGTTGGATCAAGGGTTGGAGTTGATGATCTCAGAGGTCTTTTCCAACCTGGTTTATTCTATGATCAAAGCATACTCTCCAGATAAGCCACCAGGAAAAACAATCAACTCTGTGGCCCATCTTTAATGACATTTCCAATTCTTTCCTCAGCCATATTAGCTCAGTTGGTTAGAACATGGTGCTAATAACACCAAGGTCATGGGTTTGATCCCTATATGGGCCATTCACTTAGCAGTTGGAATCAGTGATCCTTGTGGGCCCCCTCCAATTCTGAATATTCCATGAAATCAGAAACATTTCTTCTGTGAAACACTTGGAATTGCTGTGCCTGTCTGCTGAGCTGGAACAGCCAGACATATTATTCCACTTTATTCCATTCCTAGTCAGAAGTTCTTCCCTTTTGCACTTCAGCAGCATTTTGTCATCTCAAGCATGCAGCAATAGCCCAGCAACTATCCAGACAAGCCATTAGGCACTGCACAAGTACTTTTACTCCCCAAGTGCTATGTATCAGTATCATCTGTTACTGGTAGGTGATTTTTCTTGTTCTTGAGTTTTCCTTTCGCCAGTATTCTCTGTAATGGCTTTGGCATTTCCCTGCTTATGTATTCCAGGATAATCCTGCCATCAATGGTAAGCATGTACTTTTTCTCACCAACCAAGATTAAAGCAGGTGAAACCAAGTATACAGGTATTTTCCTTGGTGTTTAAGTGACATGTACAACGCATTCTTTGGCCTCATCTGACAGTGAAGGAATATGGACCTCTTTGCCTGTCCATGCATTTGTCTGCCTACTTCGGGAAAAATATGATGCTGGGACAGAGTAGGTCATGTGAAAACAACTGCAGACCTAATGAGCTGCTGAAGGTACTCCTGAAAATCTGTTGGCTGGTTCATAGAGAGAAAAGAAGGCTGGGACATTATGCAAGTGACTCTACACCAGAATGAGGACTCCTATAAGGATGAGGCAGTACTATTACAGAAGAGTGAAGGCATTTTCCCTTTCCCACCTTGCTGGAAGCAACTGGTCAAGAGTGGTTTTGGGCGAACTAAGGATGTGCTCATGGAGAGGAAACTAGGATGATCCAGAGAAAAATGCCCCAAACTCTCTAGAGGCAGTTCATCTGTGGCTGTTGCAGGAACCTCTCAAAACTGGAATAGCAACAGGAACTGAAAAACAAAACAATGTTACAAAAAATACAGAAGGGAGTCTGCTGGCTTCCTTCTAGGAGACATTTAAAGAAATTGCTGTGATGCATTGATTTCAAAGTAAAAAGTTGATTACAAAGTAAAAAAGGATATTCCTAGTTGATTCAACTGTGTCAAGGGGTCAGGTTCTGGGTTATAAAAAGAAAATTGAAAAGTAAGTAAAAAAATAGCCATAATCATGTGCAGGCAAAAGCATTTTAAGAAACTTTTTCCTCCCGGGAATCTAGAGAAATATGTTTAAAAGCAGTAAGGTCTGTTCTGTCTTGGAATAATTGGGCCAGAAAGTCTACATAACAAACAAGAAAATTGCTACATCCCCTGAGCCCCAAGGTTAGGGGTTCTGTACACCATCAGCTATGATTTAATATTGTGGCTGGCAGCCTGGGCATAACAAGCTCAGTAAACCGTGGCCATGAGGAGCAGGTAGAAGTCTACTGTATACAGCCAAAAACCTCTGTAGCAAGAGGCAGGATTCAGTAACTGCCCATGAGACCTTGAATTTTGAGATGTCCCTTTGGAGAGGAGACCTACTGTTTCAGGCAGAAAAGAGTCTTTTCCCTTTTTAGTCTAATATGTTTACTAATTAAAGCAAACCAAGAAAGTTTCATAGCACTGTAATTCTAGGTTATGTAAATGCATATACCAGCTATATTACTACAAATACATTACTGTGAATTAAAGTTGAGACTGGTAATTTAATCTAACAGCTCTAGTGTATATTGTCTTTCACTTTGGAATAAGATCAATTTAAAGCTGGCAGTCTATTGAAAAATATTGTCTCACTCAGAAACTTATATTCCCATAAAGGGTGTTCTGTTTGTTCTTCCCACCACTGTTGTATTTTTCTATTAATATTTATTGATAGTTGCCTACCAGTGAATCATTCAATTAATTCTCCTTGATATGACCTCAGGAAAGGAATTCAGGAGAACTCAAGCCTAAATAATCCTTGTTGCACTAGGTACTAAGGTCTTTGCAACGTTGAAATTCTTTAATATATTGTCAAGAGTGCACATCATACTATACTAGGTCAATTATGGGCTCAGCTGGAGAAGCCTCTATTTTGGAAAGCCAAAACTAATACAGAGTAAAAGCACAGCTCATTATGTGCATGTACTGTAAAACATAAACTACTCATAATAAAAATATGTTGCTGTTTCACACTGCATCTCAGACAAGTAGGCATACCAGGGACAATGTGTACATGTTTTTAATGTGAGAGAAAGAATACACACAGGATAAGAAAAAGAGGTGATACATCATCCCAACAGCCTATAATTCAGGCAAAATGCATAGTTCCAGATTAACATGCCTTGGTATATTAATGTGGAACCCCATCCATGGAAGTTGAGAATGGTACCCAGAGTGGGATAGACTCAACTTGCATACATCTAGGCTGCCTTTCAGACTGACCATACAAGATATTCACTCTGGTTCATAACCTTCATGCTGATTTCCATTCCAGCAACTGGCAAATAATTTGTACCCATTGGCAATACACGTAAGAGCTGCTTCCCCAGTCACCACTGCACAGAGCCAACAGCCAAGGGTTCCCAAACTTTAAGAAGTTTATTATGGCCCAGCACTTAAGTCTTCTAGACAACTGTGACAGTCTAAGGTGGAAAAAACCTTTGGGATTTAGGAAACAACTTTGGTTGTTTAACTCTGTGAATCTCTGTGAATATCCTTAAAGCAAGGTTTATAAACAACCATACAGTCTCTAAACTGAAGCATGACTGTAAACAGAACACGGACATTTCCAGTTTTCATTCTTTGTTAGGTTCTTGAGATTGCCATGAGTAATCAGACATGTGGGCTGAAAAATGAGATGTGCAGAAAACCCTTAGTTCTTCATTAGCAGAAAAATACTAAATTAGTAGGAAAATGGTCTTCACCTAGGGGTGTATTTCGGGCTTTTATTTATTGTCCCTTTTCATATACTTTAATTACTACTCATGGAGCCAAGAAGTTCACTGAATGCTTGTTGTATTGAAATGCTTCAAATTAGATTAGCAGGAGCTCCATGACAAAAAAAAAAAAAAAAAAGAAGAAAATTAATCCTCCCTCACAAACCTAACAACCCATTAAAACATAGACCTTATTTATAATTGGTTTTGCCCTTATAGTAAGGCTTTAGCTTGAGTTTGGGATAATGCAATGAAACCAGTCCCTCTTTAACACAGAAGGTGTTCTGTAGTGGCACAGGAGGATGGCTCCAGATGACCCATAACATATTTGTTAGAGATGCTATTTTTTCCTATAAGGAGAAAGACTGAATGCATTCAATCAGACTTCACATCAGTCTGGTTAAAAAGCTTCAGGCTGAAAATGAATCACAGGAAATTTAATCATGGCTTATAAAATATAAATGCTTTCCTCTTCAAATTAAGTTTTTTGTAATTGTAATATATAACTTGTCTTTCCTCTTCTGCTTTATCTGTGACTCCAGTCAGTTTTTCTTTCAGAAAAAGAGTGGGAAATCAACATACTTTGGGGAAAAATGAAGAGTATACAAATTCAACATAGAAAATACATTTACAAGAATAACTTTTATAAGAAAGTTAAAAAAAGGTAATCGCATAAGCCTTCTTCTGAAAGAAATGTAAACAAGCATTATGTGCTTTTGCCTCTGTTAATCCCAAACCCAACATTTGCAAACACGAAGTTTTGGCTGCCCTATTTTGCCATTCAGCTGCAGTTTCAGAATTTTGAAATCTGAAGCGTAGAATGTTGATAAATTTTCTAAAAGGGACTTTATTTCTCACATAAAATACAATGAAGTCCATATTATCACAGTATGTTCTAATCACTTAGCCATAATAACTAGCATAGGATTTTTCATGTAAAGATAAAAGTAAAAGCTGCTCTGAGAGCGAAAAAGAGAATGGTTAAAGTTTGTTAAGTGACATACCTAGTGCACCTAATTACACAAGAACTCCATCATGTGTGATGAATAGTACACAGATAAAAGAATGCTTACATCATGCACAGTTCTGATCAGAAAAGAACCCTTAGGACACAGACAAAGGCAGAAGATTATCGAGCTATTACAACTAGCATGCTGATCACAATAAGATGAAATTCTACCTGAAGTCCCAGAAGAGAAAAAGAACAGAAAATAGTTGTGTGCGTTATAACACACAATGCTAAAGAAATTCTGTAATGCTTTGACTGTGAATGATAGGATAAACAAAACCAAAGAAGGTAAGCCTGCTCTTCTCATCTGTAAATGTAAGTTTAGGGAAATAATGAAACTGTAACCTGCTTTGAAACAATCTGCCATCAAAAGGGGCAACTTCACCCTCCCCAACCCTTCTAGCCAAGCATCTTCTACTTATGTAGCAAGAGCAGTTGTAGATTATTAGGTCAGTTGTAAAACTGAATCCTGGAAAGACTTCTTCTAAATCACCTAGGTAGCATCAGAATCAGTGCAGCTAAAAATACCCAAAATACCCAATAAATGTGTCAGAACTGAAACAGATAGCTGGAAAAAATGCTGCTTTGCTGTAAAATGTATGAGAAATGCAGTTTTAAAATAGATAACATTGCATAATCATCTAACAGCCTGTAGAATTTCACGCAACTGTGAAAGCACTGATCACCTCCCTGAATCATTCAAGAAATATTGAAGCTGATTCAAGGGAGAAAGAGTGTTCTCACACATACTACTAGTATTGGAACAAGGGCATGAAGGAAGTGTAAGATATTTATGAGTTCAGTATTGTGATATAGAGTAAAAGCTCTCATTTTGAAGGCTACGTACATACTCCTTTCTTTCAGTGTTTCCCACAGTCGACCATCTCTTCACTTTCTTTCCAATTACCTGCTCAACCATCACAGCACCAGTCTAATCAAACCCAGTAACAGCATGGCACTGTCAGCAAGTGAAAGTGCCTCCTGCACTCCCAACTACATCTAGGAGTAATGGGTCTACTCAGATTCTAAGACAAGCATCTTTCATGCAAGTTTTTCCTGGGTGATTGAGACTCTACTTACTGTACTACTTCAGTGAAAATGGGCACCTCCCTATAGAGGTCTATGAACTGGACAAGGTTGTGGCAAGTGTCCCGAGGACATGACCCAAGAGCAGCAGGGTGTCCTGTGGCTGCCAGAGAGATCAGCTAAGGCAAAGTCATGCAACAAACAACAGACACTCTGTGAGGCATCTGGGAAATCCCTCTGTTTATGTTCATACCGAGGGACAGAAGGAAGATGAGAATGGAGAACACTGGGGGAGAGGTTGGGTCCTGAGAGTCAAACTCTCTGAATGGAAAAAAAACCCCTAAGAAGATATCCAGGGTCACAAAGCTAAGCAGAGTGCCATCATCCAAAGAAAGAAAATCACTTTGCTGCTTGCAGTTTTACAGCAGTATATGTAAGAAGACAAGTGCAGACAGAGACATTGAACCAGTCATGTTTTATTCTGAAAAGAGTTTCACCCAGTGAATTGAATCTAGACAGGGCCCATGTTTTTCAACTCAGCTACTCCTAGACCCAACCTCAGTCACACAGCAAGAGTTATAACACTGAATTGCAGCTCTGAGATGGTCTGAAGAAATATCTCTGCTGTCTGTCCTCTCTGAGAATCCATCACCTCCCTGTTTGTTCTGTGGAAATAATATCTTTCGTCTGGATGAAGTGCAGCTTCTGCTGACCTACACTGTCATGAACTGTGTGTAATATCACTTTGCAGGTATAATAGGTTGCCTAGTCCTGAGAAAAGACTGAAGGGAGTTGTATCAGAAGGATGAGGAACTGGGACAGGTCCCAGTGAACATGTGGAGGAATTGCTGTTGATCCCAGGGCACACAGAAGAGGAATGCAGAAGACCACTTTAAGGGGGCCATCTCTGACCGCCTAAGTTAGGACAGATGAATCCCATATAGAAACCACTGGGAAACCTTATGGGTTAGTTGTTATGTTTGTCAAGACTCAGGAATTGGACTATGGTTGTGTGGCTGAAGTGATAATCCCTCTGATATCTGTTTCCTGGGAATCACCAGGAGGAAATCACACACTGCAAGGTGCTGTGACAGCCTTGGCTGCTGTAATTAGCCCAGACTCTCTTGCCTGCACTGAATTTAGGTTTTGGCCATGGAGACAACTAGTACACCAGTATGTATGCTCCACTGGGGCTGCTAAAACAGGCAGAAATAAACATGATGTAATGTCAATTCCTGCAGTACATGCTGTATTCAAGTGGAAGACAAAAACTGTTTTTGCTTCTGTCACCTCCTTTGTCCAGCAAACTCCCAAACAGCTTTTGGCAGATGGGAGACAAGCAGAACATTGAAATCTGAAATGCTGATGGATGAAATGGTTAAAGGAAGTGACAGGGATTATTCACCTGCTCCTCCTCATCTTTTCCTCCACCAGTCCCACAAGCCGCAACTGTTACCATCCTGTTAAACAGTGTATAGGGAAGAGCTGGTTATATGGTCCTTTCTCCTCCTGGTCATGTTGCACCCTGGTAGATATCTGAGCCAGCCTCAGGTCTTGCTGCACCTGCTTCAGGACCCCAGAATTATTCAGGCTCTGAGATGTTCTCAGTATCCCTGAGGCATCTCTCTCTCCTCAGCCCAGACAAAAACAGCTAGTCACCTAGAATCATAAAAAGTGGAATTTAAAGGTTTTATTAGAAGCAATAAAAAATTATGGTATTTATCTGACAAAGAAGCAACAAGGTAAGCAAATACAGCTGAGTTATGACAGACTACATTAGCTTAAAATTAAAACAGTGTAAGCATCAAATTCCAGTTATTATACGAGAGAAAGTTAATCAGATCATAAAAGTTTGTCTAGACATTGTCAGATGTCAGACTATGGAGATACAAACCTATTACTTAGCACTATCACAGAAGATACTAATACTGAATCAGACTTCTGTATTAAACCACAAAACCATGTTAAAAGCTAAAATCTTATTTTTGCATTAAAAGTCTTTCCACTTTCTATCTCTATGGGGTTGTATGTTACAGACTCTAGAAAGGTTTTAAAACTTCTCTTATACATGGAAAATGAGGTCATTACAGCTCCATACTGAATACGTACAGGCATCAGCTGCACTGCATAGCACTGACATGCTTCAGAATGCCACCAACAGCATATGGAGCATTCCCTTTACTTCTTTACATCTTCATGCCAAAAAACTTTCTTTCCATTCCTCATTACAGCAGATTCAGGTTGTTGTTATCCTTATAATGAAAGATTAAAATAAGACAGCAACAGTAATATTGTTAATATTGATCATTATAATTGTCAATACTGATAATAAGCTGTGTGGAAAAAATGGAAAGAAATAACTTTTATGAGTTAGTGCATTTTACAGAAAGTTACACAGCATAAAAAAAAATCTGTCCTAAATGCAAGCACAGGAAAGACTTTTTGTCTACCATGGCACTAACAGTGAAGAATATCTTTCCATACGGTGGCTTGCAACTTTCAAATCTTAGACGCTTCAGCCAGACATTTCTTGATGTCTAAAGACTTGTAATGTGCCAGTTAGTATGAGATATAGAATTAGTGAGCAGTGTGTTACAATTAAGGCATTAAAGTTTGTAATTTCCTACTGGTGTTGATATTCAACTTGTTTTGGATTTCAAATGCATTTCAACTACCTACTGATAATATTCTATCCCTATTTAAAGTATTTTTGTATATTCAATGATAGACACTGGTTTTCCATTTTTAGGAGAAGGTTCTGATGAAGTCTGGAGTGTTTAATCTGGTTTTATTACTGTTAGCTCCTAAGTCATTAAGTGTCTTAGCAATCCATTTGGCAAGATTTATGATGAAAGAACTTCATTTGTTACACAAGAGTTGACACATTCTTCTGTATTTCAGACAAGAGATGCAAGTGCCAACAGACCATCTACATCTATTTCACACTCCTTTGAATGAAGAATAGGAAATTTTACATATCATAGTTGATTTAAGGTTTGCAAGAAAAAACTTTGGATATTGGAAAGTCAATAAAGCAAAATAAGCCTCATTTTGCTTTGATTTTGGCAGGACTGTGAACTTTACTTTTTTTTTTTTTTTTTTGCTCTTGCATGCACATGTTTACTAGAGAGATTCTTTAGTATGTCCAGACTTTGGGAAAACAAGAGATGTGAGTGAAGAGAGAGAGGAAGGACAAGGGAAGAGCTCAGAGAAGAAGCAGCACTCTTGAGGTGTCATACAAGTGTGGACAAAACACATAGATGCACATCATACATCTGTCTCACTTCTCATCACAAAACTCATCATTGCCACAATAAGAATCAACCTCTGGCCAGGCATTCCTGCACTTTCTGAACCTTACCCTCCTCTCTGCTTTTTCCATGCCTGTAACAGATCCATGAGTTTCCCATGACAGTGCTCACCAAACAGTCCCATTTAATCCCCCCAGTCTCTCTCAGATGGGATCCTGAGTATCAGGCAGTTGCATACAGGACCTCACCAAGTGTCCAGTGCACACAACTGGTACATTATTGCACTATAGGCATCTTATTTAGAAGCAACTAATTTCAAAATACTGGTGATTAGCAGAAAGACACCCATGCAAGTACAAAGTGTATTCTGCCAACAGAGCAATGCCAAATGGCTTCCAGCCAGCTGGGTAAATGTGGAGACAAGGGAAAGCCAAAGAAGGGCCAGATGAGCAGCCGGGGCACACAATCCCCCAAGCAGGGCAGTGCCAAGGGGCAGTGTGGGGCAGAGGGAGGATATGAAGGTAGAGGAAGAGCAGAAATGGTGACTCTTAGGTAGACTAATAAATCCAGTGAGAAATTGCCAAATTCTGATATAGGAGCTACTTTTAACAGGTTTCTGGGACTCTCTGGCAACTCTATACTGAGCTGTTTGCTAACATCTGCTGTGGACTAATCCTATCTGTTAGAAAAAAAAATAGATTTCTTCTCTTTTTTCAATCCATTAGACTTTTCATTCAAATATCCACTCTTCTTGTGGTCAATGTCTACATTTTGTAAGCAAAATTTGTATAATCTAGACCTGTAATTCCAGGGTTTTCAAATAAAGGAGCTATAATCAAAATTGTTAACATAGAAATGCTGACTGCAAAAGGCCTCTAGACTGTGAGGGTTATACTAAGCAGTCTTGTCTGTATAATTTAACCATTGCACAGCTAAGTGACGGACCATACACAACAGGGCTGAGTCTTTTTCGTTCCTTTGCAATAACCAGTGATTGACCCAACCATTTTTGTTTAAAAAATCCATAGCATATTACAGTTGAACTGAAATATAAATATAAGACTAAGAAATCTTTACATGTTTTGCTACTTGCCTTTACAGCTTGTGAAGTACAGGAATTATTTAATTGCCCATAGAGTCAACATAAAATATTTCTCTACAGTTCTTATCCTACTATTGCAGTCATTACAGTATTCTCTAGGTCAAGATTAAATTGTTGCCATGGTTATTGCAACTTTAGTTTTCAAGTTTCTTTAAAACAGTGACTATTCTTTTGGTAAGAGAAATGGGTTCATTTACTACAGTAGCTTGAGAAAAGTTCCTAAAATGCAGTTGTTCATATAGAAGTTTTGGACTCATTGTGAATTATTCCTTGTACGTATGATGGCATCAGTTCTCCAGTTCACATCCAAAACTTCCCCATGAAGCAACCTGTAATATGACCATCCTTAACACAACTCTTTGGCCAAAGACTGTTCACCTCATCCACTAGTCACCTCACTCCTAACAGCCTCTGCCCCTACAATCTCCATCACCTGAGTGTGCCAACCCTGGTGGAAGGTATTTGTGTTGGAGAACTGGCTAGAGCCTCCTACAGAGACCCCCTGCCAGGCAGACCTGCAGGAGAGACTGCCTAGTACAGCAAGATGAAAATGCAGCACATCTCATTGTCCACAAACAGAGTCTGTAGCCAGCTGTATCTTTGCAGAGAGAAATGCTAAGCCAGGAAAATACTGGAGCATGAGCCTGCTAACTGACATGGACAACCAAAATGCTACTAGATGTGCACTTCACAGTACTGTCAAGTGAAGGCTCTGGAGAAAAACAGGAAGCAAACAGCCCAAAGGGCCATGTTGAACCATTTGCCTTACTCCAAAAACCGGAAATAGTTCCCAAAGCGTAATTAAACAAAGGTAATATTTTCTGTCACCAAAAATCAATTCATCCAGCATAAAATTGTGAAGGTACTAAATATAAATATTGAGGGAAGGAGAGTAAATTCATTTAACATGTGATGTTTCAGTTCACACAGACTTGAAATTTAAATTGTTTTGAACTTTGTGTATTGAATCTTATGCTGTGCCTCAGTAGAAATCTCCAGTAAAGTAATTTCGATAGACATGAAACCCTGCACTACTATGATTTTGGTTTTACTGTACACAATTGTAGGAAGCTTGGCAATTTGTTGCAAGCTAATTTATAAACATATTTTGAGTGCTTATATTGTGATTGAAATACATTGTCAACATGCTTTGCAAGCTGATTGAGAAACCTTACATTACCAGACTAATTGATGCAAGCAGCAAGTTAAAAAAAGTAGGGAAATATATTGGTGCATTCTTGGCCTACAGCCAAGGCATAGGAATACCTCTTTTACTTCTTTAACATGGCATGGATGTTTTGTAAGTACAGCCAAAATTGTAAAATACTTTGAAGGAACTGTGATCCTCTGTTTTTAAGCCATTGACTTTCAAAACACATTGCTTTAACTGTACTCTTTCCTGTATTATTCTGAGAAGATGCAATTCATCTGTAAAAGCAAAGTTTGAACAAGCCTTTTAAGAAGACATTTGAAGGCAATCACAATTAATTTTTGTATAGTGGCCAAAACATAGCCTATACACCCTGACCAGAAACTGACTTTAGTTGCAGTAAACCCTATTTTAGGTAGAAGGCCATTAACATTATCAAATCAGCAGGCTATTAGGAGAAACAGCAGCAGCACAGAAACTGTAGTGACATAATGTATTCATTAGTTGGTCCCAAAACGAAAACACAACAATGATTTCTCTATTCCCTGGTCTCCCATATTGTTTAATGGTTTGCCATCAAGGTCCAGGAATTGACTTGCAAATAGGAGCAGTTCCACTGCGTAGCTTTGAGAAAAAAAAAAATGGCATTTGCCCCAGCAACATGCTTAGGAGAGCACAATAGGTCCTTGGAAAACCTACCTCAAGCTCTCTCCTTGATTTGACAGCTCTACTTCTTTCAGCTTGGGAAGATAACTCCTAAAGAAATGCCATCTAAAACCAGACAACTCACCTTGCTTTGGAGTCCAAGTCTGTAGCCAGGTCTCAGCAGAAGTTAAGTGAAATGCTTGGTATGCTCACTCCCCTGAGGAGCAGGGTCCTTGCTCAGCTCCAAAGCTCCCCAGCTCCCTGTGACAGTCAGACTGGTGTCCTCTCATCTCATGTCTCTATGCCAGTCATCTACTGGTAGCTAAGAGTGCTTTATCCACTTCCACATGATCTGGAGATCTCAGACCTGACCTTGGACAGTTCATACTATAAACGAGCTTTCTGGGTTGTAGACAATATCCAAATCACTGTCTGGAAGCCAGTCAGAGCATCTTTGACCTGCCACAGGGCAAGTATTGGATACCTCTTACATCTCTAAACAGCCAACTACATCTTGTATGGACATTCCATCTGAATTTTGGTGGTGAATGCATGAATACTTGCACACTACTGAGTAAAATAGCATCAGGCTGTGCTTTGAAGAACAAAACCTCAGTTGCCACCCCACCCAGGACAAATCAGATGTATCAGCAGCAGCAGCCAGAAACACCCTCATAGCTGTGGAGAGGAGCATGATGGCTCCAAGAGGACAACATTGTGGGCAGGGAAGAAAGGAAGTGCTGGTGTCTGTATGCCAAAAGTGAGGGACGTTGCTCCTGCTAGGGTGTCTCTTGTCACCCAAGAAAGCAGTGGCACATATCCAGAGTCACAAAGCCGTATGGGTTACCAGAATCAAGCACCCACCACCATCTCGATGTAGACAGACACTTTCAGTCTGGCCCAGCCCACAGAGGGGCCTCAGTGGCAGCTTCGTTCATGGTCCCCATCGTCACTGCAGCCAGATGGATCAGGGGCAGCCAGGGGCAGCTTGCCTGCAGCAACTCCACACATGGCCTCAATGGACACCTCCTTTTCCCTCAGCCCCTCTCTGCTTCCCTGCCTCTTCATCAGACCCTTATATTCTCTCAGCCCCTGCCAGCAGCCCCCACCCATCCTCCTGCCCTTCTGCCCCTGCCTTGTCTCTGTCTGATGCCTCTCTCCCAGGCATGGCTAAAGAGCCGCCAGACAGATTGTTTTGGAAGTGACCCCATTGCTCCATCTCTTTGCCTAAGCAGCAAATGTATTTGTTTGTTCCTCAGGAAAGCACATACGTACCAATGACTAATGTGCATCTGGCAGCTGTTGGATTAAGGAGAGTGGGAAGGGCCAACAGGTTTGGAAGTGTTGCTGTGGGCAGGCAGCAAGACACAGGGATGGGGAGACCTCCGGGAGGCAGAGGTAAAAGATGGGAAAGCTAGCCTGGAGATCTGGTGGCAGGAGGAATTTGTGCCACCCAAGTGGTGATGGCACAAGGCCAGCTACTCACATGGAGAAGCTTGTCTGGCCAGGGGCAGTGAGTCGCATGGCAAGCAGGAAGATCTGGAGGGACCTGGGGGACATCTGACTGGGGGACAACACATGTGGGAGCATGTCCTGGCCCACTGCTCTGGGCAGCTCAGGGCTTCACAAACAAAGGGGGAGATATCAGAGGTTCAAGGGCAGTCAGGGATGTTCCTTAGCCAGGAATAGCAAATGGCTGCAAAGGCACTAGGGTGAGAATGATGCCCTTTAAAACATCAGTAAAGACTAAAGTAACTTCAATACTGTTACTAACAAAGTATCAACTCTCCTCTTGGCAGTCACAGCAAGTGCTGCAGCCTTTCATGCCAGCATACCTCACACACACTCTCAAAACATGAGGAGCTCCCTGCATGCCGTGCTGTGAAAATGTTGCTCTGAGGGGTGCCAAGCAGCAGTCCTATTACTTGCGTGCCTTGCGGACTAACCAGATGGAATAGCAGAGGAAAGGCAGCAGTGTGAGGGCAGTCCCTTGAGCAAAAAAATTTCCTAAGGGACTCTCGAGTGCAACTGATACCATTTTCTTCCAAGCTGCATAATAGCTCTGGTATCTTTCCTACACAGTAAGAATATCTGATACTATGACACTGCTCATCTTCAAACTGCTTTTAGCCACTTGGGATGTATTCTAAACAGTACAGAGCTTCCAGTGTCTCTTTGGCAAGACAATACCATAAAGATTAGAGCAGATATAGAATTTTCTCCCGTATATTGTCCATAATACAGAAATAAAAGCTGACTGAGATTATACATCTGAGCTTATGTGTCTCCTCTTGATGAGAGCCTCTATTAAATGGGGTGATGGCAAAAATAAAATTGTTAATTAAGTCTACTTAAATTTTCCACCATTAACTTAGCGTTTCTTAGAGTATCCTCAGAAGAGAAATTTGGGAGAGACTTTGGCAGTTAAGTCACCTTCAGAAGGGTTGATTTGGGAGTCAACTTCTCTTTGAGGACTAGACATAAACCTGTTTGATGTTTGTTAGTGTTTAAAAGACACAGAGACCTGACACTGAAAGAGGCATGCTTGGTGAATTTTAGTACACATAGTACACACACGCCTCATTTATTAGTCAAACAAACATGAGTGGCATTTGGTCTAGGAAAGCAGTATACCCCAGAGGTTATTCAGTCTTACCTGCAGACATCTGACCTGAAACAGCAACCTCCAGTAGGCAAAAGCAACCATACAGTCCCAGCAGCATTTGTAAATGCAGACATCACTCCCAGGGTGGCTGCAGCTCCTCTGAGGCCTCTGAGGTTGGCACCTGAGGCCTCCAGCACAGCAAAGTCTTCCATGCAGTCAAGGTGATGAGGCTCCAGAGGGTATGGCTGACCTCCTCTCCACTGGCATAGGCCCTGGAAAGGGCATTGCTGCTGTAGGATAGCAGGAACACTTCCCAGCAGAGCACTTTAGAGCCTTTACATCCGTGAGTCCCAGCTCCTGTGCTGTTCATCGTGGTGCGTAGTGCTATCTGGGGCGAAAACTGACATATTGAAATGTATTTATGGGTGTTTTGACAAGCAAAATTTTCCCATGTGATACTGGGGAACAAGCCAGACCACCAGTTACAGAATGAGTTTTGTAAGAACAAAACATAAAATGACACCTATTTGCCTAATCTCAGGGAAAGTCTCTGCTCATATCCCAAAACTACCAATGAATTAAAACAAAAATCTTGCAGCTAAGACATATGAATTGGCATTTTTAAGGTATCTTGCTCCTGTGTCCTTGTTGCAATTTCCAAGAAAGAAACTGTTGCTTCTCCCAAAGAAGAGAAGACAAAAAATCCTAACTTCTAAGCAGCAAGACAGTTCTTTACCAGCTGAATTGTCTCCCAGTTTCTATTTCCATCTGCACAAGCACTAGGCATTCCCAGCTGATCTTGGCTGTTACTTTCTCTACAAACACATTCCAATTTGCTTTCTGTCTCTCTCTGTGTCTAGCAAAATGTAAATGGAAATTCTCTCCTGAATGCCCCTGTTTTCTCCAGCTCTAACTGAAGCTTTCTATATATGGCTTGTTTCAATGTCACGTTTCAATGTCTCAGTAATAATAGTCAAGTCTGGTATTTCGCTAAGTTTCACGGGGCACTTCAGAAACTCCAAAGTCAGCTCACAAAGAATGAGTTTTGTGTGAACCAAGACATCTGAAGGAAAGAGCATAGAATGGCGTGCATCTCTCTCCCGGTTGAGACATGCATATGGATCAAGTAGATGGACACATAATGATCACATTTCACTATTTTTTATCGCTCCTTATAATTCATTCCTTTGTTTCCCCATTACATTAATAGACACATCCTTTTAGAAAGATCTGTCTTTATCTTGTGCTGCTGGGTTAATAAATCAGGTGACTTGAGTTATGTCCCTAAGCAAGGATTTTGAAAAGTGAATCTATCATGAATATTCAGATAGGTTCTCTCAAGTTAACCCAGGCTGGCACTGCAAGAAAAAAAGTAAGGAAGGGTGAAACACAGTAAGGAAGAGTGAAGTATACCTTTCCACTCAATAAATGAGGACCAAATAGTAGTATCAGCATTTGCAATTGACAAAACACCTGCCTTGTATATTGAATATCCCTTATCTTTTAAAGGAATAAAGGATATTTTATTTAAGGATTTGAGTACCAATACACTCACAGGTGCCAGTATTCAGCAACCTATAACCCTCCGTGCTGACTAACAGTGGAGAAGTCTACTCAGAAGGCAGAAAAGCCGGTGCAGTGAGTCAGCCAACATATATCTACTTCTATAAATTAAAGGAACCCTGACAGAAAGAAGGAGGATTTTAAAACGGAAACAGTAATAAATAATAGCAAAGATAAATAGAGCAGTATCTTATTACAATAAAACAATTTTCAGACCAGTGATGGAAAATACCCAAAGATGACACATGAACAACTCTTACATTGATTCTGGGGCCTGTCAGTAGGAGAGGGGTAAAATTTTCACTGTTTTGTCATTTGCCCTTTCTGGTAAAAGGTGAGCAGTTAGATACTGATAGCAGGTATGTTTGTATCAAAGGTAACCCTGAAAGGAACACTAACAATAACCTCTATATGCACCCACACACAAGGCCAACCCTCTTAACATTTTTGGGTGGCCATAGTAAATGTTGGAAACAGGAAGGGAAAAGGAAGAGAATTTGAATGAAGCCATAAAGGTGGACTTCGATAGCCATCAGATTTTGAACATAAGGGCTGTGTTTGCTAGCTACATGACTCACATAACCAGAATCAATATTCCCTGTTTCTCCAGCATCTTAGAAAATAAATCAACCACAGTCTTAAGAGAGTGAGAGGATATAATTAATCATTCCTATATCTAGCATTATTCAGCTGGGAATTAACCTACATATAGTAACTTCTTAGTCTCCTTAAAGTATTTACAGATGTCTAAAAGTGGCCAGGAGAAAACAGTAAAGACTCAAAAGATAAGAAGAAGTAAGGCAATAATGTGAAGTATTATTATTATTACTAAAGATTTCATATTGGTGAATGAAAAAGGAATAAGGATCCTTCAGTTTTGCAACTCAGCTGGAAATAGAGTAAAATGGAATCTCCCATGAAATCATGACAATGCAAAGGAAGCAGATAAGAGGTTAGGGAAAGAAAGAAAAAAAGAGAAAAGAAGAGGAGGGAAGGGAAGGGAAGGGAAGGGAAGGGAAGGGAAG
>VXAY01000176.1:19903-41891 GCA_013399855.1 Oxyruncus cristatus
GCCCCGCTCGTGCCCGCGCGTCCCGCTCGTGCCCGCGCCGGGCCGGTCTCGACTCGCCCCGGTTTGCTGCTGCCGCCCCGACGGGCGGCGGGGCCGGGCCGCACGGCCGGGATGGGTGCCCAGCCCCCGGCCCAGGAGGGCGCTGGTGGTGGGGCCCAGCCCGTTTCCTCCCCTCGGGCGGGCGGGAAGGGACGGTGGCGGAGGGGACTCGCTGCTGCCCGACGAGGAAACGGCTCCTCGGGAGGTTCCTGCCGCAGGAAGGGCCCAGCCCCGCGGCTCAGCCGGGATCTGCGCTGCTGCCGGATCCGGCACGGCCTCCCCGGGCACGGGGATGGGGACCCCGTTAGGGGGGTCCCATGGGAGCTGCCGTGCCCTGCCTTTTGCCTCCACCCCCCCCCGGGAGTCTCACTGTGCTGGTGGGCACACCCCAAATCTTGCCGGTGCCAGCATGGCCGGGAAAAGAACAACTGGAGAGGCTGAAACCGGTGGGGAGCAGGTGGGAAGGAAAATGGGACAGGGAAAAAAGGGAAGGGTCCCCCAACCACCCTGCAAAACCCCGGAGGGTGGAGAACAGGCAGGGAGGATGGAGGACAGAGGAAAAGGGACAGGCAGCATCCCTGTTCCCAACCCTCCTCCCACAGAGATGTTGTGTCAGGTCGAACCTGCGATCTGGCCCCTGCTGCAGAGAAGGAAACCCAAAACCAGCGTCACTAGTTGTTAAATAAACTTTATTTTTGCACGGGGAGGGGTTAAAGGAAAATAAAACTTCTCCCGAGGATGAGCAGCAGCAGGGGGGAGGAGCAGCCCGTGGCTCTCCCATGGTGCTGGGTGGGCTCTCTGAGCGGGAGATGCTCGGGGTGCCCACGGTCCCCCCAGGGTGCGCAGGTCCCTAAAGGCACAAGTGTCACTTTGTCCCCTCCCTGCGCGGCTCCGTCACCCCGGAGCAGCCCAGCTTGTGCAAAACCCCCACGTAAAAAAATACCGGTTTTTCAGTATCGAACATCTTAAAAAACTAGAGCTTTGATCAACGTCAGTTCTCCACATCCTTGACTGGAAATCTGGACTGACACCCGGGAAAGCTGCTGGGTTCCACCGGGAGGGGACATTGGCACTAGGAGGGTGGCAGGGAGCAGCACCTGGTTAGTGTGAGGAGGGATGGACCTTTCCACCCGCCCTGTTCAGCCCTGGGTGGGCAGAGGGTCCCACCGGACCGGAGCCCCCACCCCACACTGTCCCTGTCCCCAGGGAAGGGCGAGGCGCAGGATGGGTTCCAAACAGGGGTCTGTGCTCTGCGCCTCGGGCCATCCCCAGCCCTTGGGGCTCATCCGGCTGGAGGAGAAGCCGAGGGCAGCACTGAGGTCGGTGCTGGGGCCTAAAGGCTGGGCTCTGTGCTGGCCTCCAGCCGCTGCTGGTACCGCTGCCGGCGCTCACAGCGCGGGCACGACGTGGCCCGGGCTTGGCAGTCCCGGTGGAAGACGGTTTTGCACTCGCTGCACCTGGGAAAACAGGGGGAAAAACACCCACTGTGTTGGTAACACCAGAGCAAACACCAAACTCCTCCTCCCAACCAAACCAGGGAACACTTCCCTATCTTGGGGTTCTCTGAGCCCCAGCCTGGCTCTGGCTCTGGTTCAGGAGGAGCCTCGAGTGCAGGAGCAGCAGCTGCTCGAGCAAAACATCCACCTCAGCAGCTCTGAGCAGGAAGGCGAGTCGTGGGTGCTGCTGGCAGCTGCCAGCGTGGGAGAGAGACCCAGTGAGGTTCGAGCTGAGGTTTGTGTCCTGCTCTCAAAGCGGGGACAGCACTGAGCAAAACTTCAAAGGTGTGACAACCACCCCTGGAACAACAAACCCTGTGACAGAGACCCCTTGACACCGATCTCGTGACACCAACCCATGTGGCACCAACACAGTGACACTGACCCTGTGACACAGACCCCATGACACCAACTCCTACGATGGCATCGCTGTTGGGGACCCTCTGCTAGCCAGGGCTGGGGCGCAGTCGGAGCCCCCCACCCTGATGGTGGGACCTGCATGTGGCAGGGACACTGTGGGGACAGCAGAGCCACAGAGAGGGGACAGCAGCCAGGATGGTGCTGCCCTTGAGGTGGGAGGTGTCCTAATTGTTCCCTAATTCAGCTCAGCAGCAGCAGCAGCAGCAGCAGCAGCAGCAGCAGCAGGAACTCGAACAGCCACAGTGACACCCGGCATGGAGCAGCCGGGGGGAACCCCCAGCTCGGGTTCACTGCTGAATCAACAGGACAAACGTCCCCACTACAAGGACTGAGCTCAATTTTTGGGTTGTGATCCCCAGCTCCCCAGTGGCAGCAAAATGCTGCTCAGCCACATGCCAGTGGGGCAGCCAGATTTATCTTTCAGTGTGCAAATACCTGGTGCACAATCCATGTGTGAACAGCACCAAACACCTTAATTCCCCAGAGGATCCGTGGGAGCAGAGCAGCCAAACACCCGGCAGCGTCAGGAAAGGGACCATGACATCACAGGCAGGATGAAATCCTGCTCCTGACAGGAGCTGCAAGCCCTGAGGGACTCGGGATAGGGAAAGACTTGTGCATGGACAGGAGGGATTGGGAACGGGAAATATGCATTTCCCCACTGGAATACACTTCTACGTGGCCTCTCCAGATTAGCACTGGTGGCGGCTGCTCCCCGGGGGTGGGGGGGAATTTGGGAAGCCGGGGCTGGTTCCGAGGAGAGGTGACATCTCCTGCCTCCACCTGCCCGAGCCTCGGTGCAGGAAGCGCCCGAGCTGCGGGAGCAGGAGAGGGACCCGCGCCCGGGGGGGTGGTGGCGGTGTCATTGTTTGAGGTGTTGCAGACACATCCTGCAGCGAGTGTTGGTGTGAGCCCGGCGCGGGCAGGGGGGCAGGAAGCCGGGTTTAGCCCCGCGAGGATGGCGGTCGAGCCGCTTTCCTGCTGCACAACCTCCTCCTCCGTCGGGTCGAAAAAGAAAGACGTCAACAAACCTCAGAGCTCGGCTTTACGGGGCACGGGACCTCCAGCCGGCTGCCAGCCGGCTCAGCCACACATGCCGGCGCTTTCCAGAGCCTGGCTGCTCTTTTTCCAGGGAAAACGGGCCCCCTGGGGGTGTTGTTTTCTCGATAACGAGCTCGATGCTGTCGCTGCAGCAGGGAGGGGAGGGAGCAGCGCTGCGCAGCCACCACGGAAATACTTAGAGCCACGTAACACGGGGCACCCACGGATCCTGCTATCCTTGTATTTTCTGCAGGTTCTGGGAGCTGCTGCTCACTTTTAGGGATTGCCAGGCAAAGTGAGGCCGTGCAGACCATCAGCCTGTGAAATCTCTCTGCCAGGATTGTGCTAAGTGCCAAATAGGATATGACAAGACAAGAGGAAATGGCCTCAAGTTGCCCCAGGGGAGGTTTAGGTTGGATATTAGGGAAAATTTCTTCAGGAAAAGGATTGCCCAGCCCTGGCACAGCTGCCCAGAGCAGTGGTGGAGTCCCCCCCATCTCTGGGGGCATTTAAAAGCCCTGTGGATGTGGCATTTGGGGACATGGGTTAGTGGTGGCCTTGGCAGTGCAGGGGAGTGGTTGGACTGGATGATCTCAGGGGGCTTTTCCAACTGGAACAATTACATGATTCTATGAAATACCCAGGGAGCTGTGGATCTCTCTCCACCTACACTGCAGCAGGCTCCTGCTGGGCTGGTAGGGTTTGATACTGACTTCTTCAGCAAACTCCGTCCCCGATTCCAAGTTCTGTCCAGCTGCTGCATCCCAAGCCACAGCCAACCCTGCTGCAGGGTTGGGAGCTCTTTGGGCAGGAATTGGATGTTTTTTAAGGTCCCTTCCAACCCAAACTATTCTAGGATTCTACGAAATCCATGTCCAGGCACTCTTCCTCCCCTCCCTGGCTGTAGATGGGGGAACCACGAGGACATGGGCAGTACAAGGATATGGCCTCGTGAGGACTTGGGCACCATGGGGATGTGACTCCCACAAGGACATGGGCACCACAAGAACATGGGCACCACAATATGGTTTCCATGAGGACATGGGGCCCACAACAACATGGGCAGCACGAGGATGTGGCTCCCACAGGGATGTGGGACATGAGGACATGGCTCCCACAAGGACACGGGCACCACGGGGATGTGGCTCCCCATGAGGACATGGGCACCACAAGGAGGTGGGCACCACAATATTGTTCCCACAAGGACACGGGCACGACAGTATGGTTTCCAATGAGGACATGGGCACCATGAGAACATGGGCTCCACGATATGTTTTCCACAAGGACATGGGCATTACAAGGATGTGGGGACCACGACAACATGGGCAGCACGAGGATATGGCTCCCACAGGGATGTGGCACGTGAGGACACAGTTCCCATGAGGACATGGGCACCACAAGGAGGTGGGCACCACAGTAGTGTTCCCACGAGGACACGGGCACGACAGTATGGTTTCCTTGAGGACATGGGCATTACAAGGATGTGGAGACCATGACAACATGAGCAGCACAAAGATATGGCTCCCACAAGGATGTGGGACATCAGGACATGGCTCCCAGGAGGACATGGGCACCATAATATGGTTCCCACACGGATGTGAACACCACAGTATGGTTTCCATGAGGATACAGCACCATGGAGACACAGGCACCACTAGGATATGGGCACCACGAAGATACACAACCACGTCAGAGCAATTCCCAGTTCACCCTGAGGCCACGTGCCTTGGAAGTGCAGCCCCCCGAGAGGGAGCCAGGGGCCGCCTGGGGCTCCTGGCAGAAGCCAGGCCGTGCCCCTGGGTGTCCTGGCTGCAGGGGGACGGGGGGGCTCACCTGGCGGTAGTGTCGAACTCGAAGGGGAAGATGATGTCGCTGCTGTTGCAGATCTGGCAGATGAAGCCGCGCTGGGTGCACAGGTCGCAGCTGTAGACGTGGTGGGACGCGAACTGGAGCAGGGACTGCAGGAAGGTCTCAAAGACGCCGTCGGCGATCTGTGGGACAGGGGGGGTCAGTGTTCCTGGAGCCCGGCCCTGCCGGGCTGGTGCTGAGTTACACCCGTTCTTGGAGCTGCCACGTGAAGGCAAGGCTGTCCTCCAAAACCAACCCACACCCAGGTCGCAATGGGACCCCAGAAAACTGAGGGCAGCACCCACACCCTGCCAGGATGGGGCTCCTGGCTTTGGAATCACGGAAGAATCCCACTGTTGGAAAACTCCTGCTGAAGAAGCACCACGTGGTGTCTCCACAGACCCTGGGGTGTCTTCACCAGCAAAACCCCTACGACAAAGCCAGGTTGGACAGGGCTTGGAGCAACCTGGGCTAGTGGAAGGTGTCCGTGCCTGTGGCAGGGGGTGGGACTGGGTGGGCTTTAAGGTCCCTTCCTTCAACATTCTGTGATTCTATGACCATGCAAAGTTCTCACCTGCCTCAGATCAGTGACACTGTATTTGTGGGGACACTCCAAGAGGTAATGCCTGTGATCGAGCCTGCAAAGAAGCACAGAGAGAAGGGGGTAGATGGTTTCCACCCCATCTCCAACGGCTTTGGAGCAAGGAGGTGTCTGGACAATGCAGATTCCTGAAGAAAATCACTTCCAGAGCCTATTCTCCTATTGTGCCACACATCCCAAATCCTGCCACTGGAAATCGTGTGAGAGCATTTCAAAGCGGGGAGGGAAAAAGGAAAATAAATATCTCATCTATTTTCCCAGGTGTTTCCTGTCCAGCCAGAAGCTCCTCGGCCAGGAAGGTGTTTCCTGAGTCACAGCTCAGTGTGCTGACACAGCCAACAGACGGATAACTCCTTAGGGCAGATGATATGGAGTGAAAAACCAGCCTGTGCCTTGGCAGCACTGCTCTGACAGGGGGTGAGGAGGAGAACCAGGAGCCCACGGGGGTGCAAAGAGCAGGGAATGTCACCCAGAGAGGGACCTCACCGCTTGCTCAGCTCCTTCAGGGCGCCGCTGCGGCACATGATGAGGTAATCCCCCAGCAGCTTCAGCTGTTCCCTGCTCCGGAGGATCCGCCCCATCCTCTCCACGTGCTCGTAGAGGCTCTCGTTGACCAGCTGCAGGTCGATCAGGGGCTGGTTACGGATCTGGGAGAGGAACTTCAGGGCCTGTTTGCACACCTGGGGCACAGAGAGGGGACAGGTGGGCACGGACCGAGGAGAGGCTCGGAGAGGGGTCCGGGGTGGGCACCTCCACCCCAGGGGATGCCCAGGTGGGCATCCAGGAAGCGCAGGCAGATGCCAGAGCGTTTCCCTGCTCCCTGCACGGACCCAGCCCAAGACTCACCCCTCGTTTGGTCAGGTCCCAGTTGTGGATGAGGCGGGAGGGAATCACTGTCTCGTCATCCCGGTGGCAGCTGTCGCAGTAGTAGAGCCCGGAGAAGGCGCAGAGCTTGGGCTTGGCGAAGGAGAAGCCGATCTGCCTGGAGCAGCCTGAGGGGAGCAGGGAACGAGAGGGGACCTGAGCCTGCACCCATCGCTGCCAGGACAGGGAGAAGCTTTTGGGAGCAGGGAGTGGAAGAAGGAAGTTGTGGGAAGGGTGGGGGATCAGCTGAAGCACTTGTAGGATGTTCAGTGTGACGTTCCCCAGGCCCTTCCCCATGGATTCAAGACCCACGATGGTCCAACAGGCACCACTTCACTTTTTCTCCATAAAAAGAAGGCTGGACAATCCCTGAACCCACTTTTATCCATCAAGTGGTTCAATTGTTTGGGTGGTTTGTTTGGGTTTTTTTTCTTTTTTTTTTTTTCAGGAAAAGTGAGTTCTGGAAAATATCCCAGTGGTTTAGGGAAGAACCTAAATCCCACCTCCTGCCCCATCACCTCCACCAGTGGCTTTGCCCCAATAGGGCCCTATTTGCCCTTCACTCAGCCCTTTTCTCTCCTGCTGCCACCTCAGGGTCCCAAAACCTCATCTTCCAGGAATGAAGTTAGGATGGATTAACCCCAAATCCCCTTTATTATAGCAGTGGGGAATCCAGCTTGGCTTTGACACCCCATCTGTCACACTCTGGGGTGGCTGGAGTTCATCCCTCAAAAACATTCATGGAGATCATGTGCTGCTTTCTGAATTTATAATGAAACCCAGCTTTTATTGCTCATTACCCTGAGATGGAAGGGAACACATCCCAGGCAGGGAATGGGGTGAAAGCAGGGCAGGCAGATCCCTAAAGAAAACCTACACATAAAAACTGGAAATTTGTCTTTTTGGCTTGTTGCTTCTGTTGGGAGGTGGAAGATGCAGGACAGAGCCTGGAGGGAAAGGCAGAGACCAAATAGACAGGAAAAAAGAATATATATATGAAAAAAAGGAGAGAGAATAAAAGAAAAAAACCCCAACCTGCTGGAGGGTACAAGAAATATAATTGAGGTAGGAGAGAAATCTGAAATTTAATTAACTTAGCGAGGTAAAAAGCAAATTATACCTCCTGTGAAGGTCAGTGAGGGTGCCACCAGCATTGCCCCGTGTGCTGAAAGGCGTCAGGGGAAGGGTAAATGATTGTTTTGCAAAATCAGCTCGTCACACCCACTGCAATCCCTGCTCCTGTGCTGCCTTACCGGAAAAACTGCTCCTGATTGCACTTTCCCCACAGGCTGCGGCCTCCAAATGCCCAGGAAGAGAGTCCTGGGCCTGTGGTCCAGCTAAGGTTGCTTCAGTCCCAGTTCCCAACTGTCTGTACCAAAAGCATCTTAAATGGGAGCCCGGCAGCATCCCAGCTGGAGCTGGGCAGGGGTGGGGTGGGGACTGTGCCCACAGGACATCAAAGGTGCCACCAACTGGGGACATGAAGCTCCACTGAGAGGCTTTAGTGGTTTGGATGGGGAAACCAGAGAAGCTGTGGCTGCCCCTGGATCCCTGGAAGTGTCCAAGGCCAGGTTGGACGGGGCTTGGAGCAACCTGGGCTGGTGGAAGGTGTCCCTGCCCATGGCAGGGGGTGGAATGAGATGGTCTTTCAGATCCTTTCCAATCCAAACCAAACTGTACCTGCACAGATGAAGCTCTGAGAGTCCAGGCCCTTCTCCATGGGGATGGCCACCAGGTACTGCAGCAAGAAGCCGTTTTCCTTCACGATGTTCTTCAGGACGACCTGGGAGTGCCCATCCAAGCTCCCGCCCAGTGTCAGCGCCTCCTCCGCGCTCTCCAGGTAGGACATGAGGGCCCTTCGGACCAACAGCCTCCACGAGGCTGCTTCCTCTGCGTTCTCAGCCTGCAGCTTCAGCACAGCCTTGGAGGTGATCACCTTGAAGAACGCGGGTCCCCCCAGGCTCGTGTCCGGGAGGATGTCCTGGATGGTCTCTATGCCGTAACTGTTGCTCAAAATTTTGTCACTGTTCCTGATTTTAAAGCACTTCAGAGTTTCGAGGGACAGGGAAAAAATAAAAGGGACCCAGGTTTTGTCCACGTCCATGTACAGAACAGCCTCTTTGATCGCATCCAGCTCCGGCTCGTGGGCTGGAGCCCAGTCCAGGCTGTTCCCAGGCACGTCGCTGTACTGGAGAGCAGTGGAGTCACCCTGGACGGGCTGGGCTTCCCCTCCATCCTCGCCGTACTCCAGAGTCTCCCACTCCTCCTCCTCCAGCTGCGGCCGGCACTTGTGCAGCGCCTCTCGGATCCTGTCCAGCCAGTCCTCGGCCTCATCCCGAGAAGGGGCTCGGAGGTAGAGCTTCTTCCCCAGGAAAACCAGCTCGAACCGGCCGTCCGAGTGTGTCAGCGCCAGGGACTCGCAGCGCAGCAGGGAGTAGCTCTCCACACAGATCCGATCCTCGTGGTCCAGGAAGAGCCGGAGCTCCAGGGGCGACAGCTCGCAGAAGAACTCCTTCCAGATCCCCATGGCTCCCCTCCGCTCCAGGCTGCCCAGCTTCAGGAGCCCTCGGAAAGGGTTGGAAAGACCTGGGGGGAAGAGATGTCTCGGTTTAACCGAAATAGGGGAAAGCCAGGAGAGAGAGAAAAGCCAAGGGGGGCTCAAAGCAAGCAACCCAGAGGCATGGCAGCTGTCCTGGAGGATGGTGGGATGGGGGCAGGAGTTGACTGGACCTTGGTCTCCACTTGCACTTGGGTTTCTGTCCATCTGTATTTGGGTTTTGAGGCTCAGAATGAGCGGGACAAACCCTCTCCCCCTAAAACCAGATCCATCATGGGCTCAGCAATGCCTTGGAAAGCTGCTCCATTGCCTTCTGTGGCCCTTAGTGCTGCCACCAGCTCACACCAGCCAACAGCTGCTTCCCAAGCAGCCCATCACGACCCAGAATAATCCCTGAGCACTGCCCAGGGCAGGCACTGGGCAGAAGCAGGAGGTGGCACGTACCCATCTGCCGGCGGTGCACCACACTGAAGCCCTTTTGCTCCCGTTCTGGGGACATTTTGGGTTTCCCACTCTCCGAGGAAGGCACTGAGAGCCTCTCCAAGTCAAGGGCACTGATGAGCCCCGGGGCCAGCCCCTCACTGTCACCCTCGGGCCCGAAGCCGTTGGTGTCGGCTGCGCTCCCGCTGCTCTCTCCCGGGGAAGGTCTGTAGAAATCATCCTCTGAGATCCAGCTCTTTCTTTTCTGTTAAAAAATTAAATATATTAAGTGTCAAACTTATCGAACACCCTGTGCCCCTCAAACACACATGTCCACAAAGACCCCTCCTCGGGGGCTGCTCCTGCACAGGCCAAATCCAGGCACTGATGTGTGGGATCCAGTGGGAGGTTCCTCTGCCCATGGCAGGGGAGCAGAACAAGATGAGCTTTAAGGTCCCTTCCAACCCAAACCGTTCCATGATTCTCTGCTGGCCAGTCCCAGGAGCATGGCTGCCCCTGCTCCCTCCAGTCAGGGAATGGTCCATGGGACTGTGTCAGCAGCTGGGAAATACTGGGATTCTATCCTGGTGGGATTATAAAGTACAAAATCAATCAGTTCTTTCCCCCTAAAGTCAGTGTGAAGGGAGAGCACATGCCCTGCAGTGACCACAGGCATTTGGAGTGTTCTGATGGAGGGTGGAATTCTGGCCCTGCCATGGAACAGCACAAGCTTGCCTGGAGCAGCAGCACCAGCCATGTTCCAGGAGGAGCAGAGCTGGGGAGAGGTACAGAGATGATGTCCAGGATGAAACAGAAGACCTGAGGCTCCCAAACACCCGGCCTGAGCCATGCAGGGAAAAAATAAAGCAGGGAAGGCCAAAGAAACCTTTGCCTGCTATGTCAGGAGGGATGAGACCCATGGGCAGAAGAAAACATGGCTGTAACTTCTCCAGGAGATCTTTTGGCTACGAGAATCACAGAATCATTAAGGTTGGAAAAGCCCTGCAAGATCAAGTCCAACCTGTGACTGACTCCCCCTCGTCAACTAGACCAGAGCACTGAGTGCCATGTCCAGACATTCCTTGGACACCTCCAGGAATGGGGATTCCACCACCACCCTAGGCAGCCCTTTCCAAAGCCTGACAACCCTTTCAGCCAAGAAATTCCTCCTGAAAGGAGCAAGGTTCTGGGACCAGGTCCCTGAACAAACAGCAGTAGGAAAAAACGCAGCTCAGTGCCCTGGCACAAGGGAGCAGCATCTCTACACTCAGGGCTGCATCCCACCGGGGAATGTCCTCTCAACTTCCCTTTCCAGCTTTCCAAGAGCCTTTTATCCTGAACAACAAAGTAAGTGACAGCACAAGAGCTGTCACCACCCTGTGGCAGGATCACGGGTGCTGGTGGTGGTGCAGCTCCTGCAGCTCCCGGATTACTCCCGGGGCAGGAATGCAGGTTGCTCCGTGAGTCATGGGAGAGCAGGGGGAATTTCCTGTTGACACAGTATGTTATACATAGATTAGGTCAAACTGGCTCAAGGCCACGAGGAAGCAGCGGAAACGGGATAAGCGGGAGGGAACTGAAAGGAGCAGAGAGCAGGAATGGTTTGGGGGGGTATGAGGTATATCTTAACCTCACCAGGGTGGAAAGGATGGGAACCAGGATGGAAACAATGGGAACCAGGATGGAAAAGTCAGTAACAAATTAGACGAGAGGACGAGGCTGTTCAAAGGGTTTCCTAAAAGCAAAAGAGAGTGGATGTGGGACAGCTCCGTGTGGCAGCAGGGGAAATCCGCCGCTGCTCGAGCCCAACACCCGGGAATGCCATCCCGCTCTGGGAACAGACGTGCTGCAGGAGGGTTTTTCCGCCGGGAAACTACTTTGTTTCCTGTCCAGTCAACCCTTTTCCTCCTCTTACGTGGACCATAAAGGAAGAAAAGTCCCCATGAGAACCTCGATTCCGGGGCCGTTTTATCTCCTGCACACAGCCCATGGCCAGATTTGTGTGAGAGCTCATCCCTCTCCAGATATCCTTAACAAACTTCCTGCTGCAGCCGCTCCTGGAGAGGGATGACTGACAGGCCAGGCAGGGCTTCAAAGGCTTTGGTGTCTCTTTTACCAGAGAACACAGACTTTGATCCAGTTTCTCTCAGAGCAGCTGCATGGATACTACTCCATGGAGTCAAAGAAGATGCTTGTGGAGTGGGAAGCATCACTGGCAAACAAGTGGGAGCAGCACAGAAGATGGAAGTTTGGAGAAATCCATCCCTGGAAGTGTTCAATGCCAGGCTGGGTGGGCTTGGAGCAACCTGGTCTAGTGGAAAGTGTCCCTGCCCATGGCTGGGGGTCAGAACTGGATGAACTGGATGATCTTAAAGGTCCCTTCCAACCCGAACCATTCCTGAGATTCCCTAATTCTGTGAAACCACCGCCTACTCAGAAACCATCATGAGCTTTGGTTTTCCTTTTCCATTAGGTCGGGGAGCAAAACACCGAGGAGCTGGGAAAGGAAGGAGCTGTCAGACCTACCGGACAGCCCAGCAGCGGGGAGAGCAGGTACTCGGCCGTGGGACTCCGGACTGCCAGGCTGCCCTCGCCGCTGCCGCTCTCTCCTCTGCTTGGACCATCCCTCCGTGGGGCTGGAATGCTGGCTGTGCCACCAGCATCTCCATCCTCAAGGCCGGTGGGCGCTGTGTCACCGGCTGGAGCGGAGCTGTTGGTGCCGGCTGTTGGTTCCTGGTGCGCTCCGGGGGTCGGTGCCGGGGGGCCCGCGGGCGGCCGGGGGGAGCAGCCCAGCACACGGGGGACCAGCCGTCCCTCCGGAGCCTCGGGGCTCGGCCTGGCTTTGCTGAACTCGGACAACACCCTTGAAAGGGAAAAACGATTGGTTTGAATGCAGCTGAAATGGCCAAAAGCCGTGAACCCCCCCCGGTTATTGTAAATTATAACGGTGTAAAAAGGGTTCGGCAGCACTGCCGGCCTCCATGGGCTGGCAGCACGGTGTGGCTGGAAAATCCCAACAGAAAAATGAGGGATTTGTGCCCCACAGAGCAGCATCAGCCCCATGGCACAGCAGCCAGACCCTGCCTGCAATGGGAGCATTCCCCAGTTACACACATTAAAGGGGTTTGATTCGATGGATGCAGGGAGTGCTGGGTGCTCCCACAGCCCCAGCCCCATGTACGGCTCGTGGATGCGAATCCAGCCTTGGACCACGTGCCAAATTTCAACTGTTTCCGTTAATAAGCAATTAATAGTGGAGCCTGGCCAGAGGAGTGGCTGTTCCCATGGCCCCGCTTCACTGCCAGCCCCAGAATTAAACCAGCCCAAGATTAAAACTTGAAACAGCATCTCCATCACGAGTTTAATCCAATCAAGGCAGGTTCTTCCATCATTATTGGAAGATGCAAAATCCTGGAAGTAGGGAATGATGCTGTTATAGACAGGGGAGCACAGCTTGCAACTCTAAACCTTCCTGAAGACCTTCACTGGGAAGAGGCATCACCCTGAGGCTGGGCTCCCTCAGAGTCACATTTTAAAGGCGGCACGGAAAATATTTACTGACTACTCAGAGCTTATATAACCCTGGAAATCTTTGTGCTGGATGCTTGGCAGGAATAAATCACAAGGATGACAAACCAACAACCTCCCTCCTCTGAATGATCTGCAAAAGCTGCAAATTATAACCTTCCCTGTGACCAAACTCATTTCTTTCCCCTCACGGAAAGCCCTGGAGCAACCCCCAGCATGCACCAGGGGTATGTGACATTCCTGAAACCAGGGAGCAGCATTTTTCTGACGTTTCTGCCCTGCTAAAGAGGACACACACACACTTCAGTGGCCACGAGCTCATTTGCAGTGGCAGCAGGGGCTCAGTGAGCTGTGCCGAGCGGTTCGGAAAAACAATGAAGGCCCTTTCCAGGAGGGGAAGAAAATAGCTTGTGAAAGAAAAACAGGGAGAAAGGCCTCCCACATATAGGGAGAAAATAATGAGAGTCCGGAGAGGGTTAAAAAATCCCTTCGGAGCGGAGAGCTGGGGCAGGACTCACTCTTGCAGTGACCTGTCCAGGTCCTCGGCGGTGGCCGTGCCCAGGTCGGAGTCGCAGGACAGCGGCTCCTCGCTGCGCTCGGGGCTGCGGGCGCAGGGAGCCGGCGGGATGCTGTCGGAGCCCAGGCTGGAGGAGAGCTGGGACGAGCTCGTGGTGTTGAGGCTCAGCGAGGACGACGTGAGCTTGATCTTGCTGCTGGCTTTGCCGATGGGCAGCACCGAGGGCTGGATCTCGATCTCGTCCGACCCCGACGACTGCGAGATGGAACCCAGGGACGCCTTCCTGCGGGGCTCGGATGTGAGGGGCTCCAGCAGCTCCGAAACGGGACACAGACCCGACAGGGACAGAGGGGTGATGGTCCACTCGTTCAGAACTGCTGATTTATAGGACAGCTCGAAGGTTAGGGACGACAAACCCTGCAAGTAGCAGAGGAGAAACTCGCACTCCTCGGCATCCAGGAGCAGAGCGGGCGCTTGGTAGTACTCGGACAGCCGGGAGCGATCCCGCAGGAGCAGCTTCAAGTAACACTCCATGAGTCCATCATTCAATGCCAGCCTCAGCCAGGCACGGCAGCGACCCACATCTGTGTTGATAAACATGAGCTGTTCCAGCTCCGAGACAATATTCCTGGGAAAAAGGAGGACAAAGAACAGAACAGGACGTGAGCGGCTCCGTTTAGGTCCATCATGGGGCACAGGAGAAGCAAAGCCTCCATCAGGAACTTCCCAATCTGCTCTGCTATGGGGAGGTTAGAAGCTGGGATAAAACAGGCTGTGGAAAAATCTCCTTCCTTTGTGGAAAATGTGGTTTGCCATGGAGAAAAATAGCTCCTGAATGCCCCAAAGCTAAATATGTTAGTAAGGACCCAAGGCAGCCCTTGGGTGCCTCGGCTTCTTCTCCTCTCTCTGGATGGAGGCATCTCCCACCCATTCCTGCCCTGGACTAAGGATGCAGAGGGGGGAATTCCTGCTGTCCCTGCATATTAGTGGGGTTTGCGCTGGCTGGATCTTCCTTGGTGACAACCACGTGTCTAAATCCTCACTTCAAATTTAAAAGCAGCCAAAACACAGTGAAAACTGCTGTGGCAGCCCCCAGAAAAACCAACCTGGCTTGGGTTGAGCTCCCCAAGCAATCTCAGCCTCTGGAATTCAACTGTACTTCCCTAAAATCCAACAGCGACACCACGGTCCCTGATCCCGCCTGCTCCCAGCTCACACTGGCACCACAGACGCCTCAAAAACCAGGGCAAAAGTTTTGTAAGACTTCTTTTTTAATCTGTCTCTCAAGACAGGAGGAAAAAAACCTTCAAAGGGCACAAAAATATCCCCTGTAGAATGTGAAAGAATTATTTTCATCCGCTCTTTCATAATTCAGGAGCTGGTGATGGAGCTGGATGAAGCTTTCAGAACAATTTGTGTGTGGGCTGTTATTTACTGTGGGAGAACTTAGCTTAGGGAGTGGCTCAGAAAAACCCCAGTAAATAGTAGTCACCCAGGAAGACCTCCTCAAAGGCTGGTTGGGATGTGGGGAAACGGGGCCAACCAGCCCCAGTAGATCCAGGTCAGGAGAGAGATCAGATCCCTGCATGCTCATCCCATAACTGGCTGCTGCCGGACACCACTGCGGTCACTGGGGTTCCACAGGGGACCTGGAACCCCCACATACAGCCTGGCACCCAAAAATAAATAAGAAAGGGGTGTGTCTTCACAGTTTCATCCCTCAACTGTTTGGGGACATCAGCTCACCCCCAGCACACGCTGAGAGGGGCCATAGGGGGCCCAGCCCCTGTCGGCACTGCAGGGGCTTCGCTCGCCTACCTCCAACCCCATGGGCAGCCCTCCAAACCCCTGTGAGAGTGTCTCTTCCCCAAACTGAACGGACTGAGCACGCAGGATGGGGCAGAGATGCATTGAGCCGTCCTGCTGTCCACCATTCCCTGACTTTTATTGCACCAAAGACAAGGGATAAACACGATAAATCCCTTTCAGCAGCAACAGGCACTCACCGATGAGTGATGCTCTTCAGCAGGCCCCAAAAGACCGGCTGGGGAAGGGGTCCCCGACCCCCTGATTTCTTCCCTTTCCCCCCACTCTGTGCCTTGATGTGCTTGGCCTTCAGCCCATACACAAAAACAGCTTCCAGGGCGCTGCAGAGCGTGTTGGCGTTGCCGTCATCGCTGGTGACGACGGCGTCCGAGCTCACGTACTGCTTCTGCAGAGCCTTGATGGCATTCACCAGCTGCTTCTTGATCAGCTGAAAGGCGGCAGGTGCACGTTTGGATCATAGAAAGAAAATGATTAGGAAGGATTTCATGTAAAAGGCCTCAAAACCAGCAAGGCTCAGTCACAGCAAAGCACCACGCGATTCCTGCCTCGTCCTTTGCAGTGGCTGAACTCGGGGCATTGTAGCTGAACTGGTCGAGCTGGGGACTAACACTCTTGGCATTACAGTTCATTTAGCTTGTTTTATTTAAAAAACAATAATTATTGCAATTTTGTGGTGTTTCAGAGCTGGGCTTGCCTTTGGAGCGAGTGGTGCTTCCTCTGCAGGCAGCAAATGGCTTGAGGGGGTAGGGAAGGCACTTTCTCGGGGGAAACACGAGGATTAAGTAAGTGTGGGAGAGAAAGGAGAAGCTCAGAGGAGGGAACAGAGCCCCCGAGCTCGTGCAGGTCAGCCCAAGCAGCATGTGACATGTGACACGCTGACGGGTCCCACCAGCAGCAATCAAAGCCATCGACCTCGCCGGCCGTGCTGGTTAAACCTCAGGCACTGCTGGGGATGTGGCCCCAAAACAGAGGGGTTTGGAAGGACACGGGGGTTCAGCTGCTGCCTTTGAAGAGACTCAGTAGGTTCTGAAGCTGGAACTTGGGAATGTTACCTTGCAGCAGCTTGGCTTCCCTCTGCCACCAGTCAAAAGCAGGAAGTTCAGTGGATTTAACAACTTTACGCTGGTGGAGAGGATTTTTTAACTCGTGCAGCTGAGCCTGGGTGTCTCAACCAACCTTATTTCAAATCCAGGTTGTGTTTCCAAGCAGGCACTTGGAAAACACCACAAATTCCTCCGGGGCCCCACCATGTTTCAGCATCAGGCAGCATTCCAGGCAGACGCTGAACATTCCCTGACCAGGGCTTGGGCAGATTTTGATTCGAGCCTGGGTTGGCTGCACAAACCCAGATTAAATTTCCAGCCTGGGATATTTTTTTCAGCATCTAAATAAGATTTCCAGCAGCTGGAGCTCAAGGACAAGAGCAGGGGGAGTGTGACCCTTATTGGGGTGCTGTTTTCCAGCTGCCCCCCACCCCCGATCTGCTGGCCCAAGGAAGGAGCACCACGGGCTGAGAGGATTAAAGAGTGCAAATGATTTTATCAGTCACACACAGAGTCATCCTGCTGTGGCATGAATTAAACACTCAGCTTTAACCGCTGCTGTTGATATTGTTAAACGTGTTTAAACTCCCAAAGTTGGGTGAAGAGACCCCAAACTGTCACCCAGGTATCGGGGCTGAGCACCTTCCCTGCCCCATATGGGGACTTGCAAAGCCCTGGTGTGACTTAACCCACACACACCTTATTTCCTTTAATCCCTCTGCCCAGACAAACCATCCCAATCCCAATCCCAACCATCCCAATCCCAGCTGGCAGCACCCACAAGTCCTACCACGTCCCCAGCAGTGACTGGAGTTGCACTGGGCAGTACCTGGAGCTATGTGGGGAGCACTGAGGGGTGGTCTGGCTCACCTGTATGGCTTCCTTGGGATCATCGGGGTGGCTGGAATGCATCTCCACTGCTGCCGCTCCCGGTGCCGGGCGCTGCCTTCACATGTCACCTGGGGACGAGGAGGAGATGTCTGAGCACCCAGTGGGGTTACACCCGACTCACCTGCCAGGTGAGGGGCTTCTGGTGGAAGGAGAAAGGGTGGATCATGCACCGAGGAATTCTGCAGGTGCTCATGGCCAGGATGCTGCTGGATCCGAGCTGGGAGCGAGCTACGACCTCACAGAAAGGTACCACACTTCCCAGGGACCAGGAGAGTTTTGGGCAAAACAGAGCATGGCCAAGAGACTGGGAGGGAGTAATTAACCCCTGCGAGGTTCCAGCAGGCAGCCCCCAGGCTGGGTGAGCTGCCAGGCAGGTCCAGCCAGCAGCACCACACGCAGGGCCAGGGACTGCTGCCCTTCTCCCTGTGTCGCCTGCAATGCCTGAGCCTGAAGGACGGCACCCAAAAACCATGGGAGTGGCACGAGGTGGCCTGGACAAGGGGGGGTCACCCCCCAGCAGGCTGTGGGGAGATGTGAGGAGGAGGAGGAGCAGCAATGCTGCTGCCCAACCCAGCTGGGACAGACCCTCTAGGCACAGAGCTGTCTGGGAAGATGGGAAGGAATCGTGGAATCCAGAATGGCTTGGGTTGGAAGGGCCCTTAAGGACCACCCAATTCCACCCCCTGCCATGGGCAGGGACACCTCCCACCAGCCCAGGTTGCTCCAAGTCCTGTCCAACCTGGCCTTGGACACTTCTAGGGATCCAGGGGCCACAGCTTCTGTGGGCAGCCTGTGCCAGGGCCTCACCACCTTCATGGGTAAGGATTTCTTCCCACTATCCAATCTGAATCTCCTCTTTTAGTTTAAACCCATTCCCCCTTTTCTTGTCACTGTCTGCCTGTGTAAAGTCACTCTCCACCTTTTTCACAAGCCCCTTTAAGCACTGGAAAGCTGCAGGTTCTCCATGAGGCAGATGAACTCCAGGACTTCCCCACTCCAGGGGGTGCAGATGGCAGGGCTGCTCTGAGGCTTTGGTGGGAGACAGAGGAAAAACCAGTGCCCTCCCACTATGGGAAACCCTGGAAAACCAGATGTGAGCAGGCAGTGGCAGCCTGGCCGGGTCACCTGCCACCACAGGGGGGTTGCAGACAACAAGGGACCTTTGACTTCTGACTCTTGGCCTCCTGCCCTGTTCCTCTCTGGGAGCCATTCGCCAAAACCGAGCTGTGCCTGGAGCCCGAGAGCAGAGCACGTGGCTGTCAGAGAAGACACCCATGGCACAGCTGGATCCCTGACCAAACACCATGGATCCCAGCATGGAAAAGGGTCCAGGAGCTGCTCCAGCACCTGCTACTGGCCAAAGTTTCCTAAGGATGTGAGAGGTTGCAGGAGGAATTTATTCACAGAATCCCAGAATTGTTTGTGTGGGAAGGGACCTCAAAGCCCACCCAGTCCCACCCCCTGCCACAGGCAGGGACACCTTCCACTAGCCCAGGTTGCTCCAAGCCCTGTCCAACTTGGCCTTGGACACTTCCAGGGATGCCACAGCTTCTGTGGGCAACCTGTGCCAGGGCCTCCCCACCCTCACAGGGAAGAATTTCTTGCCAATATCCCATCTAACCCTGTCCTCTGGCAGTGGGAAGCCATTCCCTCTTGTCCTATTAAGCTATTCCCTTAAGTTGGAATCACTTGCTACCCAAAGGAAGGAGAGCCCAGTGCTGGCCACAGGTTGGATATGCCCCTGGCAGACAATGACCTTGGAATGGGCATTGATGCTTTAGGTTTAATTTCCAAGCCAATACAAAAATCCCAGAGCTTGTCCTGAGCAGAGCTGATGGCATCAACCTGCCCCTCTCCTGCCAAGCCTGGGCAGAACTGTGCTTTACTGAGCAGCTCCTACTTGGCCACGGCCAGTTCCAAGGACAGTGGTGGTCCAAATCCAGAGCAGTTTCAACCCAGAGCAGCCCAAACCCAGAGCATTTTAAATCTGGAGCAGCTCAGACCAAGAGCAGCCCCTGCAGGTACCCCACCAGCCAGTCCTGCTGGGAGCAGCAGGACAAGAGCTCTTTGGGGCCAAACCCCGGATTGATCCTCAGTGTTTCCAGAGTTCACAGGCAATTTCAGAGAAAAGGAAACTGTTTTCGCCACGACTTGTCATAAGATTTCCTCCCTTTGGGTTGCAACACAGAAATGGGAGAGTGCAGGGATTACAGGGAAGTTGACCTCTGGTTCAGAGGCTGCTGGGGGGTTTGGGGAGCGAGGGAACCCCTAAGTGGCAGCAGTGGTTGATGAGGACAGCAGGAAGCCATCCCCATCTCTGCCCTCCATCCAGGAGGCTCTGGCTCCTCGGGGCTGGACAACCTCTGCCCCTTTTCCCACCACATCCTGCTACACCCTGTGAACAAGAGACAATTCCCACCTGAGACACTGAAGGTGGGAGAAGACCCGAGGGCGGGCATTGGGTGGCATTTCTCATGCCCAGAGAGGCAGCACAGGTGTTTCAGCTCCAGGACTGCAGCCACCACCTGTGCTCTTGGCATTGGCCACCCTGACATCCTGAGCAGGTCACAGGGAAAGGGGTGACGGCGGCGTTTTTGCAAAGACCTTGCCTAAGTTTTACAAAGCGAGTGTTATTCCCCCAAAAGACATCTTCCTTTGCCAGCATCACCTCTCCCAGCAATTGCAGGAGGCAAGACACTGAGGACACCCGCTGCCTTCACCACAGGACTCTCCACTCCCACCACGACCAGTCCGACCAGTTTGTTCCAGCGCCACGAATCCACACGGCACCACTTATGTTGGGACAACATTTCCCTGAATAATGAGTGCAAGGAACCAGCTCCAAGGTGGATTTCACCCAAGACTCGTGTTGGGAGGAAACTGGGGAACACAGGGAAATCGGATCAGCAGCCCTGGCACTGGCTCTAGAAGGAACCAGGGGGCTCTGGAGGACTACCAGGCAGATCCTGGAAAGCCACGGCTGTTCCTTGTGATCTTGAAAGGATAAGAGACGGGATGGATGTGCAAACACAGACAAGCCCATCTACAGCAGAGCAAACCCATGAGGTTTCCCAGCAGCCACCACCCCCGCAGCTCGAGTGAAAATCAAACAAGTGAGGAACAGCCCCGGAGAAGGAGTTTGACCTACCGAGGAGGAGAGACACTGGCGCAAGGGCAGAGCTGCTGCTTTCCCAAACTGCTGAAAACCAGCCAGATTCTCTGGGATTCTTGCTGGAATCAAGCTTTGTGCCAGCAGAGGCAGAGCCCCCCGTCCCAGAGCTCGGCTCCTCGGTCTCCCAAGAAGCGAGTTATAAATAAACAGCAGGTCACTGCCTGTGCTCAGCGGGTGGAAAACAACAGCCCACGACGGCGGCGTGAGCCGGTGACTCAAGGCCTGGACACGGGGCCAGTCATTTTCCAAGCACGAGGGCTGTGCCAGTCACCTTCTGCCCCAGGACACGGGGGCTCTGACGGGACGGTGGGTCCAAGGGCCGGTGTGGGGACAACCCTGCCCTCCCACACAGCTCCTGCATTCCACCCCAACCAAGCTAAAAACACAAGCTGAGCCCAGGGAGAGGCTCAGCTTGTCAGCAGGGGAGGCAGCTGGCATGGCTGGTGGGGTGGCTGGGTGGAGGATAAAACCCCTTGGAAACGGGTTGGCAAAGGGTTAGGGAACGCCAGGTCACCCTCATGGTCTGACTTTGGCTCCTTCCCTGCACCCAGCCTGGCCTGAGGCGGCACTGCTGTGATTCCCAGGGCAGGAACACAGGCCTGGCATGAGGAACAGGTCCATCACACCATCCTCATCCCCACGGAACCATCTCCTCGCAGCTCACAAACCTGCTGGTGGCCAGGGAAGCGTCGTCGCCGATGAACCCTCTGAGTTCTGCCCCACAGAGCAGCCGGGGCAGGAGGAGCAGCCACCGAGCTCCCAGCCTGGATGGTGAGACTGTGCTTCCCAACACTCCAAACTGGGAATTCCCTTCAACCTGTTGCCTACTCCTGCACGGGGCTACAATTTGCTGGAGGCGTGGGGAGAGCTGGAGTTGATTTTCCGAGGGAGCCGCCACGCAGGGGCCGAGCGGGTTCTGAAACCCCCAGCGTGTCGAGGCAAGGTGTTCCCAGATTTAATACTCCCAGTTTTTGTGTCCCGTCAGATTCCCAGCGCTGGAGTTTCCCACTTGTTTTTCCCGGTGCCATCCGGCACGGCGGGGGGTTCTCATCCGTCAGGATGGGAGACAGGGGGTCACTGGAAGGGAAGGCAACAAGGAAACGACTTTTTAAACTCTGTGTTTTCACAAGAACTGCCCAGAGCTGGTCATTTGCAGCGAAAAACCCGTGGTTTACTGAGGATGGAATGCCTGACAAACCAGGGAAAGCTGCAGGAACCTCACAGGCAGTGGGATCTCGGGCCGGTGGAGGAACAGGCTGAGATCTGGGGTGTCAGTGCTGGTGGGAGGGGATTGAGGACAAGGCACCAACCTGCTGTGGGACCCGATGGCAGGGTGCACCTGACCTGCTGCCACCCCACCCTAACCCTGACCTGTGTGGGGCCTGGCACGGGTGGGCTGGGGGTCTGGGGCTGGTGGGTGGGGGGAGATCGGGCCCTGCCCGGGGAGGTGCAGGCAGGGCTGGTGTGGGGAAGGGTCAGTGGCCGTGGGGAGCTGGAGGGGGGGGCAGTGTTTGTTTGCACCACTCTGCACCCCCTCACCCTGCACCCCATCAGACACCTCATCACACTGTACCCACCACTCTGCACCCCCATCAGCTGCACCCCCTGTCAGACACCGATCACCTGCACTCCCTGTCAACCCACAATCACCCTGTACCCCCTGTCAGACCCCCATCACCTGCATCCCTTGTCAGACCCCCATCACTCTGTGCCCCTTGTCAGAC
>VXAY01000179.1:0-10131 GCA_013399855.1 Oxyruncus cristatus
CAATAACTACTATTACTATAGTATGCTACATACATATATATATATATATATATGTATATAACTGCCTTTATCTCACCCCACATTGGGCACCAGAAAGGATAAGGGTAAGGCACAGAAGATAGCAGGGTTTATTCTCTACTTCCCATGAGCAGCAACAGTCGGCCACTTTCGAGAAGCAGGGCTTCGGTACACGTGATGGTTTCTCAGCAGGCAGCCACTGGAGACAATGGCCGTGCTATCTTTCGCTTTGCTTTTGTGGGCGCAAGCTTCCACTTTACTTTTTGTTTTAAACAAACTGCCTTATCCCAACCCACGAGTTGTTTTTCCATCTTACTCTCTTCCCTGTCCGGCTGGGAAGGGGAGTGATAGAGCGACTGTGGGCATCTCATGTTCAGTCAGGGTCCATCCACCAAAAACGGTCACAAAAAAAAAGCCCACTAAGCAGTAAGATAAAACACAGGTGAAAAGCAGAGAGGAGAAGAGAGGACAGAGCCCACATTACACTTTACAGAGTGGAAGGCAAACCTTTCGTGAAAAAAAAAAGGGGAGGAGGGGAGAGAAATTGCTTCATTTCATTTTCAAGAGCAGGAGCCTGTGCCATTGCAAAATGTCAAATACTTGCAGCAATGAACAACACGTTTTGCTTCTCCACTGTGCTGGGATAGAGTTAATTTGCCTACAGTTTGGTATCTTCATTATCAAGTTCATTATCTTCCACCATGACAAAAGCAGTGCAGAGAAACTTGACACAACTCCAAATAATGGCAATAGACAAGAAATTGGTCATTTCCCCTCTTCTTCCCTTTTCTCCTTTTTTTTTTTTAATTTTATAAAGTCAAGCACAAAAATAGCAGAATACCTAGTCTTGCATTTGCTTTAATTAGTCTTCTTTTACCATGGAGGTTTTCTCCATACTTCAAAGCTAGAAAAACACACACACCCCTCCTCCTGGTGAGGTTAAACATACTACTCTTACTGCAGTGCACAGATTTTCCCAGAGTTGTGTGTGTTCCTTACATAAAAGCATTATCCTATCTCAATAAAAGATCTATCAGCCAACACAGCTGTAAGTGGGTGTGGTTCACAATTCTGTATATAAGATATCTGTATATAAGATAAATATTGAAGCTTTATCAACACAAAGCCCCGACTTAATTTATGTACTTCTTTAAAATACACTTTAAAATAACTGTTGAATGACCTAGACAAGTTGTCCCATCACAATTCTTAACTGTGCTCCAAGTCCATTCTCAAGCAAATCAAATAATCATTGACTTGTTTTATAAAAAAATATTGGAAACATGATTAAACGAAGCTGTGTAAGGCACAGCTCTTAATACCGCAACAGGCAACCTCTAAAAGGCTGTTGTGTTGAAAAAAAGCAATTTCCTAGGTCACTGAGAACTATGTACTTGATACATGATCTTGTAGTAGTAATTTATTCAAAACAAAAGAAAAAATAGTAATTTAGGAATTTCAGCTTATAACCATCCCACTGATAGCCTAAGATCTTTTCAGGCAAGCACCTTAACACATCTGCAAACGCTGCACAACACTTGTAATTCCCAAGAGCAACCACATTTAGCCTGCAGGAGGATCCTGAAACAAGCACCAAGCAATTAATACTACACATCAGTGTAGCCCTGTCTTTTATTTTGAAGACTCATACTCCAAATTTCAAACTGTAATTTTATCAGAAAGATACCCCCAACAAAACAGTTAGGTTTTCCCAAGCACCTAGTGCATGATACAAAAAGGTTAAGGTTGGCCAATACTTGGTGCATACAGCTCTTTTTCTTAGAATCATAGAACGTTAAGACATTGGAATGCAAGCTAAAGATCATCTAGTCCCAACACCCCCTGCCATAGGCAGGGACACCTCCCACTACACCAGGTTGCTCAAGGCTTCATCCAACCTGGCTTTCATCAAAACCAGTTGGCAAGATCCCAAAATGGATGAAACTACACATTAAATGCATTGGAAAACAGCTAAAAGATGGAGCTAGCCTCCAAATATAACTCAATGAGGTTACTTGAATGAATGTATTTCTAATAAGGCTCCTTGGCAATCAGTTCTTGACTTGGGAGTGAGAAAAAAAAATCATCAGCAAACATCAGGCTTTCCAATACCGTCAAATCATACATCTAATGACAAAAGTCATAACTACAAGATAGAGGATGAACCTGGAAAAGCACTGACTCATAAAAATTCAGGGTCACAAAATTCTACTGATTGTTTTGTCCAAATAATTCTTCTTTTAATAACTTTCCTCAACTATATTTTAAAATAATTATTTGTTTACAGAAGACAATAAACTACTA
The DNA here is from genome assembly GCA_013399855.1 of Oxyruncus cristatus. Classification (NCBI taxonomy): domain Eukaryota; kingdom Metazoa; phylum Chordata; class Aves; order Passeriformes; family Cotingidae; genus Oxyruncus; species Oxyruncus cristatus. The sequence goes on from VXAY01000179.1 coordinate 2,323, forward strand.
TTTTTATCCCCTCAAAAAAACAGGGCCTGCACACACCATGGGAAAGCCCAAAAAGGATAACTGGGAATATGCAAAAACATCCTAAGCGTGAAGAGAACATACTGCAGGGAGACAGATCCCATAGCAATCCTTTCCAACATTTTCCCAGGGGAAAAAAAAAAAAAAGCTAGTGTAGTGTTATCCTTCATTTTGACACTTCTGGCACTCATTGTGGTAGTACTACATCATATGTTACTCACTGGATCAAGAAATATATTGGGTACCAGGAGAAAACAGAATAAAAAGCACCTGGATGTTGCAGCTTAAGTAGGAAATAGCAAGGGTGTGGGTATGGAGATACCCATGTGGGGAACCCAAGCAGCACCAGGGAACATGAGACCTCAGTGTTGTTCACTGTTGTGTGTTACCAGACTAACAGTGAAACTTAAGAAGCAAAGTTAACAACCTAGTTTTTAAAAAAATAACCGATTGAGACCTAAAAAGCTAATGTCTTTCAATTTTTTAATCAGAAAATAAATATTGACTTGAAGGAAACAGGACGCCTTACCCCTGTATTTGATTCCCAGTGCAACCACAGCTGAAACTGTCCACATTTCCGATGTCCACACGTGAGCAAAAACTTTGAAAACCAAGTAATAATCAGGATTATCATAAATTATTAAAGTTACTAGGAGAGCTAACTTGCACCAAGAAAATTCCATTAGTCTAGATACTCCAAATACAGACAAAAGATAACCACATAGCCTGCCCAAAATACTGCACATAGAGCTTAAATTTTATAAGATGTATCTTCAGTCCAGCATAATGAGATTCAGTGAAGAGTCAAGGTCTGATACACACTAAGTAAAACAGGAGGTTTTTTTTAAGCAGTGATTAGCTCTCGGCAAATTGTTGCCACAGCTAGAGTGAAGAATCCTCTATCACCAGAAGATAAACTCTCAGATCAATATCCAAAGAGAAACACAAGTCTAGACAGAAGACAAACTACGGCAAATTCTATGGCTTGTGCTGCACAACTGAGTAGTTGAGAATCTACGTTCTTCTACTTTAAACTACCTACTAATTAAATACCATCTTGGAAAGTGAAGTGTGGTAGCATTTAGAGAACATTTACCGAATTATTTTTATATGCAACAGAGAAATACTAAACAAACTTTGTCACCTTGCATTAGGTTCCAAACCGTAAGCAAACATCTCAGTAAGAAAACAACAAAAGTCTATAAGACCTAAAGCATAATGCCAAGATACTTGAAAATAAAGTTGTATAAGTATATTAGGACTACGGAAACAAACTCCACATTTTTTGATGAGCCAAATTCACTACTTTTTGTTTCTTCATTCATTATAATACATATTTAACAAATATAGGTTTATATCAAAAAGCAATAGTTATGGTAATTTTTAGCAACCTTTTCACTTAGAAGGTTCAGCCTTCTAAATACATCATAAAGAACAAAGCAGGAATATTAGGAGAAGCTAAAGCAAAAATACATTCTTTTTACTAAACAATTGTTTTTAAATATAAAATGACTGGGGAAAACTTTCAAATACTTATACACTCATAAAATGACTCCAGGCACATTACTTAGCTTAGCAACTTACTGTCACTTCTCCTGCATGAACAAAATCCATATTCATAAACTGGTGGGACTTCTTAAATAAGCCAGGAAGTGCATGTGTGCTCCCTCTAACCACATTTATCACTGCCTTGCTAAGCACAGAAATCATCATCCAAAAAGCTAGCAGCAAAATGAGCCAGTAATAACAAAACCCAGATAAGGGCAAGTGCCTGTTTCAGTGTCAGTGCCAACTGCTACTTCTTTTCACTGTCTGAGAGCTAAGTGTGACATCTGGGTGAAAGGAAGACCACGCTCTATTTTGACTGTCACTTCATTCCCTCTGGTACAAGACTGCTGCTCAGCTCTGAAGTGCACTCGCAAATCCCAAATATACTGCCTGAGTGAAAATGCCCAAGTCTCATCTGTCTTAAACAGATTTTTTTTCCTACACTATTATCAAGCATCTTATGCATTATAAGAATTTATCCTCTGCACAGGCATAAGCAGCCCTGACACCTTTTGATACAAGCAGCTGAGGAACGAAGAACTTGGGTTACCTGCCTGGGGACAAGAGAAATGTCCATGGCAGTTCTCCAGCCAGAGTCACACCTCCACAGTGCAAACCAACTCCTTAACTGCAAGACCATCCTTTTCAATTTCAGCCTGAGGTTCGAAGTTGTCTTCTTCCAAATGTGACTTGCAAGCATCACCGAAGGGCAGAGAATGATGGATTTCTCAGCCTCCCTCTACCGTTGTTAGAATTTCTTCTGTGACTTTGCTGTTTGAATCACCTTCTGCACTCTCCCAAAAGAGCTGGTTTAGAGGCAACAGCAAAAGCTATTAAAACTAAATCAACCAGTTTGTCACTAAACCAGTTAGGTTTAATCAACCACTAACTAAACAAAGAAAAAGTACTTCTTAACTGAAATTTTCCTATAAAGAAATTAGGGATATACACTTAAAAAGATTGATTTATTCCTTTTTACTTTTTGTTGGTTTTCCTTTTTTTTTTTAAGTGAGCCTTAATGATACTTAAGGGGGAAACGTTTCAACTGCAAAAAGTGAAGGAAAGAGGAAAAAAAGAAAGTTTACACTTGAATGTGATTATTTTTGCAACACAGATTTTAGGATTAAGAAAATAGATTAGTGCCATAATCCAAACCAGAATTTACTAATAACCAACTTTATGACATTTTAAGTTCCGAGTTTATTTAAAATGAATAACATACATCTTAATTTCAGTAATGTAAGATACGCAAGTGCTGCATGTTCAGCACAGGAAATATCACTTGCTCAAGAGAACTAAAATAAGTTGGGTTTAAGTAGTTTTCTTCCTTTTCACCTTGCCTCCTACTACAAATAGAACATACAAGTGAAGGGAAAACACGGTTTCTAGTAAAATCTATTCTGCGAGTAAAATCTTTAATGGAATGTTAGTTCAATATTATAAAAGTCCCTTGAAAATTTAAGGTTTCCACAATTCCTAATGAATTATAAAAAAAGTTCCAAAACCTAAGGAGCAGATTTCCAGCAACAGAAGAAACAGAGAAAGTTGCATCTCCAGCTCTTTAAAACAGAGCCCTCCCCTCCAAAAATAAAACCTGGATGGTTAAAACCTGTTTAGATATGCCACAAAATCACACTAAGATGGAAAGATAAGCAGTGGAAGGGTTGATGTTAATCTGATTCCAGTAAGAACACGAAAAATTCCCTTTTCAGCAAACTTCGCAAACGTTAAGTGCATGATTATCTTCTCAGATACTGTCTACTGTCAGAATCCTGACAATGTGGTTTATTCTTATATTAAAAAACAGTTTATTCCTCCAGGACAGACTCCACTCCCAGCAGCTATACTGGTATACCTATACAACTGTAGTCATATAGTTTGTTTAGTAACCATCTACTCATTTTTTCTTCACCAGAAAAAGGCCACAATTCATTGCTGGAGCAACTTGACTGGTACCACTGAAGAAGTGGCAAATAATAGAAGTGCTAACTACCCCAAAACTCCACAACAAGCAGATGCGTCTAATTCAGAAGGAGTTGTGTTTGAAGATACCTTCATCAATTCCCTTTCTAAGAGGTCACAATCTCTTTCTCCAAGATACATATAAAATGTTTAAAAAATAAAAGTTACACACAGATTTTTGTGCTACAGCACAATACAGTGTTGATATATTTTGTCGACATACTTAGAAAACCCTTCCGTAAGAGCTACAGTCAAGAGCAGCACAACCCCTGGGACCCAACAAAGTCAGCCCCTAAAGTCTGCTGTTTCTTCTGGCGGTATCCTATCTGCTGCTCAGGACGCTGGGAATAAGCAAGGGTCTTACTGTGGTGGCAGCACTCAGATTGCAAATGTTCTCTGCAACCACACAAGGAAAGAAACTACACCATAGCACTGCAAAGCCAAATAAAGACCCCGAGAGCAAAAAGTTCCCAAATTGCCCCAAAAGTACATTTTTTATTGACATGCAGGGAATGCAGTTAACCCCCAAAAGAAGTCTGGTGGTGCCCAGGAACAAGAATTACATCAGGCATAAGTCATGAGGGCTGGTAACACCACCATGTATTTCTCAACTGAGAAGGGAAACAGGAAGAGGGCAAAGTAACGCTTTGGAAAACACCTGGGCTACAGAACAACTTACACAGAGCAGTTCAGCTCAAAAAAGCAACAACATATATCAGCTGGGGCTTCCTTTATTGTTGTTACAAATGCAAATTTAAGTCCCAGCTCAAATTCAGGTGATCCAGGGCTTTATATATTCTTGCAGGACAAAGCCCTACAAGTGTAAGTACTAAAAACATTTTCAAGAAAAAAGCAGAGAGCAGGAGGCGGATCACACGTGAGTTTCCAACAACCTTGGGCAAATGGGAGTTTTAAAACTTTTTACAACATTTTACAAATCTATTAAAAAAAACAGGATAATAATGTCACAGGCAATAAATGTTTCATTAATATCAAATTAATTCATGAAAAATAGGTTTTGCGTGACATGATATGACACTACAGACACGTATTTGTCCACCAAACCCACACAACTCCCATTTTAAATACAAGCTACTACCCTCCCATACACACACAAGTAAATCCCAACAGAAATTATTCACAACAGTCCTTCAATTGAGAACACAATTACTTGTAATTTCATAGAAAAGACAACCAGATGCCCCAGTGTCTCAGGCCAGACACAAGTGTTCTCATGTCAAAGTATCTGTTTTAGCTTAAGCTCTGCTCTCCCACACCTGAAAAAATGCACAGAAAGTTACAGACTTTAGTAGAGATGCTCTAGATGCCCAGGGCCCCTGATACCTGTATCACACAACAGACTCCCTCAAAACAACCAAAACTCCCTGGAGTTTCCTTCTGCTTGCCATAAAGGTGAGGAATCACCTCGCAGATTTCCAGATCAAGTTGTTCCTTACCTGCTAGAAGAGAACAAATAGATGTCTCTAGTAACAAACCACAAACCCTCAGAAATTCTTAAAACAAGAAGTAAAGCACATATCTAGATTGACTGAATTTGAGGCCTTCAATTACTTATAAATGAGGTATTATGCTTCAGTAATCATACCCAGTTGCCTCACCCAAAATCAGACTTGCATATGCCTGCTAAAGGAAGATTTATTTAAAAGTGATACTACTTTATTTTAATTCAAATTACAGTAATTTCTTCAGACTTGCAGAAGCTACTCTGCACAGTAAGTTTTGGATAACCCAGGAAGACCTTTCAACTTCAATACCACATGGCATGAGCCAACATTACATACATTTAAATTATTTAGGCTAATGGATAAAGAGCTTTAAAGAAGAACATTCCAAATCCATGATAACTGAACTCTGTCAGTTTTTGCTTTATTTTCCCATTTTATTTATATTCATGCCATCTGGCTGTATTGATCACGCAGTTAAACAATCTTGTGTTTCTTTCAGATGAAGTAAATTCAAAACTAATTTGCATGATCATTCAGTAACACATATGCTCTTGAGTGATTTGCAGGGGCCAGCTAAGAAGTCACTTACTGACTCTTATAGACTGAGCTCCAATTTACAGAAAACACATCCCAGAACAACTATCCAGGAGGCCAAAAAGACAACCACGCCCAAGCCCATGGATCGCTACTCCTTTATTGAACCTCATATAATACGCCTAATTTCTGCAAGCCCCAAGTTTCAACTGATCTGTTTAGAACTTGTATCAGATTCCACACCCCAAACCACAGATACACCAACAGAATGGAGTAAGTGAACAAACTAAAAAAGTTACTTATCCTAAAGGTTCTGTATCATCATAAACCACTTGCTCAAAAGGCCAGATTTACAGGAAATTAAATTGGCAATTGACAAACCATGATAAAGCAACTTTTAAAAAGACTGCTAAAAACAAACCGACATTAATTTCCAAGTCCTATGGTAGAATTGTTTGTGACAATTATCTTCTTTCCATGTTTTCAGATAAAATTTCATGGACATACACAGATTATACATGCTATTTCCAGCTGTCAACCTTATCAAAGATTCAGTCTGTTCCTAAATACAACCAACAGGCAGCTCTAGACCCCAAGATTTATAAACAATTACTTCTATTTTGTAATTTCACCAGATTATGACCCTTGAAGTCACACACAGTAAAATGAGCTACTGTTTCTACAAGAAGAGGTGGAGGTGTCAGGAAAGAAAAAGGGGGAGGTGGGGCTTTTATTTTTTAGTCATGGATTTTAATTCACCATTTTAGGTATCAAAATGTGTTTTTTCTTTTTTTAAACAAAACTACAGGAGAACTGATAAACCAACAAACAGATACACGTGTAATGCGTATCTAGAACAGAACTGCAGCAACCAAACAACAGTAAAGGGCCTTCTCTATGTCTACACATTCTACAGTCTAGTTTTATGTGTATCCAATTCATACCATATTCATTATCATTTATAGCTGGCACACTTATGCATGGCCTCCAGTGTTTGGAATTAGACCAGCTCCTGAAACTCTTCAGGAAGTACTGCTACAATTCCTACCACTGATTGAGCCGCACATGAGTCACCACCGTAATGTCACAGGCATTTGTGCAACTCTGTCACTTATAAATACTTTAAAATTACTGTCAGAACATCAAGGTCCCAGCCATTCCCATGCTCTTGCTGCTTTGTGATCACTTAATATCAGCAACAGCAGTTTGGGGGGGCGGGAGGGGGGTTTGTTTTTTAAAGGTTTGTGCAACGGTTTACAACTGGTTCTGCACATGTTCTCTCTAAAGCATCTTCTCTTAAAAACGACCGCTGTGATGCCTTATATTGAAAGTCAAGTTTTAGATGCTCATCTTCATCCATGCCCTAAGAGGACAAAGTTGAATAACAAAAAGCAAAACACTAATACAAAATCTTCTCTCTTGCTTTCAACAGATCCCTCATACAGCATTATTAACTCCACAGTCTGGCTTCAATTCTGTAAAAAATTTTGCCCTACAACTAGACCAAAACCAGATCTTCCTCAGGACTTCCACAGATGCACGTCAGCCTGTCCACACCCAAGAAATTGCAGGACCTGGGCCTGTCACCGTATCAGCATAAATTAGGACTTGTCAAACAGGTAGGACATAGCAACAGAAGATATTTTATAAGCATAAAGGTAACTGTTTCCACTGTCCCACCCCACAGCGAAAGAAAATAATAGTAATAATCACAGGCATGCCCTCCCCCCCCCCTTTATTTTGGGAGGCTCTCAGCCGGCTTTTAATTCTTTAGGCATCCAAGATAACTTCACAGAAGACGGACACTAACGTGGTAGGGAAAGGAGCTTAGAAACGGGACCCTTTCGGGCAGGGACAGCAGCATGTGCCGCGTTAGCCCTTCCCTGCCCCCGCCCGCACCTGCGGCGGCCGCGCCGGGGGCACCGCTGCGACCCCGCACCGGGCCACCTCCCCGCCCGTTCCTACGCCAAACTCGGCTGGGGAAATAAACAAGTAAAACAAAAGGAAGGAGAGTGGGCGCGGAGGGGNTAGCCTGGCCTGGGGCCGCGGCGGCCGGGGAGGGGTCGGTTCTGGCGGCAGCGCCGGTTGCCCGGGCACCATCTTGGGGGCGGCCGGGGGTGAGTGAGGACGCGGCCCCGCAGCGCCGCCGGGGGCCGGCCCGGCGCTTTACCTGCTCTGCCAGCCCTGCAGGAGGTTGGTGTATTTGCTGAGCGTCCCTTCCAGCACCGGCTCTCGCCGCCTGCCGCCGCCGGGCGCCTGCGCGCCCCCCGGGCTGGCCGCC
>VXAY01000179.1:10528-75609 GCA_013399855.1 Oxyruncus cristatus
CCCCGAGCGCCCCTCCCGCCCGAACCGGAGGCAGGGCGCTGCTGCGGCGCCGGGGGCCGCGCAGGGGCGGGGGCCGCACTCGCACACGCGGAGGCACAGGGCGAACGGGGAAAGACACAGCACACACGCCGACTGCATGGTGCCCGTGTGCCGCCGGCACACGCCGAGCGACGCGGAGGGGCGACCCCAAAGGACACGGTGCCCGGGTGTGGGGCGGGCATGCAGACCCACGGCGTGGCAGGCGCAGAGCACACACCGACACCGCCTCCGGCCCCGGCGGCGGCACCGCGCCCCCCGTGACGCGCCCGCCACATGACACGCACTCACCCGAGCAGCGGCGGGATGAGCGCCGGGACACCGCCGGGCAGCGGGGTCCGGGGCCATAAAGCGTGTGACTGGCACTCACAAAAGCTGTGCCCACCGGAGCACAAAGCGGAGCGCCCGAGGTAGGGGTTCTTGGTTCGGGCGGATGCACATCACTGCCCCTCACCACGGAGCGTGACACCAAGGAGGTGGCTGTCCGTGCTGCAGTACACCAGCAGCACGGCTGTGTCCGCACACATGAGGTAGGTGGTGCGCCCAGCAGTCAGGAACACAATATTCGTGCTCAACCCACAGCAGGTAATGTGTATCAACAGACGATACATCATTCATCCAAACTTTGCAAAACAAACATTATTGTAAAGCCACATTTCCTGAAAACAGAGGATTGAACCTCATCATCACCATCAAAAAGCTAAGCAGGTTCTTGAACAGTCAGCTTTGCACAAAGCTACGTGGTTACATACCCTCAAATCACTTCTATGGCCATCCTTGCTGCATCCATTGCAAGTGCCTCAATTACGTTACAGTGTGTACCTTCAGAGCATACCAGAGATGTAAGTATTCTTCTCAACCTTTTATAATTGGAGAATGAAATATAGAGGAGACTCAGAGTGTCTATGAAAAATATAAACTTAGGTCCTGTGTTTTAAACCTGTGGAAAGTTTAGCAGTCTTGTGCACTAGAGACTTATAGAGTGTAGTGAGTATCATGTGTGCCCTGTGTTATCCACCTCAGAAGATAGTCAAACCGTCTGAATCCACACACAGATGTCTATGTTCCCTATAAAAATCAGCATGGAGAGGTGGGATCCTAACTTAGATTCTCCCAGTTTTCTCTCTGGAAAATCCTACCATATGTGTTGTGGTTGGGTAGCTGAAGTGTTGGGCAATCCGATCCTGAATTTTGGGTGGTTAAACTTCTCATGTTGTAGCTAAATACTGAGGCACTGCAGTCTGGAAACTTGAATTTTAATATTTCGTTGGTGGAACATTTCATGCACATCTCTTGCAATACAGACAAAGATTAAGAACTCAGTTAATTTTAAAACCCAAATATTTTAGAGTAAATATTTTCTCAAGTCAGAGCTGTTGAATGCGATGTTCTTGTAAAATTAACCAATCATTGTTACTATGTAAAGAAACCTTCTTACCACAACCTGAAAATCCTCATTCTTAGGCTCAACTCTTCTTCTGATGACCACACTGTTCAGAAGACATTGGATGAACAAGGCATGCTCCTTCAGGAAGCTCAGATCCTGCTCGCCTGGGATGAGGACAAGATACCTTCATTTGTCCTCACAGTGTTACAATGGCAGCCCAAAACTGTGGAAACAGTATGCTTTAATGAGGTAACTATGTCACCACTTCAGCTACTGCAGCACATTACCTATGCATGTTCTACATTATAGGTAGTGAATGTAATATTTTCTGCCTTCCACAGAATTTGTTGGAAGATAATTCTGTCAGGAAAAGAAGCCACCTGACACACGAATAGAGATGCCTCTCATACCTTTTTAAACAATAAAGCTCAAGTAACAATAGTGCACTCATCAGGGAGTTTCTGAAATAAAAGGGATAACAGGCTTTAAGTATATTATATCCCCATGAGAATTTTGCAAAATCATAAAACATGCTTCCCTGCTGCTAGAAGGATTGCTGTGATGTGATAACATAGGAAGTCCTCTTACAAGTTATAAACTAGTTAATAGATGGCAAACAAAACATGTGAATAAATGGCCACTTTTCAAATAGAGGGTAACCACTAAGAGTTGGGATCTCTGTTACTCAGTATCTTCTTAAATCAGAGTTAAAACTAGAATCAAATGCAAAAAAATAGCAGAAGGATCTAACACTAGAGACTAAATCACAGATAAAATGGCAACTGAAATTTAATGTTGCTAGAAACCAAAGTAAAGCACGTGTGGAGAAAATAGTTTTTACTATGTGTGCACGATGATCTATGAATTAGCTATAGCCTCTCAAGCAAGAGATCTTGTAGACATTTTAAATAGTCCTCTGAAAACCCCATCTCAGCATTCAATGGTAATCAAACAAACAGCTGTGATGAGCTCATTAGGAAAGACAGAAATAACAGCTTGCTGTTATATAAATCTGTAGTAAAGCTAGTATCTGTATACTCTGCATTTATAATATTCCTGCAAAAAGGACAGAGTAAAAAGAGAAAAGGTGTAAATTCCAGCTTTTTTGTGAGGAGAGAACTCGCTGAGCAGTGTTTCCAGTTGAAAAAGTGACAACCAGTGCACAAAATGATATTCAGATTAATAGGAGCGATTCTTCACAGTTTCTCATGAAACGAGAACTATGGGGGAACTGGTTTAAAACAAGCACAAGAAACTACTTTCTCACATGGTTTATACTTATAAAGCTCATAGTTATGAGATGGTTTTGGATGCCAAACATCTAGAAAGATTAAAAAAGCAATTGTTTTTGAAGAACCTTTAAACAAAGTTGACCAAAGTGTTTTGGATGTATTTGAAGTTCAGAAAGGCTCTAAATTTCTGACTCCTTGAAGACTATTTACTTTATAGTAAATAGGTGAAATAATCCCTACCCTGTTCTTTCTCTAGATCTTTATCTAAACACACACTCATGGAAGGAATAAAGTACTGGACTAGAGAGACCTTTAGTTTAATCTATGGTATAACTTTTCATATAAATATGAATATATAAATATGAAGGAATGCTAAGAATTCCTTCTTCTTGGTTAACCAAAGGTCCTTTTGAAGCAAACATTTACACTGTATGCAGCTTTTATATTGTATAGATTGCATTATATTATATAGAATGTGTCATTCTTCTCGTTCCTTTTCCCTTCCCAGTTTGTACACATCATTGCTGCCTAACAGAGCTGGGTAACCTTTCATAGCGATTTTGATATGAGTGAACCCCTAACCCCATTTATTTGAAGCTAATAATGTTCTTCAAAATGACTGAACCTTTATTTATTTTACTAGCTAATTGTCTGTCCCAGTAGAGTTAGACTTCAGAGTAATACACACTGACTTGGTCAGATGCAATATTGCATGATGTATGCTTTGTCACAAGTATTCCTAATTAGCTATTTATTAATGCAACCTGACTAATGAAGGTTCACACTGTTTCCTAGGTGACACAGCTGCTATGTTACAGTCCTCCTTTAGAATGTTATTTTCACTCTTTGACCAAACCAAAATTTTGCTTCTTTCATTAAGAACCCAACAGAATCAAAATAACTCGTTATTTATCCCACCTTTTAGAAGATGACAAATCCAGTACTGTTTGCCTTTGTCAAGAAACAGAGGCATATCTCCATCCTATTCTAAGCTACACAACTTTGGCTTCTAGAACAAGGTCAGCTCTTAATCCACTTGCTAATTTGTGTTTCCTGGACATCTTGGGTTGGGTTTCTCTACCACACTCCTAGCAAACAGTTTTCCTGAAGCACTTTGCAATTTCTTTTTACCTCCTCCCACCACCAGATTTCCACTCAGCTTCTCACCATCATAATCCTATGGAGGAATTTAGCTATATGGTCTACAGAAACTACTTCTGCCCAGGCTACAGTCAGATCCGGAACATATTACATGGAAATACCCCAAGGCTTGCTCAGTTTTACCCTCTCCCCCTTCTTGCCCTTCTCCTGAGACACTGCTTTGTTTTTCATGGGCTTTGGAGACGAAATCCATCTGTCACTAAACTTAAGGCAATACTTAGGGCAAAAACATACCACTGTGCATTTCTATCACCACTGTCTATAGATGACAGCACTGGAATGACTCTTAAATGATCACTGAAGTTCAGCTCATGCCACGGTGATGCCACCCGTGCCAAGCCTGCTCTCAGTAATGCTTCCCCAGTGGTCTACAGTGAGAGTGAACGCAGCAGGAGGAACAATGTGCAGCAGCAGCATGTCCTCCAGTTCTTCCTTAGATCCAGTGCTGTAGATTCTTGAACTTGAAAGGTTAAAAGAGGCAGTGACTCCTCTAATCTGGCCTTTTTAACAACTCAGCACAAGAATTGTAATGTTCTGTCTTATATGATTGTTTCACTTAGATTTAACCTGCATGTTGTCCGTAACACTTCTGACCTGAGAATTTCGAGAGCATAGAGAAACTACCACTAACTCTGCAGTCTGCCAACTTTAGGATTAGCTTTGCTGAACCAGTATGCATTGTATCCTCCCTCCCTGGTGCCTGTAAGCCTGCAATGTATGATAAACATGATACTTTGCCACACTTCATCCTGTTGTCAGCAGCTTCTCATCCACCAACCATCCTCCTAAACCTCACTTAGCTCAGAGTTAGCAACAGGGAAAACCAAGAGAGACATGGCATATGGAAAGTGTACCCAAACTACCTTTGCTGCCAGAAACAACTCAGACTAGGAATCAGATACTTGTGTACAAGTTAATTTACTCTATCACAAGGCATTGCAAATTCATGTGGACTGAGGTTTGTGCTGCCACGGTAGACCCTCATAGCTTATTAACTCAGCTACAGTACACTGCTCTGTAATTTGCAGGTTAGAGCAGTTGAAACAAAGCTTGATCAAAATGTCTGAACCTCTGGAATACAAACTTTGGGATGGTTAGCTGGAGAAAATACTAGTTTATATTATGCATATTGTATATATATATATTTGCATTGGATGTCATTAACTGTGCATGAGGAAGTGATGTGTATGACAACCATGAGGCAAGATATTTTCTGCATAGCTAGATTCAACCCTTTGAACTGCAACTGGAAACAAATAGGAAGCCAGTGCATAAAGAAACTGAGTGAGCATAAGAAGCCAAGTGAGCACAAATATCACTGATGCTATATCTTGTGTATTTTAGCTAGCGGTAACAGCCGTATTCTGTGCCAGTAGTCACAAATACAGTTCTTTAAAATGCATTCATTCATACAGTGAGGCCAGAAGAAAACACTGAGATTATCTAGCATAACCAGCTGGATAACAGAAACACTTTTTGGTTTGATGTGGAATTACAGATAAATGTCAATATATCAAATCCTAACAACATGCAGGCGTTTTTGCCATCCATTTTTCTATCTCTGTAGTTAAACATTTGGGGATTTGAAGAGTATACTAGCCCAGCAAAGGTCAAATTCAGATTCAAGACCAGACTGAGTTTACTCAGTGCCTCTCTCATAACTTACACCAGTGCTCAAGCTCTCTTTTATCCCCCTTTTTTGGAGAGTTGAGTGGTTCCAGTGGAATCTGTCAGATTTCAACATTTATTATTCATAAGGCATGAGGCAGTATATCACTGTAATAACACCCAGCTTGGGGTCTATTCACTTTCTAAATGAAACACCTATGCACCTGTAGTCTTATACCTAACCTGCAAAACCATTTGCACATCCAAAAAGTATTGCTGTAGAGCACTTATACTGCAGAGTGTATATTTATTGATAAAATAATGCTAGTTTATGCTACCTGGACTCTGACCTCATACTCCACCACCAGCAATTTGTATAGTTGTTTGATAAGAGCATGCAGTATCTTACAGCTTAAGAACCAGTCTCTTTCAAATTGGACCTGCCTCTAAGCCCCTTACTCACCTATAGCAGAGCTCTATTTTACATCTTTAAAAATGCTATTTAGGTAATGTTAGAATCCACCACAAAATGGGATGGCCCTTAATAAAAAAAAAAAGGAAATAACTATGCACTTGGGATCAAAACCAAAACACTAACTTTTAAGATTTTTTGGCACTGAGAAAAGAAGAAAAATTCAGTTAATAAAAATTTCTAAAAACTAATTATGCAGAAAGTACTTTTGATTACTAATTTCAGTCTCCATTCTGCAAGCAATTTACTCTACACAAAAACCTAATTGAAACAAATACAAGTTTCTAATGCGACATGATTGCCTCTTTTTTTACCTACAAATCTGCATTAAAAATACTGGTATGCATTTCAATATGTGTAATTGAAATACATAGATATGACAAATGACAGGGTATGTTTGAAACACTTTCCAAAGCTGCAGAACCTCGTGCTAAAACATGCATAATGTTCACTCAGCTTTTCGTGACAATGTTTTAGAAGCTGTGCTGATTATAGAGGTTTCCTGGTTTTTTTAATCAGTAATGTAAACGCACAAAATAAAGCAAGAACATTAGAGCAAATCATGACACCTATATTTGAACTGACTTTACTATCAAAATAAATCTCTTGTAAATGCAATAAACTACTGAAATATATTTTGTCACTCAGTTCTAAATTTTAGCTCCCACCAATAAAAACTAATAAGCATGTAAAAGGGAGTAAAAGGCAGTAAAGCTTGGAGGTTTTTTACAGTTCAAGGGCTTATAGTCTTGGGGGTCATACTTTAATTAACTCTAGAAATGTGTGATGTGTGTAATTATCCCAAGCTAGGGATGACATTTTTTTTGCCAGGGTTCACCACTGAGTGATTTTAAATTTGGCTGATAACGGACAAATTATAATAGCTTGTGAAAAACACATGAACCAAAATTTTCTTACATATTACAATAAATAAAATTAGTTCAAGAAAAAACCCAAAACAGCCATAAAAGAAGTGTGCTGTATATTGCCCAGCTCATGCAAATGGTGGGCTAGTACTTTTGCGGTGTGTAGGTTTAATGCTGATATAACAGGAATCATTACTTTCAGCAGGACCCCACAGCACAGAATTGACTGTTATCTTCACTGATTCTGAAGAACAGTATAAACTGTGGTTTATAAAAGCCTGACAACATCATTTATCTAATCCTCTCCTGGTGGCTGGACAGAAAACGACAGCCACATTTTTTTCTCCCTCTTCTCCGGTGAATTTGCTTGTAATACTTGCTCTCTCGTATCACACTCAGCCTTGACAGGAGTAACCAGTGGAGATAACCTCAAATATGCAAAGACCTGAATTATGATTCCGTCCCTCTGGTTTCTAAAACTCAGCTGTCAGCTTTGATCTTTGACTTTTGAGAGCCTTTTCTGCAAAACAGGATGTACACTCATGTATGGCTTGATGGATAGTATTTGCCATGATTTCAAAGGCAGAAACAAATGCTAATTTTTTAGAATAAGCCTAGTGCACGTTCAGGAAGCTGACAGTTTTCAGTTTAACTTTTCCTGACCTTGGGTTTTTCCATAGAGAATGCCTGGAACAGGCACTCCTTAGCTGCAGTTTCACAAATCCAGACATTCTAAACTCTGAGCTTTGTCAGCTTCAATCAGTCAAAACCTTCCCCCTACTATACTGTGTTACAGCCTAAAAATAGGGCTATGCTTTCAGAAAATGAGATAGCATTAAAGTTATGGAAGTTGATAAAACAGATTCCAGATGCTAACAACCTGAAATGACAGTGAGAGGAAGAATCTAGGGGTGTCCACACACACAATTTTCTTCCTTCTTTATAAGCTTCACAGAAGACTAGAGAAATTTGGTTTATTTTTTCTGACATCCCATTTGTATGAAATGAAGAACAAATGTTTAATCTTACTGTCCTATTGTGGAAAAATAGGAAACAATTCAGAGGAACCTTGAAATCCTGATCAGGAGAGGTCAACCCCTAACGGACAAGACAGGCATTGGATCTCTAAAATAAGATCTTCTCACAAATATTCAAAACTGTCATTGGAAATAAAAATTTAAACAAACAATGTAACAACTCTTCGAATGGTCTCAACAAAAGCTTTTTCCATCCAAATTAGGCTTCACTTAATCTGATGTCAGATTTAAAAACTCTCTAAGTTCTCCACATACCTTTCAAAACAGTTAATGAAAAACAAGTAGAAAGGATCTGAGGTTTTAGTATAAGTATGAAAAATATCAAAAGATCCTGCACATCTTTTTTTTTTTCTGAAAAGTGCTTGAACAAAACCATGATCTAAAAGCTATAAATAAACTCATACACAGCATGTGCTTCATAAACCAGAATAGGGTCTTATTATGGGAAAACACAGCCCATATACTAATTTAATCTGATCCCAGATTCCTTCATGTCAGAAATCAAATTCGTATTGCTTTTAGTAGAGAAGGGCATAGAATTCTATTGCTAACAGGGGAAAAACGAGGGGAAAACGGGGTTTATAGGCAGAAACAAAGACAAGAATCAGTCAGTTTGAGGTATTTGGGTTTTTTGCTAACAACAATGAGGACTGCCACACCACATTCAGAACACCAGCAAGGTTCTTTGGCAGTTGTTATTGCCTTATTTTTGCCAGGAAGTTCTGTCCTAACCAAGTTTAGACAACAATTTCATAGCAACAAAAGTGGCTGGTCTACTTTAGAAATCCCAGGGGAGATGGAGCCGCTCCAGTGTCAGCCTAAGAGTGTAATGGGGAGTTTGCCAAAAAAGGCTAGGTTAGATGCAGTCTTCAGAGGCTACACATAAACCAAATGTGTCAAAATCCTGGCAGTTAACTGGCAGGAAGTTTATAACCCAGGGAGAAAGAGAAGACAAGTCTTCTGACATAACCACAGCGTTTTCTCACTCTCATAGAGTTTTCAGAAGGAAAACTGATGTTGTTTGATGATGCAGTGCACCAGAAATAAGTCAGAGGCCATCACCCACAGACAAGCATTTCAGGCTAATTTGAATCTTAGGAAAATATTACAGAGGGAAACATATCTAAGCAAGCCAACCCAAGCCATTGCACAGAAAAGAGAAGGTTTTAAGGAAAAAAAGAGTACTCTCTGCATGAAAGTAAACTGATGTGCTGATGCCATAGGTTTTAAGATTATTTTTCTTTAGTAGTTTTGAGGGAAAATACCACTCCTATCTACACAAATTTTGTGCATAACACTTCTGACACATTCCATGCACTCAAGTAAATTTTCTTCACAGAGAATAGGAAATGTGTTTGTGTATTCAGAGGTACTAATGGCCTTATTAATTAATAAATGTGGGAAGAAATGCATGAAGCAATAGTTTTTTCCTACCATTTCCCTAAGGTAAAACTAGCACAATATTATGAATTTGTTTAAATGCAGTACAGGTCCTTCAGGTGTGAGTCTTGATAAAAGAAAAAAAATAAATTGAAGAAAAGATAGAAAAATACTCTTGCATCAGCCTCTTTCTCAGGAGAATTCTCCACTTTAGTTCAAGTCAAAGGAGCTAAGGTTACCAACTCTTTATTTAGCCAAGAGCTGTTTGCTTCAACCAAGACTGGGGAGGTGGATAAACAGCAAAGCATTATACAGTATCAGTTTACAGAAAAAGGAGGAATATCCATTTGTAACATAGAACCAAGGCAGCACTTTTTTCCATTTACAGTTTACATTTCCATTTACACAATGCAATTAATGTTTCTCCCCTGGAAAATCAAGTTCTTTTTTTCTCATGAATGCTGCTCTTAGATACCCAGGAATGCACATGTGGAAGGACTGACCAGGAAGCACATAGCTTCCTGTTTCACTGGCTACTAAACTTCCTGTCCATTCCCTGTACTGTTAGTGGCACTCCTTGGGAAGAGCTGCATCTCTGAAAAATTTGTACTATATAAAGGAGAATATGAGGAAATTCAAACCCAACTGGAATCAAAGCATTTAACATAGTTGGTCTCTGCTATGCGTCCTGTTTCCCAGAGTCTACTTAGTGTCATATAACACCAGGAAAAAAAATTAGAATACATGTTCTAAAGGCTTATCACAGCTCTTACTCTCTAGAAATACAGCAGACAATGGAAGGAAGTTCAAACACTGTTATCCACTGTACACAAAAGCAATAGGTGTCATAAAAGGAAAAATGACATTGAGAAGGTCACTTTTTTACAGTGACTGGTGCTGAAATGCCTGCTATGTTTAGGCATCTCTTGTTAATACAGATCGAAGGAGGTAGTGAAACTGCAGCATAGAAATGTAAGAAGTACACTAGCTCTGCCACAAACTGAAACACCAAAGTGAGCTTTTATCTAGGGTACAAGAGTACATTAGAGTATCTGTGGCTAAATGAAAACTGAAGAATCAAATTTGCTTTCTCATGAGGGAAAAGAATATTGAAATGCAGGACACAACTAAAAGCTTCAGAAAACACTTAAAAGACCTGGCAGAAGAATTAAACGAATTAAATCTGGGCACATTACTTAGACCTACTTCAAGATCTGCTCAGTCCAGAGCAGGGCTTTTAGTAGATGGATGACAATCTAGTTCAGCAGACATGACTGAAAATTCAAAATGTCAGTAAAAAGGATGACTCTGGTATGAAGCTCAACTCCTCAGGGTATAAGGAATATGCATACAAAGCTCAAAATCAAAGTCAAGCAAAATATCACATGAAGCCTTACATTCTGTGATAGCCAGCACGATCCAGGAAAACACGTCACAAAATACATGTAGGAAGAAGCAAAAAATCTAATACATTATGTCATTTTGCAAGGGTGCACCAGGAGAGTGCATAACATCAAAAAGGAGACAATGAGGGCCTCATTAAACCTGATTAATTCCTCACAGGACTTCTACCAGGAGATGAATGGACTGCCAGCTAGAAGGCAAATGAGAAATGTATTGTTTTGTGCACCAGTGTCCAGCTTAAAACTAATGTATTGACAGAAATGCAGAGTTTCTAATAAAAATGCACTAATCATAGAAGATAAGCAATAGGACCTAGATTTCACAGTCGTTAGCTTTCCCCACAGACATAATATATTAATTAGGCTATATCTCTATAAGTTAGAACTGTGTCAGAGGGAAAAAAAACCCCAACTTTGGGATTTAAAGTGGTTATTACCCTTAATCTTCCTAAGAAGACCACACTTAGAGGCAAAGGGAAAGCAAAATAATTCACGTTATTATGAAGACATCTTCCTAGAAAATACGAAAGTCCTCACAGAGTCTTGAAAAGAGCTGGAGAAGTTCAAGCACTTCGCATCTCATTCCTCCAAGAAAGTTCCCATTGGCCTAACATAGCATGAGAAGAGAACCTGAATGCATTAATTTGGGAGTCGCAGAGCAAACGGAAGAACCCAAAGAGCAAATGCATTTCAACATCATAGAAAAAAATATTCCACTTAGGCATGGATTCCAAAGAATTCAGCAAATATTTTAAAAGGAAACATGTTCCATTTCCTCAAAAGGAAGGAACACTCAGGGAACGTGGCTCATGCCAAGGGTTTTTCTTCACTGAATGCATTCTCAAAATCTTTTAGATACATCTGCAATAGCCTATCCTGCAAAACTTATGGATTTCACTTTTCCATTTGAGAAAAGGCTAAATCATGTTTTTCTTTAATCCAATATTTTCATTAAAACCCCAGTGTTTAAAGGTGCAAGATAGTGCCCTGTTAATGTGGTAATTAATGACTACAAAATTTTCCATTTCATTATAATTTGAACAGCTCATACACTTCAGAAGACTTTAATTGTATTACTGATGATGCATGTTGAATAGTCAAAGCTTGTGTGTGCTGTGTACATTTTAGTGCCCACAAGGCCAATGCACTAAACAATTTAAAACTTTTGAATAAATACTCCTGCAAATTTGAAAGCTAAGCCATAAACTACTAAGTTCACTGTTATTACAGCAGATTAATTAGTCATGCCATGGATTTTATAGGTGCACAGAAAAAAAAAGACAAGGCATCATCTCTACTAGCAGGAAATACGAGGATCTGAATGTATAAGAGATCTAATAATATTTTTTCTGAAAGATGCAGCAAGTTTCATAGCAGTTATGAAAATAGATACAAACAACAAGAGGTTTCATTATCTACAGTGTTAATTTATTCTTCAATGCAAAAGTTTTCTACTCCATCTTTGTATCCATTCTGATGTATCAGGTATAAACTAGAATACCAGAGCAAAGGAGACAAGTTTGCAGAGGTGGTGATAACAATGGGGAGGATAATCTGTTTGTGCTAATAATTGTAAAAAATTTTTCTTTTTAAACAAATGTATACAAAATAGGCTATCAAAGAGTGCTAGACCCTCTCCTCTACACAAAAATTCAGGTTTTTTCTTTTGAGACAGTACTTTGTGGCATGCTGTTGATTCTCAAAGTAGATTTATGTAAATAAAAGTGGCTTTATCCCTTATTCATATTCAAAATTGAAACTGAAAATTAAAATTCTTCCACTGAATATATCCACTGATATCTATGGATATCTGGTGTTATCTATTGATATCTATCTATTGATATTTGCTGGGTTTATTTCCTATCAGTAGTGACCAAAACCCAACTTTTCTTCACCCTATTTTTTAATCAATATGATTGCATCTTACACACCCATCACTTATACCTGCACAACCCTATATACAGGAAGTAAATTGCATGAGCTTTGGGGATGAATACTTCAAGCTCTAGGACATTATTTTAGGTCTGAAAGTACAAATAGTACAAATGAACATTGCAAACAATGAAGTATTTCTATCCAAAATTAAAGAACAGGCTGCCTAGGGAAGTGGTCAAGTCACTATCCCTGCAGGTGCAATGCTTAAGGACATCTTTTAGGGTAGACTTGGCAGTGCTGGATTAATGGTTGAACTCAATGATTTTAGAGGCCTTTTCCAACCTAAAGGATTCTATGATTCTATGAAAATTAAAGCTAATAATGAAATTGCTAACATCACCATAGTTCATGGTTATTTTTGTAAACACTTGCAGGGATTTTTTTTTTCTGTTGCTTCTCCCACACCCAAGTAACCAACTGAGGCATCGCTCAGGAATTTGGAATTCAGAGCTCTTCTGGAAATATCTCTGTTGAGCAGGGACCTAAGTTAGCTGCTGAAACCAATGAAGCTATCCATAAATTACAGATTTTTAGATTTTAGATTTTGCTAATGAAGAATATCCCACTCTTTCATAAATAGAAAAGGTGGAGATTTAAATTAAGTCCAAAGTGGGATATTAATTCAACTCATTTACTAATTTTAAGAATCACAATAAAAAGTGATGCATTTACTGGCTATAAACTTCACTTTGTGCCACATCTTGTTCAGAAATGTTCAGTCTAATGCTTCCTTTGTCATTGTCTTGGCCTTTTGCTCAGTCAGTTTGCACACAAGTGTCATAAACCAATAAAGTCCCCATGTGTTTGAACTTCAGCTGCATAGGACAGGTTTATTGTCAGGAAACAGCAACTCCCTCTAGCGCCAAAGGAGCTTCCTCCTTTACAGCACACTAAATTAATCTCCAGTGAAAGTCATTCTTTGCTAATTAATGTCATGTTCTCGTTACAAAGTTGCATTCAGGAGTCTTTTCTCCTGTTACTGTGTTTTGCTGTATCTGCTGACACAAGTGTTAACAGGCACTAAAATTTAACAGAAAAAAATTTCTGTGCTTGCAAATTAGGACGCAGTTGGGCATTGATGATTTTTTTTTTCTTTGAAACACATAATGTTAAGCACACTGAAAATCTTTGGTTTACATACTCAGACCCTATCAGAATGGCATTAAAGCTGGCTCACTGCCATCCTTGAAGGCTGTTTCAGAACCCCATGCCCTTTTACAATTTATGGCAAGTGTATGATTTCCAACTAAATAAACAAACAAAAAAAAAAAAGTTGAAATAGTCACAGTTACTCTGGACGCTAAATTTGTCCCAGGTGTCAATACTCAGCAGGTTAATATGCATAGAATCTATCACTGAATAACAAACTAGAAAGTCACAACACTCTCATGGGAGTTTTTATCCTCTGGAGATAAGATAAATAAAAGCCCTACGCCCTTGAGTTACAAATTAGCTGTGGCAGATCAGTTCCGTGCAGGGCATTCCATGCTGGCTTGGTATGGTGATAAGAGGGTCTGGATGCAGCTGGTACTGTTAGACTGTATACATAATTATACTGTATAGAAAGGTTACTGAGGTTGTCACGCTCGGTGCAGAGAGGCTTTGTGTACATTGAGGTTGCATAACTTGCTTTGTTTTCTAGTGCACAGCAATAGAACAGAACGAAACTAGGTGGTAAAGGCAAAAAAGCAGCCCACTGCTGGTGAGAAATAAGATTACATCTCATTAAAAGTGAGCAGAGGCATCAGGGAAGCTGTCCTACCTCCATCACAGAGTGGGGACTAGTCTGCAATGCCAGACCTGCCCTCCATCCTACGCTAAGCACTATAAGAATAGGAAATGGGTTTTATAGAAAAGATCTCACTTGAAAGTCCTGCTACAATGCTCTAAAATTAGATAATGATCTGATGTCTAAAAATACGTGGTTTTAAACCTTTATAAGATTACTCATTATGATCTACTATATAGAGAAAGGATGAACACAGGAAACAAGCAGCTGCCCTGCTGTCCTGAGGTCAGGAGCTGAGGTACAAGCTGTGTGTGGTGGCCACTTACAAAGCAGACAAGCACTGGGCTGTACAGATGCCCTGTACGGATCGATAGCAGCAAGGTCTGTCTCTGTGTCTCTTTGTGCTGCAATGTGGCAGAGTTCTACAGTGCACCAGCTAAAATAGCACAAAGCCAGCATACAGAGCATTAGGGTCTCTACAGTCCAGATAGAAGGGGTGAAGATAGTGGGGCCAAGAAATGATGTGTCTATCCCAGTGCAACTGCCAAGTACAATTTGGCTTACTCCTGTAGCTTTTTTTTTTTTTTTCTTTCCTCACATCACTGCGACACCCTGTGAGTCCCACGTAGTAGAACTCCTGCAGATGGTTTGACTTTACACAACTGATAGCCCACAACCTGGTCTTCATCAACCATCTTGGCTTGGTACTCAGCTCAAAGGCTCACAAACTTCCTGCCTGCTATAAGGAGCCACCTGTTAAGAGAATGTTACCTGAGGTTTCACTAAGTAACCAGCCTGACTGCCCAGGTGGAGCCATGGGATAAGGTGATTCTCATAAGTCTCCCAAGAATCTCTTAAGGTAATATTGCTATTAAGTATCTATTAAGTATTTTGTGGCTAATGAAACATTGGCTGGCATAGTTGCTGGAGTTTTTCTATTTTACATGAAGAGTTAGTAAGCTGCTTTTTACTAAATACCATATACAACAGTATAGATATAGATTTTGGTTATCCTACCTGATTTATTTTCAGTTTGATCTCATATAATCAGAGCACAACAAGGGAATAAGAAGGTGTTTTCACTTCCAGTCTTAAATAGTTTTGAAATCTGGAATAATTTGCCCTTGTATATACCTTCCTTGCATGAATGACTCATGTATTCATTGTTACTTCATATGGCCCTAGTCCCTAATCCTTCCTGACTTTACTCAAATAAACTGGCTACGTGGTTGCTTAAATGAGCAAAGTTAGTCAGGAATACAAATAAATTGCCTTCCTGTGCAGCTGATATTTGTCCTGTTGTTAGTCTTACTCCTCCTATCGGCAATGCAGGATCAGCACAGATGCATCCACATAACAGCAAGGCCTGAGCTGAAATGCAGCTCCTGAGCCAAGAGATGGAGTGCGCACGGATGGAAATGTGCATCCTAGTCCCAGCTGAGGTTCCTCGCAGCTTTCTCCTGACCTAGCTGTTTACAGTCTGATCCTACATTACATAGTTGCACCACACCATATTTGCCTACGAACAGAAGTAGCCAAAGCCCAGAAGATGAGGAAGAGATTCAGAGAAGGCATATGGAAAATTATGGTTACTGCCTGCAGGCCCACTGAGGGCCCTGGCAGCAGATTGGTTGAAATGTTTCTAACTGTTAATTTCTGTTTTAAAATGGAGTCCCCTTCTCGTATTTCTTTCTCCTTGCCACATCAAATATTCACGAGTCCAGGCACACGGAGGCTGTCATTTTGCTTTAAAGAACCAACAGTTACTTTCTGATTTTAGTACTTTGTATTGACTTTTCCATAGTGAATTCATATTATTTATTGTTGCACAACGTTTACGTGACAAAAAACGTGTTCCATGGTTCTCAGTTCAATTTCTCTTGATAGAAGTGACAGTTCACCAATTTGCTCAAAAAAGTGACAATGACATATAATCAAATTTGAGTGCAACAAAAAGAAATCAATTATAGAACTGCATACAATTTCACATAGTCTATGCCAATAAAAGCTCTTAAACGGTAACAAACTGACTTTCAGACATGGCTATTGAGAGTATCAGTTAAACATATTATTGATCTAGCAGGGATTGCTGGGCAGAATTATTTCTAAAAAGTCAGTCAATACATCTTTCTACAATAACTTTATCTGAATGTTTTCTTTGGACTGCATAGGGCTGAATATCTGATATATGGAGAGAAATAAAGACATATATATCTAAGTCAACATTCACTATGTTAGTGGAAGTGCCTTCAATCTCTCAATCCTTATTTTGGAAGTCCCAACCTTCACATCTTGTGTTAGTAAAAACTTGCAGTGAAAGCACTCTTTCCAGGAGTTGCATGCAGTTAAAATTCATTCTAGATGTACTAAGAGTCACTGGAACACAGTAGAAAAGAGATCCTAAGAGATCTATCCTGATTCCAGATTGGACAGCACATCAGGTCCCATTATGGATGAGAGAAGTGTGCGATCACTTAGCTGGGTTTCCCATCATGTGAATGTCGGTTACATCCATGAACCTATACTTCCATAATTCAACTGGCCAGATAGCCATTTTACATCTTGCCCAGCTAGAAATAATTTTCACTTCAAGTCCAGACACTTCTTTAATCTCAGATCCTTCACTGCAATGTCGGTGCCAAGTGCCCCTTCAGAGCTGCTCATTGTCAGTGTGATGCCAGAGCACAGCACTGTACCTAACAATCCAAGAAACCAGTGGTAGTAAACCACAACACTAAGAAAATCCTGACTATTGTTTAAGAGCTTGCAAGCCCACTTAAAACTCTCTTACATTAAAACGTGGAGGCAACTATGCCAATGAGTGTGCAGCAGATCTGCAGCCATCCGTGGCATCACAGTCATAAGTGGAGGTACAAACCATTCCAGTCCAGTTAAAGCAGATTTTTTCTAGTTGTAGCATTCCATGAGATAATAGTACATGAGGAGAGAGACCTGGTAGCTTTTTTTGTTTCCAGATGAGAACAGTTATGCTACATTAGCCAGTGCAGTTTACCTAAAGACCCAGATTTTAATTCATTGTGCTTTTTTTTCCCTCCCTCAATAATCACTGTGTAGTCAACAGACTGCAGGACAAAAAACGCACATGATTAAACCCTGTTTTGATTAATAACTTTGCCAAGATTTTATGTAGAATTACATTGAAATAGGGATAAACAGTGAATATTTTCAATTCACTCCTCCCAAACTTCATTTATACTCTATATGTGCTTGATAATACCTCTGTGCAGCTATAGGAATGCAGTTCCATGGATTGGGGCTGCACAGCAGTGGGAGGCTCATTTGAGAGTTTGGTAGGAGATCCAGTCACTGCACTGTCTGGAAGGCAGAGAAACTGCATGAGCAGGAGTAATCCACGGGGCAGAACCCAGGGTTGAGACCAGGACACAGCTGCAATAAGCACCAGAGTAGAGGCACAGGTTAGTCTCTCTAGCATCTCTAAGGGTCACATCAGAGATACTGATTTATGCTTTGCAAATTGAACACTTTATTAAAGCTGACTGTTAAAGGGCAGGGAACTAGGACTGTATTCTTAAACCATCACCATTTTCCTCGCCTACAAAAACAAAGACCTTTGTTATTGTGTGCTTTGCAGAGGAAAGGTTAGAAAGAAAACATTCCCTGCGTGCCATCAGAATAATTCAGTGAGAAAGATGAGATGAAGACTAGTTCAATTTCAAGAAGATAGGACTGGAAGATAGAAAAGAAAGGAATGATTTGAGGTCATCTGAACTCCAATAAAAGGGAAAAAAATGCACATCTGAAGAGCAAAATTCGTCTTTATTTTTCATTTTGTAAGGAATAGATTTTAATGCTGTTTATATATAGCACAGAGCAATGACAAGCAAATCTCCTAAAGGTAGTTTTCCACTGCCTAATGGTTGAATGCAAGAAACACTTACCTGGCAGACACCCGTATTTCCAAAGATCACTTTTGTGTATTGTCCTCAGCCCACATAATTCTGTCTCTGTTTTAAATTTAGACTCTGTATTCCAGAACACAAATCTAATAGCACTAAATTGCTTAGTCAGACATTTGACTTCTTCTGCTACAGGCTGAGACAGCTCTTCAACAGTTTAAGCTAGAAAAAGCAGATAAACACAGCTAATTCTCCTTTTTGATTTACTGCATGTTTGGCAGTAAATCAACAAGGTGGGGGAAGTAAATCAACAAGGTGGGGGAAGAAAGTGCAGGAAGGGGAATGGGCAGCTGGGAGAGGATGGCCTTTTTGCTGTCCGAGAAGGTTTATCATGCTATGACCTAATTAATAAAGTTGTAACACAAAAGTTTAATGGAATAACTTCCAAAAAATTACCATCAGTAATAGCTTACCTGAAAGAAGTATACCATCTTGTGCAGGCAGAGGGAAAAACAGTACCAGCGTAAGTTGTAACATACAGAGAGAAGGTCTTTATGAAGCTAAAATCAGACATTTATTTTCCAGATTTCTCCTTATTTATTAAGCTTTATAATCTGTGCTTGACCTAGGTGCCCAGCTAGAATAAAATTGTATTTATCTTGTAAGGCCTGCCAAAATGCAATATGATCTCCAAGAAAAGTCAAAAACATTCTTTCTTCTTTGAGAATAGAGAGGTATTATCTTTGGAAGACTGACTTACTTTGAAGGTGTCTGTCAAGCTTTCCTGAGGCAGGTAGTTCTCTAAATATAAAGTACCTGTCCCACAACGTAAGTAAAATGTCTTTTAACCCTCAAAACACCTTTCTTTCCTCATTAGTTTTTTATCCTCGAAAATGCAGACTAGTCAGTCAAAATAGAACAGGACTGGAGAGAGAAACATTTGAATTAAGGTGTGGAGAGCTGACAAAATAAGCATAGGTAAGAGGAGGGAAAACAGGTTATGTGAAGAAAAAATTAATAGGGAGTGAAGATGAAGGGGACGGAAGGTAAAATGTTTGTGCTTCTTAGCATTTTCTGACCTTCATGTGCATTTCTTTTTGTGGGACTTTAAAACTACAAGCCAAACCCAACTCCTTCTCATTCTGTACACCTTCAAAAGAGTCAAAGACTGTGGGACATGAAGACCACTTTCTAAATTCTCTTATTCAGTTACATTTATATTTGTTTAATCTAGGCATGTCTGTATTTAAGGCACTTTAGAAACAGAGGTCTCTGATGAAAATACTAACTATTATATCTTAATCTTCTTCCCCTTGAGGTCACCTACTCAGAGAGGCTGAGCTGTGCTGCCTAATCCATATCCCTAGTTAGGAGTCTGTAGTACTAAAGAAGTCACAGAGTTTTGTCAGTCCCACACTCTAACAACATGATGTATATAAAAGAAATTCCTACAAAATCACCAGAATTTAAAATTACTCAGATTGTATTTCAAGACATTAATACGTTCTGGTGAAATAATTATCTAATTGTATATAAATCAGATTCTTATCTTTTGTACAGAAAACTAAAAATAAACTAAAAGGAAACTGCTATTTGATGTTTTTAAGTATATCCTAAGAAAACCTTTTTTAATAATAATATATTCAATGAGAAAATCAGCATATTTAATGGAAAATTTCCAAGTAGGTAATCAGGACTTCTTTTCAGAAACTTGAAATTGAAACTAAATATTTTATACCAAATGTAGCTCTTCCATATTCTCTAGTTGCCAGATGTTTCTGCTTTGTACAGGACTCTTTGCAGTTGTAGATTATCACTGATGTATCTTATTATCTCTGATTACTGAGTTTTGAAAGGAGTTGGCCATGTTTTAATAAATGTTTGGACATCAGACAAATAGAGAACTCCCCAGGAAAAGAGGAATAGGCATCCCAGCAATATCTAGAGTAGTTAAAATAGATCAATACATTAAGCTGTAAGTGCACTGACTCTGCATGTAAGTAGTCTAGAACATGCAACTAGAGAACATCAAAGCTTTACTGCCCTTTTATGAGTTGCTTTTTTAATTTTAATGGCTCCTTAATCCATACTGTCTTTTTCATCACCATGTGTAAAGTCAAATGAAGTGCTGAAGAAAAGAAATAGATCTATCTCTACTGACATTAGACCAACAAACCACTTAAATACAGAGGAAAACTGGAAAACAAGAACAGTGATCTCATTAAGTATTGCTTTCTCCCTCATCCAAAATGTATTTTTTTGTTATCAGTCTTTTTTTTCCCCTGCAACCTAATTGTAGGTACCAAACTATCTGCTTTCTGATTTGCACTAAATAAAATTGATATTAACTTAATCTTTTGAGGTGTTGACAGATCCAATCCGTCGTATCTTAGTGATGGTTTAAAAAACCCAGTTGTCTGCTTCACCTGTCAGAGCAGCACATACTGCTGCCATAGCAAAGCTGGCTTAAGGGAACACGTACTCCCACCTAGCTGCTTACATGCAAAGCCCAGAATCTGAGGGCCTTAACAGCTGTAATTCAGGCCAACAGTTTTCTGGCTTGATCTATTAGAACCCACAGCTGTGGGTTCCCTTTGTCACTTCCCTTTGGCGATTGCTGTATAAGGTTTAGGAGAATGGAATATGCACGTGAGTATCTGTGACTTCAA
Organism: Oxyruncus cristatus; assembly: GCA_013399855.1. Taxonomy (NCBI): domain Eukaryota; kingdom Metazoa; phylum Chordata; class Aves; order Passeriformes; family Cotingidae; genus Oxyruncus; species Oxyruncus cristatus. The sequence continues at coordinate 31,322 of VXAY01000179.1, forward strand.
TTCTTAGATTATGCCTGGACTGTCAAGGCTACACTGTCAGGTTGTGCTTTTTTATGAAAGAGGCTGCTTTCCCTGAGATTATCTTTCAGGTTGCCTTTGCTCCTGATCCTTCTCATTAGCAATTTAAGGTACGATGTCAGACTCTGAACTCAACATGGAAAAAGTAATTTCTTCTGCCGACCTTGAGAAATCTCCAACTGAATTTGGTTTGATCTGCTAGGATGGCAGGATAGTGTCTCCAATCAGCACAGCTAGATTGCCTGAACATATTTGTTTGAGTCTGTAGACAAGGCATAAAGGAAAATCTTGTGTTCTTGCTAACATTAATGATTGGATAGCACTTGTTTTAACAGTAGAAATGTTCTTTCTTGCCCTTTCTTCTCCATTATCTGCAATGTTTTTATTTAAAGGCTTGACCGCTTCTTACCTCAGATGCAGCTTAAATTAATCATACTCTACAAATTGCCCTGGCAGCCAAGAGGGCAAACCACATTCTGGGGTGCATTAAGCACACTCTAACTAGCTGGTCAAAAGAAGTGATTATCCCACCGTATTCAGCATTGGTGCAACTTCATCTGGAGTACTGTGTGCAGTTCTGGGCCCCACAATTTAAGCAGGATGTGAAGGTCCTTGAATGTGTCTGGTGGAGGGCAACAAAGCTGGTGAAGGGGCTGGAAGGAATGGAAGGAAAGGAAGGCTGGAAGGCTGGAAGGAAACCCTGTGAGGAACAGCAAAGGACTAGGGGCTTGTCTAGTTTGGAGCAAAGGAGCCTGAGTGGCAACGTCATTGCTCTCTACAGATTCCTGAGGAGAGGAAGTGGAGAGGAGGTGCTGATATCCCTGCTATCCAGTGACAGGATGTGTGGGAATGGTTCAAAGCTGTGCCAGGGAAGATTTTGGACGTTAGGAAGCAGTTCTTTACTGAGAGTGTGGTCAAACACTGGAATAGGCTTCCTGGAGAGGTGGTCGATGCCTCAAGCCAGTCAGTGGTTAAGAGGCATTTGGACAATGTCCTTAATAACACGCTTTAGCTATTGGTCAGCCTTGAGCTGGTCAGGGACTTGGATTAGATGGTTGTAGTTGCCTTCCAACTGAAATATTCTATTCTATTCTATTCTATTCTATTCTATTCTATTCTATTCTATTCTATTCTATTCTATTCTATTCTATTCTATTCTATTCAAAAGTCTCTATTTAGAATGGCATGGGTAAGCCTGCACAATGTACTTCTGCAATGCATCTGAGGATTCTTCAAGATGAATACGTGTTTACATTTTGGCTGTCTTTCAAGTTTGTATAAACTTGAACTGTTTAACTAGACTGCAGTTTAGTTCATAGTGAAAATGTATGTTAAAGTTCAGGTTGCAGGCTGCCAGTGAGACAATGACAATTCTGTGTAAAATGCAGAAGTACATACACAGCCTCATAAAACACTGCAGACTGCAGGCAGTCTAGCCTTCTAGACTGTTGAAGAACTGTCAACTTTATGAGAAAATCTATAGAAATTATAATTTCTCTGTATTTTTTTTATTTCCTGCTTAGCCTAATAAAGACTTCATCTTTTCTGTCCAGACTGTCAAAATGATCCTGAAGTGGTTATATTTATACTTTTGGCATCATTTTCATTTCCCTATTTCATTAAGTATTTAGACTCCAAACACTTGTTATTCAATTTTATAGGACTAGCCCTTCCCCAGTCCCTCAAAAGCTAGACTATATATTATCAACCCTGGTCTCTGAATGCTCAACCAAGCATAAGCAAAACACTTTCTCACAGGACTCAAACAATGAGATGAGGATTTTCTCCACATTAGGAAATGCTACCAATGGAAATAAAGATACTAGTGAAGACAGACTGGATTTAGGCATGTTTTATTGATTTTGGTTGTTGGGTGGGGTTTTTTTCCCTTCTTCTTTAGTTTAATTTGGTAGCAGACTGTCAGTGGCATAAAGGAAAACCCTGCTTTTAAACAGAAAGGAGAATACCAGGTAGAAGTTCACAGTGCTTCAGTTATGATGAACCAAAAGGCAACAGAGCTGGTCTAACTTTTCTTCTCACACAGCCTCTAATTGAAGGATCAGTTCCGAAACAGCTAACACCATCAGGCCCCCAGCAAGCCATTTGGAAGAGGTACAAGAGAAGAAATCTGCTATGATGAAAAGCTCTTCATATGTGGTTTATTTCAATAAAAAGAGTCTTTTTACAGAGACAAGAGCACTGTCATAGAATCATAGAACCATAGAATATCCTGAGTTGGAAGGGACTCACAAGGATGTCGAAGTCCAACTCCTGGCCCATCACAGGACAGCTCCAAAAATCACACCATGCGCATTGTCCAAACGTTTCTTGAACTCTGACGGACTTGGTGCTGTGACCACTTCCTTGGGGAGCCTGTTCCAGTGCCCAACCACCCTCTGCGTGAAAAACTTTGTCCAACCTAAAGCTCCCTGACGCAGTTTCATGCCTATCCCTTGGGTTCTGTCACTGGTCATCAGAGAGATGCTTGCCCTTCCACTTCCCCTCCTGAGGAAGCTGTAGACCGTGATGAGATCTCCCCTTGGTCTCCCCTTCAAGGTTATTATTAAATACAGCTAAAAGTGTCAGTAGAAATACACCTTTGATGGAAAAGTTTAGCAGAGGTGATTCAAACCCATCTTTTGAAACCAACAGCTCATCCACTTCTTTTTTTCTCTGGAGAAGCATGTGGGATGGAGAACAGCATAATTTTGGCTGAAGGCTGAGGGGAAAGGAGTATTTGAAAATGCTCATGTTTCTCTTTTTAAGATCCCCCCAGGTCTAACCTGCTTTATTACAGGATACATTGTTTTCCTCGATGCTTCACAGACTTACTCCAAAGCTATACAGTGCTACTCCAGCAGTAAGAGCAGAAGAGTTTTGTTGTTACATATATGACTGAAATGTATGGTATTAGTTCAGCAGAAAATGGAGACAATAAGGATTTGTCCCCTGTACTCAGCACCAGTGAGGCCACTCCTCAAGTACTGTCTGGTTGTGGGCCCCTCAGTTCAGGAAGGACATTGAGGAGCTGGAGCAAGTCCAGACAAGGGCAACTAAGGGGGTGAAGGGTCTGGAGCATAAGTCCTGTGAGGAGCAGCCAAGGGAGCTGGAGTTGTTTAGCCTGGAGAAGAGGGAGCTCAGGGGTGACCTTATCACTCTCTACAGCTACCTGAAAGGAGTTGTAACATGGGAGGAGCGGTGGGGAGGTCAGTCTTCTCCCAAGTAACAACTAATAGGACAAAAGGACATAGTCTTAAACTGCGCCAGGGTGTGTTCAGGTTGGACATTAGGAAGAATTTCTTCACAGAAAGGGTGACTAGACACTGGAGTGGGCTGCCTAGGGAGACAGGCTGTCCCGGTAGGTGTTTGAGGAAAGGCTGGATGTGGCACTTCATGCTATGGTCTAGTTGACATGGTGGTGGTTAGTCATAGGCTGGACTTGATGATCTCAGAGGTCTTTTCCAACCTAACTGTGATTCTGTGCTATGGCACAGTGCCTGCGGGACTGCCTGTTTTGGCGGAGGGCTCCGTTCAGCCTCGTCCTTCACGGGATCCCTCGCCCCCCGCGCAGACCCGGCACGGCGGGGGTGGTGGAACTACAGTTCCCGGCACGCCGCAGGGGCGAAGGGAGGCGCGGGCGAGCCCTGACGGCAGAGGCGGCAGNCGCGCCGGCCCCCTCAAGGTCTGCATCGTGGGCTCGGGAAACTGGTGAGTGCGGCAGCCCCCGGGAGGGCGGACACCTGGGCGGCCGCCTGGGCACGGCCTGCCCTGCGGCTGTGCCCGCCCGGGCCTTGCTGTGGCTTCCCTCCCGCAGCCGGCGGGTTTGACGCCGTGGCCGCGCTCCCCTCGGGGGTGGCGGCGCTGAGGGCTCCCGGTGCCGGGGGGGCAACGCGGTGTCGCCGGTCTGTGGCGGGCTCTGGGGCCGTGCGGGTGGGCTCGTCCTGCGCCCGGTCTCTCTCGGAGTTCGGAGCGGAGCTGATGCCCTGATGTGCTCGGAGGAAGAAGCAGCAGAGTCGAGCTTGTAACGGTTGGTTGTGGAACACCCGCCTGTTCTGCGAAGAAGTTGTTTTAGGGCATTTTTAACCTGGTATTTGTTGAGTGTTTTGTCCGATGTCAGTAGACTTTAAAGATGCTGAACTTTTTTTTTCTTTTCCTAACTACGCGCTGCTTGTAGGGCTTCGTCAACAATCCCACTTGTCTACAAAAGCGTGGTTCGGGGTTTCCTATGTTTCTGTTTTCCACGCCAGTTCAAAGAAGAATTACGAGATGCTAGGTTATTTGAAATGTGTTCTTTCTTTTTTTTGTTGTTTTTTCAAATTTATTATGCCGAGGCACACTGAGAGCTTGAGACAAGGTTTTATTGCTGCCTCTATTGCTAGTTTATAATTAGACTTAAACTTGCTGCTACGTCTACTGAAGGCAGTAGATTTACTTCAGATCGTTCTCCAAAAGGATTATCATGTTAATAGTCCTTTGTTTGGTTTCTTTACATATTTCTTTGGCTTCACCTATCTCTTTGGCTTCTTTACCTATTTCTCTACCATTCCTGATCACATTTTTTACACCAGCTCCTTATTTACAGTGAATAAGTTAAGTACAATGTGTCATATAAATATATCTTCACAGTTTGTCATCTCAATTACTAATGCTAAGCACACATTATTTCTGATAACATTGGGTTTTAAGACATTAAATCTAAACTCAGAGGAGTTCAGTGTAGAGCAAGGTGCTGTGTTTTATTGAACAAAACTTTTTTCAGTGTGATCTTAGACTTGTTGCTCACATTCCTTGCAGTTGGCTTTTGCTGCTGTTAAAAATATCAGCAACTGCCAAGTTGTGTTTTTCTTTGCTGAGGGAATGGGTGACATTTCAATGCAGCATGTCCTGCTTTCCTTGCACTAGCTTGTAAGATGACCGTGGAGGTACTGAGCATTGCAGTATATGTCAGAAGGAAATATGCAGTGAGACCTGGTCTTTTAGGAGTATTGTTGCTGTTGCTCCATACTTGAAACCTAGGGAAGAAAGGTTTTGCAGGAAGTTCGACTGCATTTATATTTGATTCACTGTGAAACACACTTGCAGAAGCAAAAGGATTTGCAGATATTGCCTACTAGTGATAACCATGTGCACATATATTTTGTTTTCACCTCATTGGATCAGCTTAATAGTAAGAAAAGTGCCTGCCTAATAGGATGAGTCAGTGGCAAAATGCCCATATCTCCTACGCTGAAAGAGAGAATGCTATTACCAGGCATCAGCTTTTTCCTTTCTTTTGAGGATATATGTATTCAAATAACTTGTAGCTTGTTTCATATGTGATGGCGAGGCAGGGGGGGGTTGCATCAGGAAAGCAGAAAACCAAAGTAACCAAAAATTGAAAACAGTAATTCTTGGAGAGGTGGGTGGTTTCCTCCTCAAAGTCCATGGGGTGACAGGCACCAAACCCTGACTACAAAAAAACCTGTGATTCAATAATACGTGCAACCATTGAACTAAATCAGACTTAATTTGAATTGTGTACCTGTGTGTTTGTGTTTTTCTGAACTGGGGCCTGTGGTCCTAAAGTGGAAGCATTTAATGCTTAAAAGCAGGTGACGAGAGAGAAATGGAAGTATTTATAAACATCTGATCATTGGTATTTGGGGATTACATATTTCTGAAGACTGAATTACAGGAGGGTGTGACTGGTGGTGCCTAAAATGTAAACATTTAAGTAGTCAATCTAATTGTGATTTGGCATCTCTAGTAGTTTGGAGACTGTGGGTTTTGGGGTTCTCTGTGAGATGATTGTGTTGGACAAGTGCCAGTAACTGTATGGAATCTTTGCCTTCTCACAGCCCTTTGACCTATATTTGGGATGAAAAAAAAAAAAGAAACCTAAAGGAGCTTGCCGGGACAGTAAAAATTTAGAAGGGTTGAGCCAGTCACCTTGGATGATAAACTACTTCCAGTCAGACTTGTTCGGTCGGTTTGTTGGAGAAAGGTCACCTTAACAATAAAGTTGACTTGGCAGGGGTCACTCGACACCTGATGGAAGATCATGGGACAGGACAGATGGCTCACGGGGCACGGAAGAGCAGGAGCTCTCATGTTTGCTGGCCTTGCCCTTTTAGAGTTGCTCAGCTGGTGGATAAGTGATTGTGTTAGGACTTTTTTGATTAGGGATAAAGTAGATTCTCTTCAGTATGGAGAGAGTACACCTCGGGAATGTGCCTTGGAGCTTTGGGATTCAAGGACAGCAAGAGCTGCTTCTATCATGTACTGTAGCCTGCTCTAATACTTCCAGGGCAGGTTAATGAGATGTGCACAGTCAGAATTTATCCGTCTCTGTTTTGTTAGAACCAGTTGTTAATTAACCTGATTGCCCAACTTGAACAGAAACTGTAGATTTTAGGAAGAGGTGGGAAGTTACTGGACAGAGGGATTCCTACAGCTAGGAACTTGCTGTAGAGAAATGGGAGGAAAAATATAACTGAGATGAGTTTTCAGGGACAGTGGTAGAGCTAGAATTAATAATATCATTTGCACTTGCTTATTGTGACCTCCACTGCTGCTGCTGTCAGGGCAACTTCAGGAGTTTGTGGGTTTTGTGCTTTGCTTTTAAAGCGATAAGGGGAAAACAGACAAACTGTGAAATGGTCCTAAAACAGTGGTTGCAGTATAATGGGAAATGGGGAACCAGAGAAGGCAGTCAGGAAAATCTTCTTGAATTTAGAAACTAAGACTAGGCAAATCTTCACTATTTAAAACTGCATTCAAAGGCTGAAAAAAGAGACAGCTAAGGCATTTAAGTGTTAAATAGTAATGGAATTAATGTCTCACTCAAGTAGTACACACTGCCAGACTTTATGCTGGCAGACTGAAAATCCCAGTTGGAGAGTTGCTGAATCAGTTATTTCTGTCTTGCTCTTTCACCAGCAAGCACAGAAAACGTGTAGGGAAGTTCAAAAGTGAAGGCAGTGGATTTGACAGGATCCAGACTTTGTATATAAATCTGTAGTAGTAAATGTGTTTTTTTTAAAGAAACTCAAAGCACTGTCCGAGGAACACATACCTCTGTGGTGTTTACTGTGATTCATGCTGTTTGTGTGGATCTGAAATTTGGGGGTTTTGCTGGTGAGCTGTATGGCATTGCAGTGGAAACCACGCTGTGTGTGTGCAGATACAGAATATGAGCCTGATAAGAGATGGCTGACAATTGTGCCTTCTGTATCACTTCCTGAACCCAGGGGAGTTTTTAGTGTGTGAAGTGCCATTAGAGAAGTAAATTCCATTATTTTAAGGCACACAGTTTTATGGTTTAGCTGAAAAAGGTCTACTTAGGATACTATAATTTTTCTCTGCCCCTGCACATAATGTGACCTTAGCCCTGTGATAGCACACATCTTTAATACAGTGCAATGAGTTGTGCCATATTAAAAGCTCTCGAAGCAGAATGGATCTTTTTAAATTTTTCTTGTGTCTGCTTAGTAGGTTATCAGTAATTATGAAGCTGCCTCCTTATCCTGGGAAAGGAGGTTAGGTTAACAGGTTTCATGAAGTTGCATCTTTCTCTTCCATATAGTGTTCATGCTAGGAATGAAAGGGAAGGTTGTATTTGTTCCTCCTCTTGTAATTCTGCTTCATTTCATTATTGCTTAAAGATTTGAGAAGTAAAATTGATCACCATCCTACAGGTTGCACTGTGTGCTGTTCTTGGGGAGAATATGAGGCCAACAGTAATGGAATTGTCTGCCTGCAAATTCAGAGGATGCTGTTGCAATAGTTAAATTCTGTGAGGTTGGCTGCATAAACATAAAGCTTATAACTTCTGCAGCATATAAATGCTTGTTGGCTTTCAGTGCCTGTCAATGTTGTACAACAATTGATGGGTCAGTCATTTTAGCAAAGAAGCTTCCCATCTCTTAAGGTGAAAATGATCTGTTTTTAAAAATTAAGTATGTCGCTTTTACCTCTAATTTGAAGATATAATTAGTTTGATTTGGGGGAAATACACTAACCTAAACTCTCACTGGATAGCCAATAAGCAGAAAAAATAAATAAGGATGTTTTCAGTAAGTGCTTCAGTCCAACCTACTATAGATACATTTGAGAGAAAGCAGCCAGTGTGAATGGCTGGTGTATTTTTCCATTTGTTTGACTAGATCTGCATGGTAACTGGTTAAACAATCTGTGCATTTCTGATTAAAGACAATCTTTTTTTTTCTAGAGCAAAACCATACTTTTTTTAAGACTATTTTTGTTTTCTTTCCTGCAGGGGTTCTGCAGTTGCCAAAATAGTAGGCAATAATGTAAAAAAATTGCAGAAGTTTGCTTCCACAGTGAAGATGTGGGTCTTCGAGGAGAATATTAATGGGAGAAAACTGTCAGATATCATAAATAAAGAACATGAAAATATAAAGTATCTCCCTGGACACAAGCTGCCAGATAATGTGGTAAGGCTCAGAAGCTAAATTATAGTTACTGAGCAGAGGGAATATTGCTTGTGCTATGAATGGAGGTAAAAAATTGTTTTGTTAACACCTTCAGGATTTATAATATTTCAGACTATATGCTGTTTTACTGATGACTTCAGAGATTTGACTCAGTAAAATTATGTAACTATGCAGTTAAGTAAATCCAATACACTCTCTTTTTTTTTTTTTTTGTCTCACTATTGTCTTTATGTTACTTCGGCTTCTGTATAAGGAAGCAAATGTGAAAACAAGGGCAAAAGTAACAGCTTTGACCATACCCATTAAAAAAAAATTTGACCTCAGCTTTGGAAGGGAGCTTGCTGGTCATTGAGAACTGATGTCAGGTATCCTGAAGTCTTTAAAGTATTGATGAGAATCAGTGTTCCTCAAGCAAACTTCAAGGTGTTTGCAGTTTATGTGGTTCTCAGTTGTGTGTCAACCTTGTGCAGCCAGATCAGCACGTTAGATGTAGCGTTGCCAGGGCAGAACAGTGGGACTCCACTGTATTCTCTGTTGGTGTAACATGATGGTGGGTGAGCAGGTGGTGACTCCTGCCCCAAAAACGTTATAGGAAGAGGCCGCAGCAGCTGACAATTCAGTAGAGCTTTTGGGCAGGAAAAAACATGACTTGCTGTTCATCGTAGTTTTCTCTTCAACAATACTGCTGAAATCCCATTTCCCCAGCCTTCAGCAACTGTGGTGTTTCTGCTGTCCACTGCCGCCTGTTCAGGTTTGTTCTCTTTATAAATAGATGGAGCTTATTGCTAAGTTTTAAACCTGAGTGTTATTTTAAGGTGGTCATCAAGTGTTAGGTAAAGTGAAGTTGCCAAGTGACTTCAAATTTGGTCACCTTCTTAAAGGGTAAACAAAATCCAAGGGTACACAGAAAGGGAATATAAACTAAGTGTGGGTGTAAGAAGCCTGAAGAAGGAATTTGAGTGTATAAGGAACTAAGAAACTACTTTTCTGCGTGTGATAATTTATCAAAAATTGAGATTATTTTGTCAATGACAAGGCAGCTTCTGATTTTATATATTTATATATATATATATTTGTATTTTCTTATTCAAAATAAGTTTGAATGTTACAAAACATTTTGAGTTTTCTTGGCACTAACCATGCTGGCATCTGTGAAGATGCTCTTTCCAAGGTATAACATAGCTTATTTGAAAGCTTAAATTCTTTTGCTTGTCTGGGAAGTTTGTTACTGCTTATTTTCAGTGATGAAGTGCAGTAGTTTGTAGCATTCTGTGTAAGACCAAACTGCTTTTATTTTATCAGATACCGCATGCGTCTAGTGTTAATTTTAAGAAACTATGTGGCCTTTCTCTCCCATAACTACACAGGTTGCTGTTCCAAACCTTAATGAAGCTGTCGAGGATGCAGACTTGCTGGTTTTTGTCATTCCTCATCAGTTCATTCATAAAGTCTGCAATGAAATCACAGGACGAGTACCCAAGAAAGCGCTCGGCATAACTCTCATAAAGGTATGATAAATACTATGTATTAACAACTAAGAATGTGTCAGGGAATCTTCTAAAACGACATGGCTCGATATTTTGATATGAAAAGTCTCTGTGCTTTATTCACTTGATTGTTCCATTAAACCTTTCTAGGTGTAAGATTAGAATTTGTCTCGGTCATTAGAGGATTGTTACGCAGTGTTTTATTTTAGGTTGATGCTTGCAAGAAGTGGAAAATGAGTCTGGTAATAAGACTTTTAGAAAGAAAGAGGGAGTCAATATGTTTTGCACCACTAAGCTTTCCAGTCTTTTATTTGTTGTTTCCAAAAGCATCATTAGATGAAGAACAGAGCACAAGCATAATGCTTTGATTGTTAATGCACATCCCACATGCTGAGTTGATGATTTTAAGAACTGCTGAGAGAATTTCACGTGACTGAGAGGATAGTACTCTTGTTCATGTCAAATATTATGTTGCAACAGGAGTGTCTGTTCAGTGTTACCTGAAAATACAGTTTAAGCACAGGAAATAGGAGGGTGCAGAGGTGCAAGAAGTGTTTTCACTGGAGTATTTGTAATTTTACTGGCAGGAAAATTTTAAAATGTGGATTAGCTTATTTTCGTGGTTGTTTTTTGGGTGAGTGGGCTTTTTTCCCCTGTGTGTTTAGCTGCAAATAATAAGCCATTCCCACAAGGTTTGGAAGATTCTGGTTTGTTGTTGCTTTGTTGAGAACAGGCCATTTTCTCAGCACACATTCCCTTGTTTAGTGTCATTTCTGGAAAATGATACGTTTATGGATCTGTGCTCAAAAAGAACAAAAAACCCCTATCACTGCTTACTGCAAGCTTGTCTCTTTGGTTTGTCTAACTAAGCCCATCAAATCTGTATTGTTTTGTCAGTGTTGACCTGGCGTATTGCTGAGATGTATGAAAAAGTAATGCTTCCCGAGTGCTCTTGCTGCATTTTGTAGAAAAACTCTTCATATCTTAGCAGGGTAAAATAAGGCACGTTAAAAGGTTTGAATGCATAGCTCAAGATAAATATTCTCCTTTAATTTGCTAAACGTGATTTTTGTTCTCTTGTCTTTAGTGATAGAAGTAAGTAATGAATTGGTGGAGTAAATGAGGATTTATGTCTGCATATCTGAAGTCAGGATCCCGGGCCTATATTCCCTTGGAATTATTATTGTGGTTATCAGTGCTCTGATGGAGTGTTGATTAATGGCTATGTTTTAAAAAATAAGCATGTGAGGAAATACTTATCTTTAAAGGAAAAAAATATAATCCAAACCCCAAACAAACAAAAGAAGACTCCAACGGAACAAAAAGCCTGTGCTTAGTGTAGTGGAAGTGAAATAGTGGCACCTGCCATGCAAAGCTGAGTTGGTTACTAGGTAGCTTCCCACTATCACATTGCACACTCCATCCATAGGCAGCCTTTCCAAAGAAGGGCTGTGAGGCCCCGTAATATTTTGTGGAAGAATGCAAAGTACTTGTCAGTTTTTATGAAAAGTCGTAACTGTGCGTCATTAAAAGTATAATTTAAAAAGAAATGGTAGAGATTTAACAGAACAACGAAACTAAGCAGTAGAGGCAGGAATGCACTCTTTCCTCTACTTTTGCATCTTCTTTATGCAGGCTGTTTGCATCGATGTCATATTTTTATGTCTTATGCTCAATGCCAATGATGTTAAAGTGGCTTGCGTTAACTTTGGCAGTTAAAAGTTCAGTTCCAATCTGAAAAATACCATTAGTGGGGCATCTTGTTTCTGTGCTTTCTAAATTGTTTGACAACTTAGCAGTGTGTCATCTTACCATCTTTTAGTCTTTTTTCTGTTTGAGTTTTTTTTTTCTCTTCTGGACAGACTAATCTTCAAGCAGAGCCTAACATCTGATAATAAAACTAGTCTTTGGGAAATAATGACATTTCTCTGCTGGTTAATACACATTTCCATTGAAACATTTGCATGTGTGTTGTTTTACATAAGTTCTGTGTCTTTGGAAACTTAACAAATCACTGTGTGGGTGTGGGGAGAGGAACCTTATACAACTTACAGCAAGCGGTACAGCAGTGAGCACAGGAAGCAGGTTAGGGGAGAGTCACTCAAAATACTCTTCAGGCAACCTCAACATCAGTCTCATTTTCATTTACCTATTATATGCCCCAGGGATTGCTCTGACAGGTGTGTTAGGATGCAAATGATACGGTCACAGAATTGGACTTGCATTGCCCAGGGACCATTGTTGCCCAGTGAAAATTCCCATGTTAGAGCCTTGGTTTCTTGGGAGAGGAAGAAATGTTTGTTTTTTGTTCTGTCATCTATCATTCAGTATTGGATTTAACTCTACAAGAAACAGGTACAGCTCTTCTTGACTTTGTCAGAAGATGCATCTGTTTCACAGTGGAGCAGAATTTGGCACCTAAGCCTTTCTGATCTCCTTTTTTTGCCTGAACCAGGCAAGCAGGATTTCTGCTAGTAGGGAATGAGCATGAGGGAATCTGCCTCTGATAGTTCAGATGCCTCTTCACAAACCAAGTTCTTTAATAACTGAAATAAAGTAAATGGTGCAATTTCAAGTCAGAATGCAGGCCTGATTCATAATGGATGGATTGGTTATGCTTCGTAGATTGTATTAAGAATACACTGATAATAAGTAGCTGAGATTCCAAACTAACAAAGTTGAATATTCAGCACTTCTTAGAATCAGATCCTTGTGCATGGAATAAAAACTGTTATCATCATCTAGAGCTTAGTCCTAATTCTTAAGGTGCTACCTCCCCTGATTCTAAGAGGTCACAATAGCAGAAGCTTCTCTGGTAGTATGTCTGTCATCTTTAGTCTCTCTCTGAATAGGCCTTGTTTCACTTCTCACCCGTGGACAAGACTAATTGTGTGCTTGCTTCTCTGCTGTGCCTAATGAATGACTTTTTAGTAATTCCTTTTAATGTTGGCTGCAGGGAATAGATGAAGGCCCGGAGGGACTCAGACTGATCTCTGACATTATTCGAGAGAAGATGGGAATAGACGTCAGTGTGCTGATGGGAGCTAACCTTGCCAATGAGGTGGCAGCAGAGAAATTCTGTGAAACCACAATAGGTATTGTTACAAGTTGTGAGAATGTTTAACACATGCTCCTGTCCTCACAGTTGCACACCAAATAGATCAAATTACACTGTTTTCGACATTAGCTGGCTATTATCAGAAGCTGTTGATTGAATTTTGTGAAATGTTTACACTTACAAAAGTACTAGGACAATACTGGGAATAGAGGGAGAGAGAGGAGCACAATTTTACCCATTCTCACTAGGATTGTGACCTTAGCATGTGAAATAGAAGCATGCTTTTTATCACCCTCCACAGAGCAAACTGCTTGATTTTATTACCGTGTTTAAGATTTTCTTGGTCTGCATGGCTTTATATGGATAAACAATTACATATTCTGTACTCCAGCTCTGATGTTATGGTCACAGATGGTACCTATATGCATGTTTGTTTTGGTTTGATTTTTTTCTTTGGTTTTTAAGGTGTCAATGTCTTCTTTTAATTTCTCAAAACACTTTTTTTGCCCAAAAGCTAGAAATTGTTTTAGTTCCATGTTGTCTGCACACCTTTGCAGCGTGAAGATGTGCCTAGTCTTGAATTTTACTGTTTCTAGATAGGCATATATGTGTGTGTATGCATACAGGTACTTACACATAATAGCACAGAGTTCATGTTATTTTTTTTCCAGTGTTAATTTTTACAGTTTTGTGCATTGTTAGCTTTGTAACATCTCATTCACAGCTTTTGCACTGAACTTAATTTTGAATGGTTGAATTACCTCTTAGTGTTTAGAAACAATTGTCAGTGGCAGCAAGCTCAATTAATAAAACATCCTTGACATACCTTTATCAGTAGGTATTTTTCTGGAATGCAGGCTTTAAAATTGATAGAATTACTCCTGCTATATTCTTAATTCACCTTTGGTTTTTTATTAACTGTTTTTTTTTAAGGAATGACCAAATAATGGAGAGTGTGTAGAGAATTCATAGAATTGTTATTTAGAATCTGTTGCTGAGCAGACAGTGAATTGTGAAGAAGTCCAGCGTAACTCACTGCAGAACTTTTAAGTGCAATGTAGACATGTCCTTGGTCCATTAGAACAGGAATCTGCTTAGGATGGAGCTAATCTTATCTCTGCTTTTAAGTGTTTTGGCTTGTGCAGGACAGCTAAGTAACATATAAATAAATTATTCATTTTTTTAGCTTTCCTTTGTCTCTCTCAACAGGCAGTAAAATCTTGGAAAATGGCCTTCTCTTCAAAGAACTCCTGCAGACTCCAAACTTCCGAATAACCGTAGTAGAGGATGCAGATACAGTTGAGCTTTGTGGTGCTCTGAAGGTAAGATGAACTGGCTGCAGATGGTACACAGATGAAATAGTGATCCTTGTAGAAAAAAAGAGTGTATTTCCGTTTAAGGAATTAAACTTATTGTGCTTTATATAATACGTGAAACTGCTACATAACATTTCCAGAAGAACCAGCCGGGAAATTAGGGAGCAGCATGTTCTGAGAGCTGCCTTTTAGACCCGTGTCTCGCCATCTCCCAAGTTGTCTTTCTACATCTTTCACTTAGCAGTCATGAACAAGTATTGATACCGTCTAACTGGTCGATGTATTTCTAAATCTGTTTTAGTTCCCTTTTTCTTTTTTGCAACAGTGTGTTCACAAAAGGAAAGGAAAAAAGAAGTTGGCAATAATCTTTTGTGTCTGTTGACAAAACTCTTCCTCTCTTCGTTGGCTTGAACAATGTGAGCATTCTTACGTTTTGTATTTTGAGGACATACACTGCGTAAGGTCTGTGTGGATAACCACATACAGAAATGTCCTGAATAAGAAAAACATTATTTCAGACAGTTAACTCATCCAAAATTTGTTTGGTAACAAAACAGATGCTGTCAGGAAGCAAAGACTAACCTAAACATATTCTAATTGCTATTTCTTCAGGCTGTTTGTGAAGGGAAGGCATTAGTTTCTTGGCACTGTGGGCAACAGTACCATAGTTCACATCATCTGCTACCTTTTGTGAATAATTTTTGATAGGTGTCATGGTTTAGTACATAATTTGGGTTACTTTTTTATTTTTTAGATTTTGGATAAATATTTGTCTTGCTTTGGTTTTGCTGCTGAAATTTTGTGTCAGTTTTGTGCATCATTCACTTGCAAAGCTATCAAACAAAGCAATGATGCCTTTAAGATAAGGAGGACTCCTGCTCAGCAGGAAGTAGATTGATAGCTATAATAGCATATTTTTTGGCATACTAGTTTTCTTGATAATTCTGTCTTGACAGCTGTCATGCTGGAAGTCCTGAGAAGGAGGAGGCTGTGGGTCTGTGCATTCTTGGGGTTACGTGTTTTGGTGCAACGTGTGTTGAAATTTACTGTATATATAACAAGTTCTCAATTTGGCTCCACAGCGATTGCATTTAAATGCTCTGGTGATGTGGGAGGTTAGCAGAAAAGAAATCACTGTGTAAAACCTCCTGAAATTAGTCAAAAAGTTTTAGAGATTTATCTTCCTTTCCAATCTGCTCAGCAGGATGTTTTCTGACTAGCCTAAATTCTTGTTTGATGGAGGAATTCTGTCTCAGGAAATTTTTGTTCCAAACAAATCTTTTGAAAGGGTGCTAGAGATGAGCCCATCAAACTAAGCAGGTAGTCAGAGGACACTCAAAACTCCATTGTGAAGGTCCAAGTCAGACAAAATGCAAAACTCAGATGTGAAAAGCATTTTTCTTAGAAGTTGTATATACTTATTCTTAGGAGAATTGTTTGCTAAGGGTAACAAGAATGTTTCTTTTTTGATATTAATCTCAGTCCTTGTGATAAGAATGTGAAAAGTAAGCATCTTTTCATATGGTTGTTTTTGGGGAAAAAAATCTTGTATAGCTTCAGTCTATTACGTTCAGACAGTTACGTACTTAAATATGGAAAGTTACTTCATGAAACATAGTAAAAATTAACATTATTTAACTTGCTAGAAGGAGGAAATTCCTATTTCACAAGATGACAGTGTCATGTGTTGAGGTACAGGTATAAAAAGAGAGATTTTACTCCCTTTCTATAGCAGTGCCAGTTCAAAATGTCAGTAATGTCACTGCAAGCTACAGCTAGGAGGACAGAGCTAAGCAGGCAAACATGTCACTCCAGACTGTCTTTTTGGATGTGGAAATAGTAAAAGCAACTCATGTATTGGTATTTAAAGCATGAGAAATAGTATCCTATGAAAAACAGTACATTCTCCCAGCTTCTGCATTTTTCTGTAAATACCAGCTTAGGACAAGAAGACTTTTCTGGTATTACTGGCATAATGGACTAGAATGTTAAAAGCCTATACTTTACCTCGCTTTTTATTTCTGCAAGCCTTTTTAAACAGGGAAGATTTTCAATGTGGGTAGTTGCCTACAGGTTGGGAAAAAATACAGAAAGATAACAAAGAATGCTCTGAGCACAGCTTTCCCTTACAATGATAATTTTAGGTTTGAAATTTGTTTTTCGAAGCATATTTGAATTCAGACTATAATAATAGGTATGGACATGTGCCTGATTGCTGTTTATATACATATATATGGAATATCCACTTCATTTACTGTATTTAGATTTGTGACAATGGGCTGATGGAGTGAAGTATGGAAATCAATGCAGTGAAACTGCAGTCTGGTGTCAGCTTGGAGGCTGGATGAACAGACAGTGGCAGTGACCTTACAAAATCTGATGATACTGAGGAGGAACAGCTGTCTACAGTATCTTGTTGGCTGTTGAAACAAAAAGTGCTTGGCATGGTCTCCTCTGTGACAACTTTTTTTCTTATAAAGACTGATGCACGTTTCCCATTATTTGGTGGCCTTTTCTAAGTGTTGAGGTCAGGAATTAACAAACTTCAAATATTGGATAGTTGTTTCAAGGTGTTCAGTTGACTTTACAGGTGGCCTGGCTCAAGGCCACACACAAGTTCCTCTGCCTTTGCCAGAGGATGAATGGGCTTCCCTAGAAAATGCTTAAAGGTTATGACACCACTGTAAGGATGGTGTGTGCAGCTGTGCATACATATGGATGTGTTTCTGGTTGCTGATGGATGTGATGCTGCAAAGTAGCACAGACCCAAGGCTGTCACCTCTGAGGTGTCCTTACAGTCCTTACTGCCTGTGCCAGTGTAGGGTCTTACAGGCAGCACAGATGTGAGGCCAGACCAAGCTGGTGTGTGATCCTAGCAGTGTGCTGGAGCGGCAATGTAAATGCAGGTTCCTGCACTCCTGGGGGTAAACTGTGCCCAGGGGTGAGTGTGCGAGGAGGAGTGAGAACCTACCCTCTGGATGTGGCAGAACGGCCATGCTCCAGCTGCCCTAAGTTCAGGGATCCGGAGAGTTAAAAACCCTCAAGTGGCAGCAGCCAAAGGCCAAGACAGAAGTGACAGTTCCTGTAGGAAGGAGAAGGAGCAACAGCTGTCTTTGTCTTTCCTTTTCCTTCAGGCCAGACTCTAAATCTTGTGGCTCTAGCGTAGCCTTAAGTGAAGAAGTAAGAAGTATAGTGATGATTTATTGTTTACCAGATTACGTAACCCAGCATTGTTACTTGCAAAGGTGATCTTGAGAAGTGTGTTTAGGGCAGTCACTGTTGGATGGTCAGTCTAGGTACCATAGAATTTGGTTGTGATAGTTTTTTCTTTTTTCCTGAGCTTCAGTAGAAATGAAATTCAAGTTTGCCAGGAGCAAGCAAACAGTTTATGCTTAACATCTCTGACAGTCCTGCTGATATTGTCTTTGATTTTTTGAGACTTCATTTGACCTCTCTCAACCATCACGTGAAGCAAGGAGCTTCTCCAAGTTCATGTGTAAGCAGAGGGAAAGCAGGCTGTGCTGAGCTGGGATGCTACTTCAAGGAAGGCTGGATGTCTCAGGTGAAATAATGTTTCTACTTAGTTCTCTTATTGATCCATTTAATTATGGAGAGGTAACAGTTGCCTCAGAGGTGGCTGCTGAAGCTGTCTTCATGAGCTTTCCATAAACATTCCGTTAACTGTAAGTTTGATAGTTCTGAGCACTGACTGTGCTGACAGAGAACAATCTGTCGGCAGAGTCTGCAGACTTGTTGTCCTTGTTTTCCTGGTCATCTTGGTCATCTGTTGACCTTGCATTTGTGACCTCTGGCATGTTTGTGGCAGGTCACGTGCAAGTAAAGACACTTCTTCTCATTTGTTCTGACACATACTGGGAGCACTGCCTGGCATCAGCATTTCTTTTCCAGAGGATAGCTTCACTATCCAGTGACAAAGTAACTAAATCCATTCCTTGCTCATATTCTGGAATAACTAGGATTAGGGCTGGCTCCAGCTTCTGGACCAAACCATCTAAAGACTCGCCTGTTAGGGCAAAGTCTTCAGTGCCTTAAAACCATATGCAGTATAAAACCGCCCTGTGCATCTTGCTTACAGGATGCATGCTTTAATGTAAAAAGCTGTTAATGCCAAGATAAGGTAAATGTGTTTGCTCAAGCGTGTGGTGGGTTTGAGAGCTCTGAATCCCTCAGGCCAAGAGGAACATTGTGTTGCAGTAATTTTGGGGTTATATTGTGGCAGTGTTTTAGAAACTTTGGAACAACACGTTTTTCTGGAGGCCGTTGCTTATTGGACTCTCAGACTCCCATGTGTACGTGCAAATACTGTCAGTTTTTAAGCTCACGGAAACATTGACTCTCGCCACTTGCACAAATATACACCCATTTAATTTGCAGGAATTCTCGTAACTTCAGGAGGTGGTTGAATCCCAGCTGGCAACTATGTATGTACCGTACAGCTGTTTTCTCGCCCCCTCCCAACTCTTTGGGATGGGGAGGAGAGTCAAGGGGAAAAAAAAATAAAATTCAAGGTTGAGATAAGAACAGTTTAATAACTGAAATAAAGTAAAATGTAATAACAATACCAACAATAGTAATAATAATTGTAAGGAAAAGGAGAAAGAGAAAACCCAAGAAAAACAAGCAATGCGCATGACAGTTGCTCACCACCCACTGTCCCTGAGCAGTGATCGATGGCTCCTGGCCAACTGCCCCCCCAGTTGATACACTGGGTTCTGTGGTACAGAAAATCCCCTTGGCCAGTTCAAATCAGCTGTCCTGACTATGTCCCCCCCCCCGGCTTCCTGTGCACCTTCTCACTGGCAGAGCATGAGGCACTGAAGAGTCCTTGACTTAGAGCAAGCACTGCTCGGCAACAGCCAAAACCATCTGCATGTTATCAGCGTTTTTCTCATACTGGATTCAAAACAGCGCTGTACCGGCTACTAAGAAGAAAATGAACTCTATTTCTACTAAAGCCAGGACGCTTCAGGTGTAGGCTTTGGCAGTGGCAGCATTCTGGATCAACCATATGAGATACAGGAAGATGTTTTTGCCAGATCTTTACATGGTTCTGCCTCCCCACAGGGTGCCTCTCAGAGGATCACTATAGTGCTAGTGCCATTAGGCTCTTGTCTGTCAATTTGTCTTTTGCTTATGCATTTTCCTGAAACAAACTCAGCTTACTGCCTACACCCAGAGATTTCAAGTGCCAAACTGCCTGTTTTGGACTGAAGGATGACTCAGTCTTAATTTTTGAGAGATTTTTATTGTTGTTTTGTTTTTAAAAGGAGTGGCTCATCTTTGAGTAAGGTGTAACCTTCAGTGTGGTATAATTAGTTCTCTACAGTATATTAGGCACAAGACAGTTGTCAGAGCTTCTTCAAGGATTTAAATGAAACCAGATGGTAGACCTTGTAAATTTGTAGTTGTGGCCTGAGGGTTATGTAGACCAGGATATAAGAGTCTCCTAGGCATGGGTGTGTGTTTTAGAGTATAATCAACTGTCTTGTTTCCTCATTATTTGCAAACTGCATTAAGCACATACAATGGGGACATTGTACAAACAAGGAGCTTAGTGTTTTAGAGTTGAACTCACAGCTTCCTTTGTTCCCTACACCATTTCCTCTGAAGTAACTAGTCTTGGTATGACTTGGTTAAAAGAGTATTTCTATTGCTTCAAAGACAAACATTGCAAAAGGTAGAAGCAGACAACAAAATACCATAGGCCAAACTGTATTGTATATTATGATTAGATAGGCCACTTTAAAGTGGAGAGGAAAGTCAAGGAGACAAAGTTGGAGGGAATGGGAAACTTTAGTATTGGAGTGTTCAAGAAGTATATGGAAAAAGCTCAGAGGTTGCTTAAATATGGTTTTGTTTTTAGCTGAGCACTTAATACATGCTGACGTCACATATGTAAAATGCATTTAAATAGGTTATCCAGTCTGAAAACTTCTTAAATATCTGTTTGACTTCCTCTTGCTCTGCAACGAAATGAACAAATACTGGAGGTTGCTTTGCAAGAGGTGTCTGGTGAAAAGATACCTGCACTGAATCACCACAGCCAAGATTTAAGCCAAGGTGATCTAGAGTACCAGTTTTAAAAGCTGACTGTCTTTGGCTGCTTCAGGTTGGATGTTGAAAGATCTATCTGCAACTTTTAGGGTCAACTTTAGGCCTCAGCTAGCTGCTCAAAAAGCAGCGACCGATCTTCTGACTTCATTTCATTCGGAGTCACCTAGCCATGACTGGCCACACAGCTCTGCAGCTGTCTGGCATTTGTGGTTCTTACAGTCCAAAAAACAAAACCAAACCAGCTGTTAATCAGTTAATTGCTTTCATTAGCAACTTCTGACTGTTGCTCGTTCTTCATCAACAATTAAAGTTGGTTTGGTTGGTTGGTTGATTTTATTTTTCCCAGCATCGGGTACTACAATAGGTGCCATAATGTTCATTCTGCTGTGCTTTCTGTTGAGGTCACTGCTGCTGTTGCATGCAAAAGGATACTACTACATGCATTACTTCCTTGTTTGCTTTATCAATATGCCAGAACACCATCTTTTTTTGGGTTTTGGTACAGTTTGTTGTGGGGTTTGGAGTTTTTTTGGGAGGGGCAATGGAACCATGGCTAGTCTCTGCTCTGACTCCCAGGCTAGAAAATAGTTTTTATAGTCACTTCACTCAAATGTATCTTATGTAATCCTTATGTTCTTAAACCAAAGAAGAGATCATATAGCTGATTGTTCATGAAGAAACAGCACATTCTTTGTAGAATGCTGTCTGCAGCTCTAAAGAAAAAAACAAACACTTTTTTTTGCTAAGCAAGTTTATCCTGTGTCATGAACCGTCTGGGAATCCTTGATTAACTATTACTGTTCTAGGAACTCTGCATACTTGAAAGGGCTGGATACTATTGGCTTGGCTGAATTTGGTCCCTTGGGATGTCACAGAAGTCAGTGTTTCATAGATGTAGTGTTACTTAATCATAAAGAAAATCTGGATAAAAGGACTATGGGATGTCAGTCTAACTTTACTCCCACCTCAGGGCACAAATAGCTCAATCTAGCTAAAAACTTGTTCGGGTGTAGCACAACCTGTTCTTGGATATAGTCAGTAATAATAGCTCCGCAGCCTCGGGGGCAACTTGTGCCAGAGCTTTAACTATGCTTTTATCCTTGGAAATACTTAGTACTTAGGCTTGTCTTTTTTTTTTCTCTTTTTTTTTAAAAGGTTATCCCATAGACATCAAAATCCCCAAGCCAAAATAACCCAAAGCAACCTAGTCTTTCACTAGTAAAGTGTTTGCAGTTCTTAAAGACATCTGCACTCTGTCTTCTGGTATCTCCTAGGATTCTCTAAGTGATAATTGACTCATTTCCCCTTTCTCCTCTCATTAGAATGTAGTAGCAGTAGGAGCTGGGTTCTGCGATGGTCTTTGCTGCGGTGAC
Source organism: Oxyruncus cristatus (assembly GCA_013399855.1). Lineage (NCBI taxonomy): Eukaryota > Metazoa > Chordata > Aves > Passeriformes > Cotingidae > Oxyruncus > Oxyruncus cristatus. Next base: position 53,084 of record VXAY01000179.1, read on the forward strand.
AATACCAAAGCTGCCATTATTCGCCTTGGCCTCATGGAGATGATCGCCTTTGCTAGAATATTTTGCAAAGGACAGGTGTCTACTGCCACTTTCCTGGAGAGCTGTGGAGTTGCTGATCTCATCACCACGTGTTATGGTGGCCGGAATCGACGTGTAGCAGAAGCAGTTGTTAAAACTGGAAAGGTACCTTATTCACTGGGTGAAATCTGTGGTTGCATTCCTGGTTTGTTGGAGCAATAGTAGAGGTATCTGAGTCATGCTAGCTCTACTGAGTGAGTACCCTTCTCTTTCCTCTTGTTTTTTGAGTGTGTTACAAGGCTAGAATGAGTGTAAAGGTGTTAAAAAGTGCAGAGGTGATTTAAAAAAAAACCTCAAGAGTTCAGATGTTGGGAGATGCAGATTTAAGAAGGAGAATATTGACAAATAAGAATATAGGAGGATATTATATATGCTCAATCAAGATCACTTTTAAGAAAGAAAAAACCCTCAGTAACTTTTTTTTTTTAATCCAGATGATGATGTCAAGCTTCTGAAAATGTCATCACAGCTCTCCTTTTCTTTGTTTTCTTTTCCCTTCTGTTGGTTAGTCTATTGAAGAATTAGAGAAAGAAATGTTGAATGGTCAGAAACTGCAAGGACCACCGACTTCTGCAGAAGTGCATCGCATCCTGAAGCAGAAAGGAATGCTGGAGAAGTAAGAACAGATAAAACAATTTCCACATATCCCTTTTTTATCTCCGTAATTCTTTCTGCATATTTGTTTTTGATATCTTCATAAATGTAATAGCCAAAAATAAAATCACTGCAATAAGAGCAGCTTAATCCCTCATTAAAATCAGAGAGAGAAGTGAATAGAACCTCAAAATATCTACTGGTGTAGATATAGCTGTTAGTGGGACGTTAAATTTGTGAATGTCCTTCTGTTTGCAGAATGTATTATTGCCTTCTGCTACTACAGAAAAGCACAGCAAGTGTGTTCTAACATGTGAAAAGAATAAAATGCATGAAAACAGAAGCAGAGCTTCCTGAAGAGACTTGTGAAAAGGCTCTAGAGCTCATTTCATAGTAGGAAATTCATTACTTACCTCCAAGTAGAGGAGCTTTGTTATAAAGAATCTGTGTAGGTGATCGTCTGAATAGAGCGGCTGCTTCCACCACATGGATTTTAGCTTAGACACTGCAGTTCTCTTTCCTAATGTGACTTCCAGTTTGCTGTAGGTTAACACCTGCTATCTGCTTCTGTAGGTCAGGGCTTTTTTGTGTGAAATCAAGCGGATTGTCCTGGCTTCGTTCATTTGTATTTGAGTCAGAACATGTATGGATCTTAGAGCCACACACACGGTTGTCTCCCTGTGTGATTAAGGGATGCATTTATTTGTTCCAGTTTGTAGAAGAGGCAAAATCAGGAAAAAAGTAACTGGCAGTTAGAAGACCAGGCCTTGTTACTTCTTTTTCCAAAGCAGTTTTTAAAGTCTAGTTTTAATGGATCAGCTACATTTAATGATTAAATTTTTAATATTATCTTTGGATGTAAGGCACCTAAGTCTGTTTCCTCATTGTACAATAATTAAGCTAACTGTAGAAAAAATGTAATTAAAATGTTGGCTTCATACTTTGCTGTTTACAATTTCCGAAATGAAACAAGACGCTGTGTTTGAGGGGATTTTAGGTTGGTTGTTTTATATCCTGTTCTACCTTACAACAAATAGAGTGCATTATAGAAGAGTTCAAGTTGTGTTTTTAATGAAAGACATGAAAACAGGGTGTTGCTAATTTCTTTCTGGGATGCCAACATATATGGTCATAAAAGGTCTCATTCAACAAAGTTTTTGAAAGCAACTTTCAACGCGTTTTTCAAAAGCTACTGCTTTAAAACACAAAACACAGTGAAGCAGCCACAATTTCAAAGTGAAGAGGTAACAGCGTAGGAAGGATAAAATTTCAGTCTCTTCCTACAAAAGGAGCTCCAAAACTGTGCAGAAATATGCCAAAGTCAAAGTTCAGCAGAAGAGCCTTGGTAGCAGGGTTGATGCCTATTGATATTAGCAGCACAGTTACTTTTTTCATTTCAACAGTTGTAGGCCTCACCCTCTTGATGTGCTCAGGCATAAGATGCCCTTGGATTTTGCTGGCCCTGAGCCTGCAGTCAGCCTTGGTACTGGTCTCCCTGTGTGAAGTGGGGCAGACCCATGCACAGCAATGTGCTCTGTGATAAGCGGCAGGACTTCGCTTGTGGTTTCTAGTAGTGATGCTTCTTCAGTGAGAAGTAACTGCCAGTACTGCATCTCAAGCTGTGGGAAGCTTGCTTTTGCTTCAGAAGGTTCACATATTTTGTGGCCACCTCTCACGTAGGTGCCCACATTTAAGTTTTTATGGTAACAGCAAATTCAACCCCTCTCCAGCCCAATATAACATAGGAAGTCAATGACAAGTGAGGTTTGTTAAGAAGCGCAGAAGTCCTTGTGTAAACTTTTTTTTCCTGCAGATTTTCTGATAAGGGTTTTGCCACCTAAGTAGTGTAGCCTTGGATTTGAGAGACCAGCTGTGTGGCTATATGATAGGTTTTTTTCCAACAATGAAATAAAACCAAAAATCAAGTCTGTTGGATTGACCTGAAGTAGTTTTTGCTATTGCTGCTATTTTTGTCAGTTTTCCACAAAAATAAATCAGAGGAAATGGACAGGCATTTTGCAGTAGAACATTAAAATGTTTCAGGTGAAAATTAAATTCTACATTTTGAGTTAAGCACTTGTAAAAAAGCCATAGAAATGATGGGTTGAATTCACCAGCATGTCCATTCCCCCACTTTTTTCCCCAGTAATGGGGAAATATTGCATAGAGCCAAGTACAAATCCTGTGTGTGCCCCTGAGAATGCAGTAGTCACCATGGTGTGATGGTACTCCTGGAGGGTTCATGGCTTCTCTTGTGACCTCTGGCTCACTTTGAGGAGTCTAGTTTGGAGGACGTGCTGACACCAGAGTTGCTGCAGTAACACGTGACAGCAGAGTGTATGGGCAAGCATATGTGGTGCTCAGTACTGCTGGGAGTTCTGCTCAACGCTGAAATTTGCATTACATAAAGCTTTAGAGTGACTGATGGGACACCTTTCCTAAGGAGAAAGTCCTAGTCCAGATGTATTCTGAATCACTCGGAATGTAAGAATTTAACTATCTCCAGTGCTCCTTATAAAAGGCCACACTGAAATGGCACATATATTTGAACAGGTAATTAATCCCTAAAATTCATCAGGTTTTGTATGCAAATGGGACTCGTCTGGCTATCACTGTCCAGGAAGTACAGAAAGCAAATACAAATTTCTGTAAAGTGTCTTTGCTGTAAGAAGCCTTCATATTATCAGAGAAGCCTAAATAATTTGGGGATTGTTGGAAACATGGCTGATTAAAAAAAGAGAAAAGTAGATAGGGAATTTAGTGTTTCAAAATCAGGTTTCATTTTGGGTTCTTATTAAAAATTTGACCTTCAATGTCCTCTTGGGTCTCTTTGTGTCAAATTCTGTATCATCAAATGGTTGCTCAGAAGTAATGCATAGCTGATGTGCCAGTCATCCTTTTTTAACCACAGATGAGTACAGCTGTAAGAACGGCCAGGAAAGATCTGAGTGTTTTTAATTTATTTTTTTGATCACTTAATGGTTGTGCCATACATAATGAATGTTGCAGGCTCCATTACAGCTAGCTGGGCTTCTGAGAGTGACTCGTGTAGGTTCTGTATTTATCCGGTGCTTTTCAGCCCAGTGTTATCACTTGACAAAGAGAAAAAAAAAAAAAAATGTTTTTTGCCATCTCTCCTTTTCCCCCTCCCTCTTCTCACCCCATTTTATTTCCTTCATTTAAGAAAATATTACAGAATAAACTTACGCTGCCTTTGCTTTCCCCACTCCGTTTCCTCAGGTTTCCGCTCTTCACGGCTGTGTATCAAATCTGCTATGAAGGGAGGCCTGTCACGGAGATGATAACCTGCCTTCAAAGTCATCCAGAGCACATGTAAAATCCATCAGGCTGTTGAAATAATGCAGCTTTCTGCCTTTCGAATTTCTGTCTGGGTTCAAGTGGAGGTATCCATCATTAAACTTCGTTCAGAGCCGCTCGGTGGGCAGCAGTAACAACGTGAACGTCTCTGGAGAGATGTTGTTTTGTGTTACACAGCCTAGTTTGACACAGCATGCAGGGTTGGCTTGGTGATTGTCGTTTTACTGGCTAAAATGCAACTGGTTTAAGATATGCAGTACAAAAGTTGCACTACATACCTGGTTTGTATACACAAGTGTACTTTGAGTGTGTTCCTACATCATAAAACACAAGGGTTTGTTGTCTCTTAATAAGGCTTAATCCAAAATCCACTGGACACCGTGGGAAGAATCCCACTGGCTTTGATCAGAGACTGAATCAAGCCTGTAACCTTGAAATATTAGGAATGTTTCTATTAGAACTTGGTTTTATTTGTATATGCAGTTAAATTTTAACATTTTGCATGCTTATGATTATACTAATTTAAGCTATGTTAGTGCAAAACAAGTGGTAGCAGTTATTCGGGGGCTACAGGGATATTTTAATGAAATCAAATGAAGAATATTTTGATTTTTGAAAGTTGTTAAAACTGTCAGGTTATTTTAAAACCAATTTCTAAGTGAATTTAAAGGTTTTATTTACACTGTTTTAAAGGGAATATTCTAGAGGGGGATCATTACCTCCCCTTCTGTTTTTTAATCCTTGCATTTTTATATTTCTCAGTTTTTCCCTTACTGTTCCTAGGTGTTAGGCTCTTCTAGTATCCCATTCCCGAAAGCAAGCCAGAGGTGTTGACCCGGGGATTCTGAACCCTGGAGCCTATGGTTCATTTTAGTGTTGTACCTGTGGTTGTTCTTCACTGGTATTGTTGGGAGGGTGGGGAAGGATACTCTTGGGTGTCCACTGCTCAGAATTGTTCTGCTGTGTTTCCAGCTAAGCCGCAAAGTGTTGCACTCCACACAACACTCCAGGGAATGCTAGAGGAATTCTGTGGTAGGTCATGCTTGTGTTGTCAGAAGGGTTGTGTGCCATTAGGATGACTGCATTCATTTCAGTGCCTGCCAGTGACTGACACGTCAGCTGGACTGAAGTCCTGATCCAGCCTCCCTGGTTCTGAAGTTACTCTTTCATTGGATGAAACTTCAGTGGGTGCTGAAACCCTTTATGACCCATCTCCCAGAAAACTTCTCAAAGGCATCTGTCTCTTTTATTCCCCGGGTATCTCAATTAGGTTTTTTTCAGACACCTTTGCTGTATCAGGGAGGATAATTTTGGGTTTGGAAAATTTGTGATTTTATGGAGCTTAGGGGTGGGGTTGGCTTGGTTGGTCTTTTTTTTTTCTTGTTTTTCCCTTTTAAGGTTGATGCAAGAGAAGATAGATAAATAAAACCTATTTTGCTTTTCTTGTGTACTAAAGTGTGGGGTTTTTTTTTTTGGTGAAACATATGCTAGGTACATAAAGAAAGGACTCATTCTTCCAGCTGGGAGACAAGGGTTGACATCAGGTTTTACAGAACACGAATGTCCGTCTGCTGTGAATATCCTCTCGTAACCTCTGAGCAGTATCAGAACTGTTTTTCATTGTTCTCAGTGGCGTTTTTAGACCAGAAATCATAAGCACAAACCCATCCTGAAGCTTTCAGTTGTCATTCAAAATTCGCTAAAACAGAGGGGATGCCTGGGAATAATTGTCATAGTTAGGTAGCCTGGATTACTCTGAACAAAGCAGGCATTAGGGCAGCTTTGTGTAGACAGGAAGATGCTTCAGCTCAGGGGTATCACTTTTGTGCTCCTATATTGTTTTGCATTGATTTTTGGGAGGTCTCATGAATGTCCTCAGATATTCAGGGATGTCAAAAGTTCTTTTGCCTTACTTCTGATTTAGTGCTAAATATAACGGATGGCCAGAAGTTAAGTAACATCAGATGTTTGTGGCAGTTGGGAACATCACTGGTAGAGCTGACTTGGAGCAAGCACTCTGCTTAGGCATTTAAGAGGAAGTTCTGAGATTGGAAGCACTGTTACTAACGCACACGTGGAGCATACACTCCTCATTACTGCATAACTTTCAGTGTGTTTTCTTATGCTTTGTTTTGTTTGGGTTTTTTTTTTAGTACGAAATTCATTGACTTTTCCTTTATATGTGTACATATACATTATATACGTAAACTTTTTTTTTTACATGCAGTATATAGAACAGTAGCATTTTGTAAGATACATAAAGGGCTTTATAAGCTAAATGTGGTAAATTAATATATATTTTTAAATTATTTCTTTATTATTCCAATACTACTTCTACCACTGAACCCCCCAAATCTTAATTGTTCTTGTTTTGTACAGAAGCCTATACTCTAAGGCAAATCTAGAGAAAAGGTTTTTATGGAATTCTTTCTTTCAGTCTGTTAGGCTATTCTTGTTTTTTTCAGACAAAAAGTGAGGTTTCAGTAACTAAAATAGTTTTTTTTAAATTTCCACAGATAGTTCACCATTTGCATTTACTCTTTAGTGCTTGAGAACGCTCAGCTTGGCACTAGGTATTTTTCCCCCACTGATACTTACTGTTCGTTAAAAAACTGTGAAGTGGTACTGGAACTGAATGGTTAGAGTCCTGTTTTACAAACACTCTGTTTTGCCTAGTAATGGGATAGTCTTACTGAAAACATTAACCCCTGTGTGAGGGGTCATAAATTTGTAACTAATTCTTGGTTTATGAACATCAATTATTAAGGAGGGCATTATGTTCTAATGATACTTACTCAGCTTGCCCTAGACATATGTATTGGTCTTGTTTAAAGATGTTGAATGTACACCGGTTTGAAGAGTATAAATAAACATTTTTGTCTTGGGAATCACTTTGGTTTCTGTTGTCTCATTTTACATGGTTTGCGATTAATATTTTATTCACCTGATGGAATGTAGGTTTTTGTGGATATGGGATGTAATGATAGCAGATATGAGGCTGCCATGCAAGAATGTAAATTTTAAAAAGAGCTATTTGGCGTCCAAATGTCAGCATTTTGTTTCTGTCCATTAGGGATACAATTACAGTGCCTTTGACCTCTGAAAATAGGTTCTTGTCTTCAGTTCCTTGAGATGCTGTGGGAGCCACTGGAGGGCACTGGTCGGTAAGTGACTGACTCCGCCTGCTCCGCAGTTACTTTTCTTCTCATTTATTTCTGAATTTCCTGAGGTTCCTATATGATTGCACCTGTCCTACATTGTGTTCCTTGCATTTGGAGATGATTATAGTTGAGCACCAGATGCATGTGTTGCAGGGCCACTGGAATTGAGATAAGGAGCTTGCTATAAAATGCCCAGCACCTCTGCCCACGGCCCTGGCTTGCCTGTCGTCTAAGACCCTCCCAGTACAGGGCAACAGCCACTACCTCAGCTCTTGGACAATATGGTCTGTGAGATCTTGGGTTCCTGTATTGTGTATCCAGCAATGTTTGTTTCTGTTATATGGTGAGAAAGACCTTGGGAAATGATGAGAGCATATTGTGCTCAGTTGTGTCCGTTCGTACGTCAGTGAAAGGGGTGAGAGATGTCACAAGTGTTTAACGAGGGAAAGGAAGGTCTGCTACTTAGTGTAGGGCACCATACTGTAAAACAAGTATGGTTTTTTTGGTGAACAGAATAATGGACGGTCTACTGAAAGCCTCAAAGCATTTCATAAAAGGAGAGCAATGTCCTAATTCCTCATTTACACATACAGATACTGTGAGAAGTAAAGGTGGTTTACCTTTGGCCCACCAAATCTGTGACTGGATGCATTTTATTCCTAATTTTAAGACAGAGTTTTAGCCATTAGGTCATTTCATGAAATCGACCAGTAGAATAAATATGAAGGTGTCTCAAACATACCATCCAAAAGACCTTTAATTCTAATTAGTCTCAGTCAACAGGAAAGTAAAAACCATCACAAGAGAATTAGGATGGATACCTTTGTTTCATATTATCTTCTGAAGGGGTGGTGCTTTCTCACTAAATCATTGCATACAGGCTGGGTGTCTTTCATCCTCTGACTGTAAATAGCAGCCAGGCTGTACAAGAAACATGACAGACAAGAAGTCACTTCCAATGGCCTGTGCTGATGATTCTTCATAATGTCCCCAACCTGGACTTCATTGTAAGGCTGCAATCATACGAATGAAGTACACAGATTTCACAGCGGCTGGGTAATGCTGAAATAAAATGCTGTCCTGGGACACATGGAACTTTATAGTATTAGAAAGTGTAAACCTATTTATCTTCCGCCTCTCTCCTGGCCACATGGAGTTTTCTCCTGTGATTTGCCGTGAGCTGCTAGAAATCTGAGCACTAAAAGGTAACGCTTCTATTTTGAATAATGGATGAGAAGATTATCTGCCTTTAACCCAGCATGCACAAAGGAGAGGTGTTTGGCATTCAGGTCGAATGAAACCTGGTTCTCTTCCCAGTCTCTTCTAACTTGATTTTAGATCCCTGCCAATATGCTTTGGGTAGGGAATTTCAGATACTCTTGATCTGTTGGTCTAGTTCTGCTCTTATTGAAAGCAATTGCAGAACTGGATTATAAGAGAACGGTAGGGTGATGCCCAGCAGAATGGTATCCCTGTTGGAGTTCCCCATGTCTAAATTGGTTTACCTATTTGTTGTATTTACCTATTACCTACAATATCTGTTTCAGAGAGCTTTAGTGAAGGGTGATTGTAGGGACATATGTTGATAATTTCTCTAAGTTACTGGAAACAGCATGAGTTACTGATTTTAAATGTATGTTCTTCTGTAACTCGTGCTGAAGGAATCAGTGAATGATAAATAGAGTACTGCTCTGACTTGTGAGCAGTCTTGATTGTTTAGGTGGGGGTAGCTGCCAAAGTCTTCTCGGTATAATTCACACTACTCTCTTGTGATTTTAGTGCTGCTGCCTGTTGTTGCTACACTGTGTGTTTCCTTTTCTCAGCTGGTTGACAGTCATTTAGTGTGTTTTACCCTACAGCTTTTCTTCGTGTCTGTTCCAGCTTCCTTCTCATCTTTATGTACCTGCATCTGTATGTGCTGTTCTGCAGTGAACCTTAAGAAGGGTTTTTCATATCAGAAGGCGGGTGTGTGTACATGCACACACACGCTTATCTATACAGGTAAGCCCCTACCTGCCTCTTCTTTTTCGAATGATTGTGTGCTAAAATGAGCCTTGTAAGGGGCTGGGAATTTGGCACAGGATTTTAGCGAGGCCACCAAGAGGATTGATGTTCAGTTGCCTTTGTGCGAGCTAATGCCTGTCTATCCATTTAAAGCTGTTTGGCTGTGAAGCTAGTGCATAGATTTCTTCCAGACTATCCTCAATGTCTGGGAAGGCAGTAGGTCAGCTTGGGATAATCGAAAACATTGCTACTATTTTAGGGGAACAGAATCATATACATGCTGCTGGTTATTGAAACACTGAAATGTCACATTTGTAAAAAATAGTGCGTGTTTCATGTTCAGGTGAAAATAATAGTGACATTAATTGGACTAATTTGCCATTCCTTTCTTCAAATTTAGAATCATTATAACCCCCATTCTTGTCATAGGAACATACTTCAGCTCTCAGTGTGATAGATTCTTTCTGTATGGTTTGTGTTTTTGAGGACTTAGTGAATACTCTTCAGTTTGATAATTACTGAGCACAGGCATGTGGTAGGCTCAGAAAGTACAGCACTGAAGATTTTTAGCTTGCTTTTTAGCTTTTTGAAGGCTGGAGAGAACTGGAAAGCAACATAAATCTGTTAGCAAGCACTGGCTGGGCTCCTGATCTTCGTCATTTATAAATACTAGTATTTAAAATGCAAACGTCAAACAGAAGCACTTGTGTCTCAGCTGCTCAGTAACAGCCTTTTTTTTTTTTAACATGCTGTTCTTTTTTTTTGGTACCTACTCCCTGTATTGTTGGATCAAGAGATAAACCAAGATGTATTGCAATACAAGCTTTTGAAGTCTCTAAATACTTAAAAGCAAAGTGAGCTCAAAGCAAGCTGCTCTGTACTGTGATAGCTGAGCAGAGCCAGCTGTGGCTGTGCTTGTGCTTTGGATCAAAGCCCAGGTTTTGTACAAGTGTTTTTAGTGGTGTATTTAAACCCAATTTAGAGATTTTTCTAGTTTCCACTTACTGTGCAGATTTGCAGTGGAATATGACAGAGATGCTTTGGGTGTTTTGTTGTTTCTGGGGTTTTTTTATTTAATATAGACATAATTGTCATATTTTTCTCCAAACTTCAAGATAGGTGATAATTGCAGTAGCACTTAGTCAGGTCAGTCTTCCCTTGTCTGTGTTTAGTCTTTATCTGCATTTTTTTCAGGCTGTAGGCTACTGTAGATAAGGAATACCTTTCATTACTCCCAGAGCTTTAGCCAGCATGGAAAAAAAAGGCTCAGCACACTGCCATGTGCATTTAGCCTTGTCTTATGTTTGTTGGCCACTAGAGAGGTTAAGCGGAATAAGATCTTCCAAATTTTCATACTGTTGGGTTTAATCCTTATGCCAGTCACATCTTTATTCGTATATTGACTGTTTTAAAAAAGGGAAAAGCTCAAGTTTTTTCTTAGTGGTGTTCCCTGGTGCAGTTGCTCGGGCTGCCTTAAGTCTCTAGAATACATGATCACACCAAGATCTTGGTAGTTAGCAATGATTTTCATTAAACTTTGTAACAAAAGCTGCTTATGTTGATTCTAATGTATTCCCACTCTAGGGCTGTAGTATCCTACACTTAGGTGTAGTGTACTTACTTCCCGTGCTCACGGAAATAATATTTTCTCCCTCAGAAATTTTGTCTCCAGCTTAATCCATGACTATACATTATTCCAAGATATATTCTGAAACTCATTTGCCTTTTGTAACCGGACTTGCCTATCTCGTATTGGCCTTTTTAGCCACCAACGCGCTTGCAACAAACGTGGGAAGAGCTCTTCCCAAATCTTCATTCACGAAGCCTAGCCATGAATGAAAAAAGATGAAAAAAAATTCTGAAACTCATAATTCAGCTGCTTGAAACCATTTGGCAGAGGAATGTGCAGTTACCAGCTATCACAATTCCTAGGTGTGGCTTTTCTTCCAAAATACAACCATGGTTTTCTTGACAATGCTGGGCAGCAGAGGTGTTCCCTAGTAGGTACAATTAGCTTTCTGAAAGCAATCAGATTGGAAATCAGAGAAGAGAGTGAAATGGGGTTGGACTGCAAACCATACAAGTAAATTGTTTTAAGTGTAACTTGTATATACTTTTTGTGGAGAAGAGAGGGAACAGAATGCAAAGTATTGCACTTGTTGGAACTTAAGGAGCGAGCCCAAGTCAGTTTTAACCAGTGCAAGAGCTGGTAATGCAAGAACATGCACTAAAACACAGGAGGAGTGAAGACAAAGCTGTTGAGAGTGGATTGCAGCCCCTTTTGGCCTGTCATTCTCAGAGAACTTAGCAGTTGTTCAGGTAAAGGAGAGATTTCACAAGTACACTTGGTATTACCAAAATGCATCAAGATACAACAATTGCTGTTTAAATTCCCCTTCCATTCCATGTATCACTTCTCCAAGCAAGAGATGGAAAACTCCCAAGATGAGAAAAATATGCTGTTCATGTATTCTAGACAGCTTATACAGAGGAAATATGCACTTTACTCACTTTGCTGTGGGATCCTGAGAGTTCAGAAAAATGCGATGATAGTCATGAGAAAGGCTGGCCAGAGAAATTGGTGCAGCCTCCTTGGGGTTGTGTATACTGCACTTAGCAAGTGAGAAGTAGTCAGAAGTGTTGGTTACCTCTTCATCAGTTTGTAATTTTTCTCGGGGCTAAGATAAACAGGATTAGTAGGTCTGACTTAGTAACAAGGTAAGCAAATCTCCTCAAGAAGTTCTTCCTGAAATTCCAAGGGAATTATCTTCCTTCTCTCTTGCAATTGCAGTTTCAGAGCTAGAAGTGGGAGCCCTAGGTAATAGCAAGGTAGCCATAACTGCGGCTATTAGGGGTTCTATGTGATCTTAACACCAAATAATTATAATGCTGCCAGCAGCTGTGCCCTGGTGTTACCAAAGGTTGAGATTAAATGAAAGCAATTGAGCAAGAACGCTCTGGAGACACTCGTGACTCCAGATGTGTTTTTATTCATCTAAAATAGGTCTTAACCCACAAGTGGGCTGAAAATCTTGCTGGTTGCTTCCATCTAAGAACTTGCATTGTACACAAGCTCTCCCCTAGCACAAAGCCAGCAACACTGTTTTTTTCATTGCTACTGTAATCAATCCTAAATTGAAGGTAGGGCACTTGGGAGCACAAGGAGCACTTGTGTGAAATGATTGTATTTAGGTAGAACCCGTCATGTCAGCGTGTGGGCTGAGCCAGGGGAGCAACCACGGAGTGTAAGCAAGTATTGAGAGGTTTGAACACCTCTGTTCATCTAATGTTGGGACAGTAATTAGGCCCACCCAGACAAGATGGACAGGCACATTTTAGAAAACAGAGTGGAAAGGCATGATTCGGGAAAATCTGAGAAGCACAGCTCCAAGTACCTTGTGTTAATTACTGAATTGGCCTAGACTGGTTTAAAACTCATTATGTTTATAATGGCTGGGAACTCTGTATGAGGTAATCAAGCCTCAGACAAGTCCCCCTTGAATGCATCACTAAAAATGACAGTGTGGTTTATTGTCACAGAAGTTACATGGTGAATAAGCAGGGAACCTGAACTATTCAAGGCAGCCTGCTTGAGTCAGGATGAAAGCATTTCAGCTGGACTGTTAGAAGGCAGTTCCTGGGATTGCTGACCATGCTGAACATACCTTAAGGAACCAGTGATGTCATTCCCTGGGACTGCTTGCTGTCTACTTGCCTTTGTATGTTAAATTCACATTTTAGAAAAGGAAGTGCACACGCACACACAGACAACACTTGAACGGGGAAAATGTTTAATTTTCAAGTCTGCTTTCAGTTCTGAAGAATGAGTGTTAACATCCGATTTATCTCTATCCAATGCAGTTTTCTTGGGCTTATGTAGTCGCAAGGCTTTGTGTAGCTAGATAGAGTTTTGGAAAGATTTTGTTTTCAAAAGCATTATCTGGCTTAAGATGATTAGCAAAATATATTGAAATCCAGTAGGCAGATCTCAAGAAGTAGCTGATCTTCATTTTAATACCGATTCAGTGTTTGGGGTTGATGGTGATTTGGGTTGTCACTTTTTTTATTTTCTATGCTGCCTTTGAACAAACACAACTTACTGCATCCTTAGTCCAACACTGTTGACTGATTATAATGTATCGGGGGCTTTTTTTTTGTAACAACTTATGTCAGGGGATTCATTACCACACACTCACTGTAAAGGAAATTTCTCTGTGTAGTGCTCATGGAAAGACCATGGCTCTGTTTGTCACTCATAAAAGTTATTTTCATTTATAAAAGTTATTTTCAATCACATTACAGAAATACTGTGAAATAATGTTTTCTTTTTCCAGGCAGAGATACGTATAGAGTAAGTACATGGAGGACGTATTCCTTCATGTCTTGCCTCTTCTTCACTTACCCAGATTTGGAGGTGAACTTGAACTGTATCACTTGAACTGAGATGAGGGAGACACAGCTCCCTTTCTGTGCTCTTATAAAAACACATGGCTGAGTACTTGTCTCTGTCGTAGAGGTGCCTTCACCAGCATGATTTTTTTCCTTTTCTCTGTGTGTGGTTTTTTTCTTATTGCTGGTTGCTGTATATGCAGTTGCTTTACAGATGGGAGTATTTTTGTAGGCTGGAGGATGCCACCTGTAACTCACCTTCTGATCAGATAGACACCTTCAAATAACCCTTGAGGGTATTTCCAACACTAGGATCACTGTTGTTCATTGCTGTTTATGAAGATAACTTATTAAATCCTACATTTCAGCACTGTTATACTCTAGTAATCCACTTACTCATATTTATCTTACTTGTGAATTACATCAAGAAAACCATCACTATTAATTTCAGACAGCCCATAGAAGTAGGATTCTACAACAAGAAGGATGATTGTATGCAAAAAATCATAGAATCATTTGGGTTGGAAAAGACCTCTAAGATAATTGAGTTAACCCAGCATTGCCATATTCACCACTAAACCATGTCCCCAGGTTTGTGTCCTCCACATGTGTTTTGAATGCTTCCAGAGATGGGGATTCCACCACTTCCCTAGGCAGCCTGTTCCAATGCCTGGCTGCCCTTTCAGTGAAAAAAATTTTCCTGATATCTAAACCTTCCTTGGAGCAACTGAGATTTCATCGAAATAATACCTGGTTTAAATATATCCTTGCTAACTTAGATATTTTTCTTTGTACAGCCTGCTGGGACAATGAATCATGAAAATATGACCTCCCTGATTAGTCCTTCACTTTAATAACAATCAGAGCATCACTTAAAAAGAAAGCACAGCAATTTGGTGCATGACCTTCATTTGCATACACTGAAACAGCTTGTTTCCTGGGCCTCTGATTGAATCCCTGTGAGGAAGGCAAGAGAGTAATTATTTGATTGGCATATTCAGAGAATCACACTGCTTATGTAAGATCATATATTTGATATATTTAGTGATGACTTTTTCTAATAATTGTCTGAATCTATGAAATATTCTTTCAATTATATAGGTACATCTGTCTCTGTGTGTGCATGTATATTTATATATATATACATATATATAAAATTTAAATTTCTGATGTGCTGAGGAGATGAAAGTTAAACTATCACACTACCTGTCCTTATCTCCCTTCATAGTCTTTTAATTTATGGATCAATTCCAGGTGAACCTGACAAAGTGAAAGATTACCAGAAGATATCAAATTTTTGTAAATGCCAAGAAAATGTGCTGACTGAGGATACCATCTTAGTAGAAAAATCTCCATGGAGTAAATTGGTCTTACAGATACCCCCACTGCAGCCAGCACATCCAGTGGAATGTGAACTTTCTTGAACATGAAGGTGAGCCAACCTCAAAGTTCATAGGCAACAGACCTTTTTCATTGTGGGGCATATGGGGACATCTGTATAATTACAAATCTCATGTCATAATTATGTCATAGTTAGCATTAAGCCAGACATTTGCAAATACATGATGCACTTCATTCACCTCAGTAATTAGAGCCTCATCCATCACAGAGCATCCCCTACTTACTCCAAATCTAATAGTGCAAACCACAGGGCTGTGCCAATTCACATAATTTAAATACCTAGGAAATGAGGTTGCCCTCAGTGGAAAGACTATACTTTAGCTGCACTACGAGCTGTTAGTAAAATCCTCCTTGGTATGTTTTTCTAATCATTCAGAGAGCTTAGATAGCCTAACTCCTATCAGCTCTTCTCCCAATCTCCTAAAATCCCCCAATGAAAACCTTCCTTTTTTCTGAAATTCTCTTTTCCCTCACTGATCTAGGAAAGAAGCATTATACATGCTCAGTAGCTAGTTAGCAGGGTGATAAATGACTTGACAGGATAAGCTTTCTCAAGACATGGCATAAATGGAATAAGCCTTTGTTCTGAGGAAATCCCAGTCCCTCCAAAAGGCAGCCCATCATCCACCCCCTGACTGTTCTATAGTCTCACACCATGCTCCATTCTCACATAGCCCAAAGCCTGCAATTTTCGTAGC
Organism: Oxyruncus cristatus; assembly: GCA_013399855.1. Classification (NCBI taxonomy): domain Eukaryota; kingdom Metazoa; phylum Chordata; class Aves; order Passeriformes; family Cotingidae; genus Oxyruncus; species Oxyruncus cristatus. The sequence continues at coordinate 68,727 of VXAY01000179.1, forward strand.
AGACTAAGTGAATTGAGAAATTTATCAAAATTTGGCTTTCTGATTAATTTAAAAATCCCAGCAGGTTTTGCTAGACCAGACAACACACTCTGTTCTCCATAAATACATGCAGCCCTAACAGAAACATCGTTATCTCTCTCCTGTTCCTTCAAACTCCTGCTTCGCTTGCAATAGATGTTTTTGGGAACCTAGAACTGGAGAATGCACTAATGCCTTGCATCACTGCAGCTATTTTTTCATGCACTGACACAAGAGCTGCCTTGTGTCAGCAGCTTTGCATAATGGTTCTTTGCATATCTGCAACACTAATGCTGTGAAAGCATCCAGTGATTTATGGTCACGATTAGTATTCTGTATATTCTAAAACAGTGGTGTCTGCACCTCTGTGTCCTGCTTTGAGTTGCACTTGACTGTGCTTTGTGCTAGGGAGATTTGTTTCTTTGGTTTTGTTTTGTTTCAGGTCTAACACTGCTCTGTGAGTACAAACATTGGGGTCATTTTGTTCTTGGTTTCACAGAAGACTTCTGGCACTTCTCTACTTGCAGAGAAAAGCTGCTGATTTGAAAATACCAATTCCAGACCATTATGGGGTATACTGTGGTCCTGGGCTAACATTTTCTTTTCCTGCTGTTAGTGGATAGATGTCCGTACTCCATACTAACAGAATAGCTGTGGCCAGCCAGTATGAAGAGCAGTAGAACACCTACCTGCGTTTCTCTGCCTTCTCCTTCCAATTCTGAGTCTCTGAAGAAGTCAGTGCCCTGCCAGGCTTCCAGTTCTCTTCTCCTGCATGTTAGCCCCCTATGCCGAAGCACATACACTGTGACACCTCATCCCAGTCAGCTGCCACCTTTCTCAGCAGATCCTGCAGTCAGCCCATTGGCTTTTTTTCCTTTCTCTGTATGAGGATTTTTCCACCCTTAAAACTTTCAGCCCACCTGCATATAAAATTGATTCTCCCTGTATGGCACTTCCATTACCCAACCATTGGCCAGGCATAGTGAGATTCATGAGATCCTTTATTCTGCTGCCACTTCAGGACAAGGAGGTGATGTGTTGGGCATTGGTACTGCATGTATACTGTACAGCTGGGTGACTAGAGTGCTAACGAGATTGTCACTTTATGGAATTAATTGGTATTCATTTCTGTGGTTTCCGAAATCACTCAGGTCATGAGGTCACTTGGTGTGTTCAGCCTGGAGAAGAGGAGACTGAGGGGAGACCTCATTGCAGTTACAATTTCCTTGTGAGGGGAAGAGGAGGGGCAGGCACTGATCTCTTCTCTGAGGTGACCAGTGACAGAACCTGAGGGAATGGCCTGAAATTGTGTCACAGGAGGTTTAGGTTGGATATTAGAAGAAAGTTCTTCACCCAGACAGTGGTTGCGCACTGGAACACGCTCCTCAGGGAAGTGGTCACAGCACCAAACCTGGCGGAATTCAAGAAGCATTTCCACGATACTTTCAGGCACATGGTGTGACCCTTGGGGATGGTCCTGTGCAGGGCCAGGAGTTGGACTCGATGATCCTTGTGGGTCCCTTCCAACTCAGTATATTCTGTGATTCTGTATAATAAAGACCACAAAATTTGTCAATGTAAGTTTGGTAAAGCGCATATTTTAAGTAAACCTATTGCTTCGAATTATAGATTTAAAATGATGGAGAGTCTACTGTTTTACTTAATAAATCATTCAAATAGTTAATTATGCTCTATTAAAAAAAAAAGATTAAAAAAACAGACAAAAAAGACAGTTTATTTTCAGTCTGAATTTGTCCAGCTTCAGCTTCCAGCCGTAGTATCTCATTAGGTTTTTGCCTGCCAGGCACTGGATGTGTATATATTCACACAGCAAGCTCAAGTCACCTGCTCATAATTTAGCATAATATAAGGCGCTCTTTTTAAATTGTATGAACCACAGCAGAGCAAGATAGCTCTCTATTATTTTATTCAAGCCTGCAAGCAAGCTGAGGTGCCTGTAAACTCTCCTTCAACACAGATGGGGCTGTGATGAAACCACGGTGGAATTGTACACTCTTTCATTAACTGTTTAAAAACAAATATGGCAGTGACAATTGTTGAAGGTGATATTTTCCTCCAGCTGTTTTGCACTGGGCTTGGGTGCTGTATAATCATTACCTGCTGTGATTTACATAACATTTAGGCAAGCAGCACCCTTAACGAGTAGAAAACATACACGTCTTCAGTGGAAATGTTTATATTCTCAAGTATCTAATCACTAGTCTGTGTTTGTACCATAGGAATATTTAAATGTCCGTGGTGGACTGCTGACCCTAATAAAAGTATTTATGAGTGTGCCTCAGGGACAGCCTGCCTGGACACGCTCAGGGCAGAATAAGCTCTTTCCTCACGTAATGTGATACTGGCCACCCTTGAGTATCCAGGTGGCTCCTGATTTGCAGGTGAGAGAAGGCATGGCCACCAGCTGTGCTTGGAGCTGTGCTTGCAGGCTCACTGGAGAGCAGGACAGCCGAGGGCAGCTGAGAAGCAGCCACTGAAATACAACAGGGGCAAGCTCTGCAGGTGCATTACAGACATGAGGTCCCTGGCCCCAAAATGTGAAAATCACAATTCCCATTCTGAGAAGATTTGCACACAGACTTCACACTTCTCACTACAAACTCTTTTTAATTTGAGTAGATGTGCACTCTGCCCTGAAGTTAAACATACGTGTTCAGCGTGCAGGGACAATGTTATAAGTACAAAACTGCTCTGGAAGAAACAAGCAATTTTTCCTCAGCACGGTATCTAAGACACAGTTGAGTTTCAGGGCTGGGAGGGATCTTTAGATTCCCAGAGCAGATAAAATAGCTGGTGAAAGGCTAATGCACAGAAAATACATGGCTTATGTACTCTGGGATTTCTTTTCTTAGCACAGTTTCTACCACCACACAGTTTACTTAGTGTCATGATAATGGGTTTCATAGCTGAAAAAAAAATAAAAATCATAAAGTCAGTATATTACTGTTCGCAGCGTGGGGTTAATTATCTGTATGGCAGCATATGTTCTAAGACAGCTTTTTGGCAGACAGAGTGACTGTGTGTCTACACTCAGGACTTTGTCCATATAATTCAAGTAAACTTCATGTAAAGAAAGAAACATTTGTGAGGAAAGGAGGACCAAACATAAACATCTAAATCCTGCATTTTCCAGCGTTAGGGTAATAACATGCATCTGATGATCAAATCCCATGCACTGTCATTACCTGGACTGTAGTTCCAATTGGTATTGATTTTATGCTCACTAATTTTGAGGTGCCCAAGCTGCAAAACCAAACCAACCTTGTGTTCAGTAACCCCATGTACAAACACAGATCCTCAACAGATTTGCCGAGCAATAGCCATTGTGAAAATACGGGCATCTCATCTATTCCCTCTCTGTGGCAGCGACATTAGGAGATCCAAGTATCTCAATCATGAAAACCACCTTTACTTTGCAAAATACCACTTCATACACAGAGACATTTGCCTTGATTGATCATTAGGCATACCTGTGGCACTACCAAAGTACAGATCAAGTGTTTCCGGTTTGGGTTAGTATAAATCAGCTTTTCCATATGGTCCTAAGCTGCCAAAGAGTAATATATGTTATTAATTATTTACTTAAATATGTTTGTAGCTCAAAGCCTGCATTCTGCAGATTCTAAAAAGACATTAGGAAATATTCCAAACATTTCTTGATTTAATGCTAACTAAAAATATCTTATCCTCAGATTACGCAGTGGGATGTCAAAGGTGAGAATATTTGTCCTGGACATCCGACATGAATCCCTGTTCCATACATATGACGTGGGTTCCATGGAAAGTACAATTCCTTTCTTGCCCTCTTCAGAAAAAATTCCCTTAGCTTTCTTAGATCACTTCTAGGTGGTCTAAATATAGTAAGTTTTTGGTTTTGACTGAAATCTGCTGATAACCAGTGAAAAACCTCAATCATCTTCTATACGTAATGTGTTTTACTTATCTAAAAAAAAGTCTGAATAACTTTGACATTTGAAAATTCTAGGATTTGGGAGGGGGGAAGGGAAGCCATATTTCAAACCAGAAAAACAGTTCAGGAAATTCCAGTCAGCTCCACTCCTTGGGCCTGTGAGTCTAATTAGCACTTCCAGCTGGCCAGATTGTTGCTAAGAAGGTAGTTCTAGAGAACTCAATGAGTAATGTCAAAAATGTTGATACCTCAGGATTTGAGAACAAAACCAGCTTAAATGGAAGAATATGTTAATTAGATGTTGAGACGTTCAAGAATAATCCCTTTACTGAGAAACCTGATAATACTTGTATCAGCTATTTTGCTTTTACTAAAACATTTACATTGAAAGGCTTCACCAAATTACATATTTTTTATTGATCACCGTTTACTTCATTGTAATAGTTGACAAACAAGAGGTTACAATCTTGAGTGGTGTTTAAAAGCCTCACCAATCCTTCCCTTGAAAGGTTAACTTAAAATACAGAAAATGGGCCACTTTATTCTCTCTTGGTTGTTCTGTAATAAAAGGTTGATTGTTCAAGCAGCAGCATTCAATTATTTTGTTTCTGATACTATCTACATGTAAAAAAAAACCTAGCTAGGCTCAGCTGATCCCTGTAGGCTTTCCAGTTCTAGCCTTCAGTTACAAGGATGCAAAATAAAAAAATCAGAGCCTCACAATTAACATTCAAAATGTCAAGCATTATGTTGTCAAGTTAAAGAATGAAATTTGCTTCCAGGAATATCAGCTATAGAAAAGCTTCTGGAGTGTTTACCCGGTTTTTAGTGAAACTCATTCTTCAAATATGTTTGCTGGAGAAAAATATGCTAACTAGGGAAGTCAGAGCGGCAGCCAGTGTTCAGAGAAGTTGCCCACAAATGTAGCCCTCTGGTTCTTGTTGAATTACTTGTATTACTAGTTGTGATACTAGTATATATAAACAGACATTGAAAACTTATGCCATATTAACACAGAAAACAAATGGTTCCCTATCTGTGTTTTTGTTTTACTTCTTTTTTCCCCCATTGGACCTGAGATGCTTAAACAATAGGCGTGCAGACCAAAAGCTATGAAGTTTATTGCTCTGATTGAGATGGTTGAACGAAAAACAATACTGACCTTCAAAAGTTTAGAGAGCAAAATAAATACAGAGGTTTAGAATTAGGCATCAAAATGAGACCACTGAATAACATCCTGAAAACATGGTAAGAATATACATCCAGTGTAAAATAAATCAGCTCTCAAAGGGAAAGTGATGTGAATGACTCAAAGTGTTAATTTTGGTAGCTGGCAGGAATTTTAGCCCCACATTTACTCACTTTTGCTTACTGATCTTATAGGTGGGAAACTGAAAGGATAGGAGTGTTTCAGAGGAGAAAAATCAATGGTGTTACAATGGATCCTCACAAACAGCAATAGGGGCATGACAAAGCGGCTCTGGCATTGGAAGGAAGCTTGGCAGTGCTGAACAATCAGATAAAGCACTTTTTACTTGCAAGCCAGTTGAAGCAGGCCCCTAAACAGACCAGTGCACAGATGTGTTCTGTTCCTTGAAAATCTCAGCTCTTATTTAAGAGAAGGGAATAAAATAGGAACACAACCAACACAGAAGTGCTGGTAACTTCACAAAAAATGATGGGTTTACCAGAAAATATAAAATTTTGTCCAGTTTGTCAAATGGTTTGTGTGTGTGGTTTGCTAAAGGTCTTTTTTTTTCTCACAAAAAAATTACACAATCTATATATCATATCATGCTGAGTATCTCTCATCTTCTCCTGATGGCCCGCAGTTCATATTTGCAAAACTCTGCCACTTTTCTTCTGCCAAGACACACGTTCCAAGAAGGAATGGAGCCTGGGCTGTGACACACACTGGGAGTGGAGGCAACAATCATGAACATCAACCAGTTCCTTTGGGTAATTACCGTTTCCTGTGATTCTGGGAGAAGCTCTGCCATCTTCCTTCTCCCTCCCCAGCTGATTCAATCCCTTGCTGAAAGGTAATACCACAAAATCCATCCTTTGTTACCCAGCAGGAGAGCAGCAGAGAGGACAATAGCCACCAGACATATGGAAAACATTTTATTTTTTACTGAGCTGCCACGTGCAGATCCTTTGCTAATGAGAATTCCTGAAGGTTGAAAACTACTATAACCTGCTTGCTTGTTGTTGAAACCCCATACTTTTTGTGGAACGGAAGATCCTTCTAGAAGCTCTTAAATGACCCGGAAAAGTTTGCTTTTGGGTTTTTAAAGATGACACTTTAGACTGGAGAATTACTAAAAAATACAGGTTAAGGAACAGCTCAACAGCGTCAGGTAGCAGGCCAATAGTGACCTCATACTTCACATTTCCAGTGGCTTCCATGGCTTTTAAAAAGTCTTTTGTGTTGTGCAGCCTCTTGGTTATTTGGCAGAGCACAGCAAAATCCCCATTTCCAGATATGAGAGGGCTGTGCTATCTCCTGGACTCTTACGCCCTGCCCGTGGCACTTAGCGAGGGCTCCTCTCCCAAGGATGAGCGATAGCAGTCAGTGGGGACAACAACCCTCAGCACCGGCACGTCTCCACTACACGTTTGCTGCCCGCGGAGCCAAGGGTGACAGTCTGAAGGGACGATGACGGCAGGCACATGGGGCTGGACCCCCCAAACCGTGCTCACCAGAGAGTCTGTGGCACAGAGGGCGGCTGGCTCAGCTCGGCTCCTCGGCTGCGCTGGACGCAGACGGGATCCAAGTCTGTAAAAGTCGTGGAGGTCAGGAGACGGTTTTTAGAGGGGACCCTCGCTGACCCCCCTTCCCCAGCGCTTGGGATACCCCGCACCGCCAGCCCCCGGCCAGGTCCCCCCTGGAAGCGGCGGCGGGAGGGCTGGGCGGGCTCCTGGGCGGGCGGC